>OX421492.1:71562331-72162331 GCA_949126835.1 Anisus vortex
GTGGATGTCTATATAACTTGAGGAAACAAACTAGTAACTGTTATATATATTTGATAGAAGCTTTTTTACATAGATCCTGCTTGTGGAATAGGGAACGAGTTCTTATAGCTGAAAAGGAATGAGAGAACGCTTTGAAAATATTTTTTTATATATTTGTTGTTTTACACTTTACTATAAACAGGAAAATTGGCCTTCTTAGAGATGACTTCCTTGTATTTTTTACGGTAAACGCGATAAAAAATGTGAATATTTAAATGTTAAAAATTTTGAATGGGTAAATACGTGCAGTGAATTTCTGTGTGTCTGTATTGGCTTTAGGAAGTAATGTCAATTGTACATTAATTTCTGAATATGTACATTTATAAATATGTACATCTGTTGTTGTTTTTTCAAAGTAATATGCGAATGTATGACTTTAAAAAGTCACATTACAGATGTCCACCACATGTCCAAAGTCTACTGTCCAATGTCCATTATAGAGATTTCCACCACATCCTCTGAGTCCACTATTACAGATGTCCACCAGAAGAAAATTTCCCTTAACTAACTTCCACTCGTTAAGAGAAACTAAAGGTTGCTAATACACGCGACTCAAAAATAGCAGGTCCTGCTGCCCAGGAATTAGAGGGTTAAATTTTAAGTCCACGCGGCCACTGCTATGGGCAAGTCAAACTGTCAAAGGCATGCATGCTTCGAATCCAGGAACCTACCTCACTGCCAGGAAGCAGCTGCATGTCGTGACAAGAATTCATTGTCTCTGTTGTAAACTAGTCACACTTCAAGCGTGCAGAACTAAAATAAATCCTACGTTTCCAAAAAAAAAAGAAAGTTTTCAATTCGGCTCAACGGAAACACAATGCCAAAATTAATGGAATTGCTCAGGATTTTCAAGAAAACTTTTCTCATTGTGAACAATTTTCAGTAAAATAATGCCAATGCCAGACCTTTTGATTCACATGGCCCGAGATACAGCGTTCCAAAGTTTCGTTCGCCACGGAATATGAGTGCAATGGAAGACAACTCATACTTTCACTAGCTGAAGTCAGTTGCCTTTCTCAGCTGGGTGGACTGAGGACAACGTGCAGACGTGGGAGAGAAATGTTCCAGCGTTTATTTCATTGCCGAATATGATTGGAACACAAGACAGTCACAATAGCCTTAAGCGTTGCCATCTTGACCACCGCTAATGGAAAAATATTAAGTTAGTTTACCGCGAGCTTTACATTCGCTTACAACTGAAGATATATGTACGGTGGCCGGGCAGAGCCTTCGACTGGTGTACCGAAGGTTCTGGGTTCGAATCCTGGAGGAGGCTAGGATTTGTTCCCGCGACTTGGTGTCCCTGAGTCTACCCAGATCTGATGGGTACGTGACATTAGTTGGGGTAAAGTAAAGGCGGTTGGGCATTGTGCTGGCCACACATCCCCTAGTATGCCGTGGCCACAGAAACTGATGAACGTTGCTACACCGGCCCTATGATCAATTTGGTCCGAATGGTACTTTACTTACTTACTTTTACAACTGAAGTGATAGATGGCACATTCAGGTTTAGTCCCAAAGAATTTGGTCAAAGGTGAAGGTCAGTCATTTATCTGCTCGTGACTCAGTTCATAATCCAGGCACAGAAAAGAAGAAAAACCCAGAAAAACCCAAATGAAAATAACAATAAAATAAATGCTGAAACCACCGATGAAAAAAAATCTGGACCCAAAGAATTGATTTATTAGTAGGGCAAATACACTGCGCTAGAGACAGGGAGAGGGGGGAGGTTTGTCCAGGTCAAGCGTACAAGTCAGACGGTCAGTTTGGACTACAAAAAGTCTACCATTGGACAGGCGATGAATGGTTTTACGTCTTCCCAGGCATGAGGCAAACTGACCGCGGCCTGTAATGGAATAGTTTACAGTCCGAATTTACTTCTTTTCCGTGCATACTGTATATTCAGAGAGAGAGATAGAGATAGACAGAAACCTAGACACTTTGGCCTTCGCTCGGCACCAGTAGCGGGTAAACCAAACACTCTGGATGAAGACATAATGGTCAAGCTTTAGCCTATAGTATAGCCTAGATCAAGGTTTATGTCCGTGAGGTGACCCATAGTTTATAGTTTATGCCTGATATGCATAAAGACTAAAGGATAATTAAAGATCTTTATTGTTATGTAGTCGGTTAAATTGTTTTCCTTTAAATTTGTCCCTTTATCTTGTAACCCAAAATAATTTCTTTTCTTTTTGTTGTTGATGATTTTCTTTTACCTCCGAGAAGATTTCAAATTTGAACATGATTTTTCTGTTTCTGTTATCTCATTTTTATTATTGTTGTTGTTGTCGTTGTAGTCTTTCTTGAAAAAAAGAGTGAAAGAGAGACGGAGAGAAGGCCAGAGCAAGGAGGAGCAAGAAAAATAACAAACGTATGTTTTGTGAATATGTTTTTTTTTGTTTGTTTTTTTTGGCAGAGTTTTAAATGTGGGCAGAGTTTAATATTTCTGACAATTTGTGACGACTGTAACATTTGAGCAGAATTTAATGTTTTGGTAGAATTTAGGCCAAAGACTTTTGTACAATTTAAAATTTTGGCAGCTTTATTGAAATATTTTAGCAGAATTTTATACTTAAGTATATATTAATCTATTAGGATGATTTAAGCTTAATACTTTAGCAGAATTTAGTATTTTGCAGAATTCCCTATGTCGGAATTCGAACTTTTTCGCAGAATGTATTATTTTTAAAGAATATAATTCTAATGTCTGATATATTATATATATATATATATATATATATATATATATATATATATATATATATATATATATATATATATATATATATATGAATATAGTATAAACTACTGAAAATTGTAAGTAATAAGTTCCTGTCTCGGATAAATTCTTACTTTTTTTTAAAGTGAGCCCTCGTAGCTTGGAGCTACTAGGTTTAAAACACGGCAGTCAATTTTGACTTATTGCAATATTGAGTCTTTAGCCTGAGGCAAACACCGAAATGGCGCGATATTTACACAGAGAAATGACATTCCGGACCAATGGAAATTGTTCTTTTTTACTCTAAGTTATTCTCAGAAATGTAATTCTTCACAATCAGTGTAGCCTACATAGTACATGCAGTAACTTTATTTTTTATACTGTTCACTGAAGTAGTCTAACTTAATATAGTACACAACATTTACATAATAACACTTTAGTATTTTAGAATCCATATATAAAGATTTACGTTTTAACATATTCACATAATGATTTCTTTAAGAATTCATTTATATACAAAGTCACATTTTTATCAAGTCCCTTCCTTAAAATGTAAACTTTCACAAGATGACGTCGAGTCTAGTCATTTTTTAAAAGTCATACATTTTCACATATTTACTAATTGATCAATTTTCACTTACCTGTTTACATATAATTCATTCACATAATGAAAAAAAAGTATAAATTCACGATTACATACTAAATTACATACTAAATTGTTCCCGTTTCGCTTACAGATACAATTATTAATGGTGAAGAGTTACGTTTTTTCGGGTTGGTTTGTAGATGTTGTTGGTGAAGTGTTGCGTTTTTTGGGTTGGTTTGTAGATGTTGTTGGTGAAGTGTTGCGTTTTTTTGGGTTGGTTTGTAGATGTTGTTGGTGAAGTGTTGCGTTTTTTCGGGTTGGTTTGTAGATGTTGTTGGTGAAGTGTTGCGTTTTTTTGGGTTGGTTTGTAGATGTTGTTGGTGAGGTGTTGCGTTTTTTGGGTTGGTTTGTAGATATTGTTGGTGAAGTGTTGCGTTTTTTGGGTTGGTTTGTAGATGTTGTTGGTGAAGTGTTGCGTTTTTTGGGTTGGTTTGTAGATGTTGTTGGTGAAGTGTTGCGTTTTTTGGGTTGGTTTGTAGATGTTGTTGGTGAAGTGTTGCGTTTTTTTGGGTTGGTTTGTAGATGTTGTTGGTGAAGTGTTGCGTTTTTTGGGTTGGTTTGTAGATGTTGTTGGTGATGCGTTTGTTTCTTTCGTTTTTTTTTTTTTTGTTTTTTTTTATAAATATTAGCTGTCACACCCTTTATCATATCATTAGGGTGTCTAAAAATGGATGTTGCCAAAAAGTTAACAAAATTATAGGCTGATGTCCACACAATTAATGAACAGCCACAATGAATGCCGCGATCACGAAATATAGTCTAATTAATTAGTCAATTTCACTTGAATCTTTAGATGTATTAATGTTTTACATCAAGATGCAATGAAATCCTGAAAGTAACAAAATGTATAAAGTAAGTGAATTAAATGTTGATGTTTTTATATTCAATTTCAGGATGAAAGAAATCAAATCCTCACAATCAGCGTCTGGCTACGTCAGGTAAGGGAAGGATTAATTATTTTTAGCTTTCGTTTCATAATTGATGTATAATGATTAAAATGGTCAAATGAAACCTTTGAAAGGAGACTTAAATTGTATGTTAAAACTGGATTCATTATGTAAAAAGTTGTGAAGAATGAGCAATTAAAAACTAGTAGATAAGAAACCAACATCTTGTATTGCTGCTAAAGATAATAGTTTTTACTTAGTTTTGTAAACACGATTATTAAACCTTCGTCTGTGTTGTTCTCCAGTAGAAATTTTCTAATCAAATTTCGACCCAATTTCATTGCAAGCCATCGCTGTAGATTTTTCTATTAAAGATGTATTATGCTGGTGGATAATACAATGTTTCTTTCTAGAAGACGCTGTTTAAAAAAATTAAAGCGCATATTGTTAAAGGCAAAATACGACAGAAATTTTTATCTTGTAGTTAAATAGTATAATTCATTTTCTTCAAGTATATCTGTTTGAATAATGTTTCATCAAGCTAATGACATCTTGGGTTGGGAACCACTATTCGACATGGCCGACGTTTGTACTCTAATTTTCGCACAAGATTATTTTGGCAATTTAATACAATTTCTTGAATTACAATCTCTCTTTGTAAAAGGACATAGGATTTTTATCTGGATCAGTTGTTTTTTTCATGTGTATAGTTAGGGACACGGTAGTCTGGCAAGCGTTCCGTAGGTTGCCGACCACTGCAATTAAAGCATCCTGCGAGAAGCACCCGTAACAACAAATATATCAGATGCTAAAGTTTTCCTCGCTAACACTAAGAGAAGGGGAAAGAGGGACAGAAGGGGAAAGAGAGAGAGAAGGGGAAAGAGAGAGAGAATGGGAAAGAGAGAGAGAGAAGGGGAAAGAGAGAGAGAAGAAGAACGAGAGAGAGAAGGGGAAAAAGCGAGAGATGGGGAAAGAGAGAGAGAAGGGGAAAGAGAGAGAGAAGGGGAAAGAGAGAGATGGGGAAAGAGAGAGAGAGAGAATGGGAAAGGGAGAGCGATGGGGAAAGAGAGAGAGAGATGGGGAAAGAGAGAGAGAAGGGGAAAGAGAGAGAGAAGGGGAAAGAGAGAGAGATGGGTAAAGAGAGAGAGAGAAGGGGAAAGAGAGAGAGAAGGGGAAAGAGAGAGAGAGAAGGGGAAAGAGAGAGAGAGAGAAGGGGAAAGAGAGAGAGATGGGGAAAGAGAGAGAGAAGGGGAAAGAGAGAGAGAATGGGAAAGAGAGAGAGAGAAGGGGAAAGAGAGAGAGAAGAAGAACGAGAGAGAGAAGGGGAAAAAGAGAGAGATGGGGAAAGAGAGAGAGAAGGGGAAAGAGAGAGAGAAGGGGAAAGCGAGAGAAAAAGGGAAAGAGAGAGAGATGGGGAAAGAGAGACAGAGATGGGGAAAGAGAGAGAGAAGGGGAAAGAGAGAGAGAAGGGGAAAGAGAGAGAGATGGGTAAAGAGAGAGAGAGAGGGGGGGAAAGAGAGAGAGAAGGGGAAAGAGAGAGAGAAGGGGAAAGAGAGAGAGAGAAGGGGAAAGAGAGAGAGATGGGGAAAGAGAGAGAGAGAATGGGAAAGAGAGAGAGAATGGGAAAGAGAGAGAGAGAGAAGGGGAAAGAGAGAGAGAAGAAGAACGAGAGAGAGAAGGGGAAAAAGAGAGAGATGGGGAAAGAGAGAGAGAAGGGGAAAGAGAGAGAGAAGGGGAAAGCGAGAGAGAAAGGGTAAGAGAGAGATGGGGAAAGAGAGAGAGAGAATGGGAAAGGGAGAGAGATGGGGAAAGAGAGAGAGAAGGGGAAAGAGAGAGAGAAGGGGAAAGAGAGAGAGAAGGGGAAAGAGAGAGAGAGAGAAGGGGAAAGAGAGAGATGGGGAAAGAGAGAGAGAGAGAATGGGAAAGGGAGAGCGATGGGGAAAGAGAGAGAGAGATGGGGAAAGAGAGAGAGAAGGGGAAAGAGAGAAAGAAGGGGAAAGAGAGAGAGATGGGTAAAGAGAGAGAGAGAAGGGGAAAGAGAGAGAGAAGGGGAAAGAGAGAGAGAGAAGGGGAAAGAGAGAGAGAGAAGGGGAAAGAGAGAGAGATGGGGAAAGAGAGAGAGAAGGGGAAAGAGAGAGAGAATGGGAAAGAGAGAGAGAGAAGGGGAAAGAGAGAGAGAAGAAGAACGAGAGAGAAGGGGAAAAAGAGAGAGATGGGGAAAGAGAGAGAGAAGGGGAAAGAGAGAGAGAGAAGGGGAAAGCGAGAGAAAAAGGGAAAGAGAGAGAGATGGGGAAAGAGAGACAGAGATGGGGAAAGAGAGAGAGAAGGGGAAAGAGAGAGAGAAGGGGAAAGAGAGAGAGATGGGTAAAGAGAGAGAGAGAGGGGGGGAAAGAGAGAGAGAAGGGGAAAGAGAGAGAGAAGGGGAAAGAGAGAGAGAGAAGGGGAAAGAGAGAGAGATGGGGAAAGAGAGAGAGAGAAGGGGAAAGAGAGAGAGAATGGGAAAGAGAGAGAGAGAGAAGGGGAAAGAGAGAGAGAAGAAGAACGAGAGAGAGAAGGGGAAAAAGAGAGAGATGGGGAAAGAGAGAGAGAAGGGGAAAGAGAGAGAGAAGGGGAAAGCGAGAGAGAAAGGGTAAGAGAGAGAGATGGGGAAAGAGAGAGAGAGAATGGGAAAGGGAGAGAGATGGGGAAAGAGAGAGAGAAGGGGAAAGAGAGAGAGAAGGGGAAAGAGAGAGAGAAGGGGAAAGAGAGAGAGAGAAGGGGAAAGAGAGAGAGATGGGGAAAGAGAGAGAGAGAGAAGGGGAAAGAGAGAGATGGGGGAAAGAGAGAGAGAGAGAAGGGTAAAGAGAGAGAGATGGGGAAAGAGAGAGAGATGGGGAAAGAGAGAGAAGGGGAAAGAGAGAGAGAGAGAAGGGGAAAGAGAGAGAGATGGGGAAAGAGAGAGAGAGAAGGGGAAAGAGAGAGAGATGGGGAAAGAGAGAGAGAGAAGGGGAAAGAGAGAGAGATGGGGAAAGAGAGAGAGATGGGGAAAGAGAGAGAGAGAGAGAAGAAGAACGAGAGAGAGAAGGGGAAAAAGCGAGAGATGGGGAAAGAGAGAGAGAAGGGGAAAGAGAGAGAGAAGGGGAAAGCGAGAGAGAAGGGGAAAGAGAGAGATGGGGAAAGAGAGAGAGAGAATGGGAAATGGAGAGCGATGGGGAAAGAGAGAGAGAAATGGGGAAAGAGAGAGAGAAGGGGAAAGATAGAGAGAAGGGGAAAGAGAGAGAGATGGGTAAAGAGAGAGAGAGAGAGAAGGGGAAAGAGAGAGAGAAGGGGAAAGAGAGAGAGAGAGAAGGGGAAAGAGAGAGAGATGGGTAAAGAGAGAGAGAGAAGGGGAAAGAGCGAGAGAATGGGAAAGAGAGAGAGAGAGAAGGGGAAAGAGAGAGAGAAGAAGAACGAGAGAGAGAAGGGGAAAAAGAGAGAGATGGGGAAAGAGAGAGAGAAGGGGAAAGAGAGAGAGAAGGGGAAAGCGAGAGAGAAAGGGTAAGAGAGAGAGATGGGGAAAGAGAGAGAGAGAATGGGAAAGGGAGAGAGATGGGGAAAGAGAGAGAGAAGGGGAAAGAGAGAGAGAAGGGGAAAGAGAGAGAGATGGGGAAAGAGAGAGAGAGAGAAGGGGAAAGAGAGAGAGAAGGGGAAAGAGAGAGAGAGAAGGGGAAAGAGAGAGAGATGGGGAAAGAGAGAGAGAGAGAAGGGGAAAGAGAGAGAGATGGGGAAAGAGAGAGAGAGAGAAGGGGAAAGAGAGAGAGATGGGGAAAGAGAGAGAGATGGGGAAAGAGAGAGAAGGGGAAAGAGAGAGAGAGAGAAGGGGAAAGAGAGAGAGGGAGATGGGGAAAGAGAAAGAGAGAGAGAGAGAAGGGGAAAGAGAGAGAGATGGGGAAAGAGAGAGAGATGGGGAAAGAGAGAGAGAGAGAAGGGGAAAGAGAGAGAGAAGGGGAAAAAGAGAGAGAAGGGGAAAGAGAGAGAGAGAGAAGGGGAAAGAGAGAGAGAGAAGGGGAAAGAGAGAGATGGGGAAACAGAGAGAGAGAGAAGGGGAAAGAGAGAGAGAAGGGGAAAGAGAGAGAGAGAGAGAGAGAATGGGAAAGAGAGAGAAGGGGAAAGAGAGAGAGAAGGGGAAAGAATGAGAGAAGGGGAAAGAGAGAGAGAGAGAAGGGGAAAGAGAGAGAGAGAGAAGGGGAAAGAGAGAGAGAGGGGGAAAGAGAGAGAGAAGGGGAAAGAGAGAGAGAATGGGAAAGAGAGAGAGAAGGGGAAAGAGAAAGAGAAGGGGAAAGAGAGAGAAGGGGAAAGAGAGAGAGAAGGGGAAAGAGAGAGAGAAGGGGAAAGAGAAAGAGAAGGGGAAAGAGAGAGAGAAGGGGAAAGAGAGAGAGAAGGGGAAAGAGAGACCTTTCTAATGCCATAGCTGTACCTTTTTTAAAAAAAATATCATCCAATGTATTGAACTCATTCTCTCGTGGAGATGTGAGATTCCAGTCGGTATTAGAATCGGCTCATAATATCACTATTAATCTGTTGGTTACAAAGTTTCACTAGACTGAGTAGCGTGGACCTAATAAACAAAACACACACACACACAGTTTCATGTCTGTGACAATGTAGGCGTGGCGTCTCCATTGACCGGAAACGTATTGAATCAATAAATACTTTGACTAGCAAGGCAACATGGGAAGGAGGGGCGGGATGGGAAGCTGGTTAATCGAGATAGGCGGGACTAAATTTAAAAAAAAGAACATGAAATGAAATTATTAGGTGAAATATACACAGAGAAGAAAGAGAGATGGGGATATAGAATAGAGCTAAAATGTATTTAGATGAAAGATAATGCTCAGATAAACATAAGGACAAAAACACTTTTCTTATCCCTCATTCGAAAACAAATGCATATAAAGTACTCTTTCTTCCCGAATGTCATCTGGGCATGGAATGGGTTGCTTGAACAATCCAGGAAGTCAAGTAACTTCATTAGCATCATTTATAATACTAATGAAAATGCGAGACTAGAGTCCACGGGTGAGCGTAGTACGCAATAATCTTCATTTTACAAGGAGCGTCTGTAATATATAAGATAAGATAAAATACACAGTAGGCCTAAAGGCCTTTCTTAACCGGGTCAAACCTGAGATAGGTGATCTAGTTTGCAAACCATAGTCACGTGTACGAATACAAACCCTTAACCTTTCTATGAGGTCGCAGATCGGGCTTTGCAATCTTAACAAGGCCGATCCTACATTTGACGTACTTCTCTGGAAACGTAAACAAATATGGTCTCATCATCGTTTAAGTACAGTTCCGCCATGTTGATTGCCGCAACTATGCATTCGCGTCTTTCTGCACCTACCTGCGCCTTTCCGCTCAAAAAAGTGCCATGTTCGGCCTAGGTTTGCTCAACACGACGTGCAAACCTCCAACCATGGTTCGCGATCCATTCCAACCCGAGATCGCCAACCCAAGACCGACAGGTTAATACGGAGAACGGTTCGTGTAGGATCGACGATCTGGTTTGCGAACCTAAGGTTTGGCCCGGTTAAGAAAGGCCTTAAGAATAAACAAATCATCGCTCATATAAAACTATATTCGTTTCATTCGTTTCATTAATTAATAATATAGCAAGACATGGACACAAATACACATACAGATATCCAGTACCGTGAAGATACATAGAGCTAGGGAGTCCGTGGTCAGGGTAAAACAAAAGGTTTGTGTGGCCTGCGCAATGCCCAGCCTCCTTTACTTTTCCCCCGTTTAATGCCACGTACCCCGTCAGAGATGCGTCATAGCTGCGTAGACGTATAGTTACCTGTCCGTTCAAGGGAAAAAAACTTCTTGTTGCTTAACCTGGACTCGAACTCTAGACCTAATGACGTCAAGACAATTTAAGCTGCCTCTGCAATCTAGACCAGGGATCGGCAACCTAAGGCACGCGTGCTAAATTTGGCACGCAGAGCAACTTTCAATGGTACGCGAGAGACCTACAAGAGGTGTTTTTTATTGATTGAAAAACAAAGTAACTTTTTCCGCTTCTGAATGAGGAAACTGACTGTTGAAGCCGATGTTTCTGGAGGACATAGCGACACATTTCAGTGAGTTGAGTTTGAATTTACAAGGACCAGAGGATTGGATTCGGATTGATACTGGATACATCGAATCACTCAAAGCGGAGTTTTCTAATCATAGTCAAGACTTTCAAATTAATAGACTCATTTTTCATACCACATCAAGCCTAACTGGTTTGATATTACTACAACCTTCTTAGATGTAGATCTTTTTTTAAGTAAAGGAATAATTTAATAGCACTATATTATGTAATTTCTGTAATTATTAATGTTTAAAATACTAACTCCATAAATGGACAAACAATCAATGCAGGAAATGTTTATTTACAACTGTTTAACGTAAATTAATTTAATCTCCTAATACTTACATTTTGTGTGAATGCCATAATGTTGGATTTATATCAAGAAATATTAATTAGTCAGAAATATTTGTTATATTACAAAACAACTTGTTTAGCACCACTATTGAATTAAATGTAGAAACGTTTTTTAATTAAAGGGAAATAATTTTCCCGTTTAATTTGAACTAATTTTTATAGTATGTTTCTTTTTTTCTCTTTGTAAATTAAGGAATAAATGACTTAAAATGTGTATAACTTTGACATGGTCAAACTGTAAAAAGTTTTTGAAAATTTTATAAATATTATATAACTAAAGAATTTATATGTATATTTTCAATAACTACATTAACTACCTAGTTTGTATGATTACTAAGTATCTATTCCGCATTTATCAATAGTATGGACTTCATTCTTAAAAGTTAACACGTTCTTCTCGGCCTTTTGGCTAGGTTCGATCACTCTGGCTTCCTTACACAATGTGTAGATCTTCTCCGCCTTGTGCGATTAGATTTTTCACAACTGTGTAGGAGGTCTGAGTTACCCCACCCCCCGAGCTACGGCTCTCAAAAACTATACGATGCCTAGTAGGCCCAAAGGAGGGGCAAGGAGATCAAACTCCGCCGCGCCTCCTACAGGAAATAAAAAAAAAAAAAAGTTAACAAGACCACTAACATTTTTAGGTGTTAGATCCTCATCTTGAATAACAAATGATAATGTTTAGAAAATAAGTAACATAAATGTGAAAGTTTAGTAATGAAATATTGTAATTGATATAGGCTAGATCTAAATGCAAATGAAAAAGGATGATAATCACAAACACATTAATTTTGTATTAAATATAAAACGCTTTTTTTTTCTCTATAAATAATTTACTTCGCTTTTGGTTTTGGTCATGCTACGGAGTTAAATTGATTGTCCTATAAAAATATTTTTTTAAATTAAAGTATAATAGAGCAGGTTGACTTTTAGGCTGTTGGCACGCTGAAGGATTTAGAAATCCTAGTTTGGCACACTCTTAGCAAAAGGTTGCCGACCCCTGGTTTAAACCATCGTGCTAACAGAGATCCTCATTCACCTGCCCCTTGACCTCTTGACCTTGTGGGTGGGTAGTTGGGAGTCGCCATTGTTGACTGCTCTGTTATGTATCGCCATTTGTCACGTAGATATAAACATAGATCTATTATATGTAGGCGATATTATGGCTATATAGTATGCAATATTGAAACATCCTTAGCATTCGCAGAAATATATGCAAAATGATTTGCTATGTAGATGGGGAAATTGTGAGTTAGGTTTTTTTAAATTTTTCATTTTTTATTATATCATCAATTTTGTTTTTCTCTCTTTTTATTCTATCTCGCTACTCGCTATATCTCTTTTGTCGGTTCTTTCTGTCTCCATTTCTCTTCAATCCTCTTTTTCTCTCTTTCTTTCCTTCACTATTTCTCTCATGTTTCTCTTTTGGCTCTATACTCTTATCTCTTTTTCTTTTTTTCTCAGCTTTCTCTCATTTTCTCTACATATCCTTTCATTTCTTATACTTTCATTGAAATGGGGAGAAAGAAAACAAAAGGCGTCTTTTGGGGGGTGGTGGGGTGAGTGTGAGGGAGTGGGGGATCCAGTTAAGATGGGAGGGGGGGGACATCACAACACACCGGAGTAGCTGTGTTGATTTTTGTTGCCCGGGGGGTGGGGGCAGGGGTTGTGCGAGATTGATCTCCGATGGAAATATAGAGCAGACCTCCCTCATCCCCTCCCGTTACACACACACCCTCCTCGGCGCCCTTTGATTAGTATTCATAGTTTGTTGAAGACATTCTCCCGACCGACCCCGTCATCAAGGCATATATGACTGGCTATGACCCCGTTGACCTCCGGACGGAAGGAAATAGACCAGATAAGAAGACATGTGAAGTGCCGGGCGGGGAAAAAGGGGGAGGGGGAAGCGGCGGTGAGGGGAAAGTTGGGGGAGGGGGGCCTCTTGGCATCGTAGAGATCCTGCAGATGACCTCCTGATTTCTCCTTCATCCTCATTCAACCTGCTAAGTTTTCTCCAGAGGCAAGGAATAAAGATAAATATGGAACTGTAAGAGAGAAGGAGACAGAGAGAGAGAGAGGGGTAAGGATTAAACTAAGTCGGTCGATTTATTTTACTGATCTGACATTGCTACAACTATCCACTATATAGGGCGGATTACATGAGAGTCATAGAGTCCTATTTATGTCAAAGGTTAAGGATTATGACGCCGACACGTTCGTGTCATAATGGGCTGGTTATATTTTGTTTCGTTTCGTCGCTCCGGAAAAAAAAAAATAACCGCTTGTGTAGTTTTTTTATTACCCCACTTTACTGCCAATATAGTCCTATCCTGGTATATATTTATTATTATTAAAGTATAGTGTACAGCAAATGATGTCCAATCCATGAAACAGCTGATAGGGTTACTGTTTCATTGCAACAAGCCCACATCAATAGAAGAAATGTCTTACAGGAAACAAACAAGTACATGTCAGTTGCATAAACATAGGTCTATGTTTCTTTTCATTATTTCGTCAAGTAACAGTCAGGTGATAACTATTCATTATTTCGTCAAGTAACAGTCAGGTGATAACTATTCATTATTTCGAATCACTAAACTCTTCACTCCAAATTTTCACTAGAATCTAATATGAATCTACACTACAATCTTGTTCACTCCAAATTTTCACTAAAATCTTTACTACAATCTTCAATAGATTTTTCAGTACAATTTTCCATACAATATTTACTTCAATCTTTCCTAGATTCTTCACTTCAATCTAAACTAGAAGTTTTCACTAGAATCTAACCTAGTCTTTTCTCTAGACTCTTCACCAGTTACTGCAGTAGAATATTTAATAGAATCTTCACTTGAATCTTTACCACATTTATCAGTAGAATTTGCACTAGACTTGTCCACACGAATCTACACTAAAATCGTCGCTAAAATCTTCACTAGAATTTCACTGTGATTTTCCCTTCGACCTTGACTAAAATCTTCACTAAAATCTTCACTAAACTTCAATCTATATTAGAGAGTCTTCAATTAAATCTTCACTAGACTTGAGTAAAGATTTTCTTTAAAATCTACACTAGAATCCTCAATAGAATTTTTACTTCAATTTAACCTTCACTAGAATCTTCACCAATCTTATCTTCACACTATGTCTAACCTCGTCCCAATAATTAATTAAGGGGTAAAAAAAGAACATTCTTGGGTCAATGTGACATTTATTTAGGCATTCCACTTTGGCCGATAGACTTGTCACTTCACACACAGGCAGACGGCAGGAATTGTATTTAAAAAAAAAAAAACTATAATTTAAAAAACGAAAACATCAGAGACAGAGAAAAAAAATATTTTAAATAAGGGTGATTGAGAAAATAAAAAGAGTTGAGAATGAAATGACATCATCAAAAATTGCGCACTGTTATCGCCCTAGGCAGAGCCAAATGTTTTACATTTGACGATTAAGATTTCTTCAAATAGAGTTGTTTTTTTTTTTGTTTTTTTTTTTTTTTTTTAAAGAATATTTACTTCCTTATTTTAAATTTATAAAAAAAAAAAAGGATGGCGTAATTTTTGTTTAAAACTATATTTTTTGTTTACTTTCTTAGCCTTAATGCCTTATAGGAAAAACAATCAAATTAAAATATTTCGATAAGGAATTATTTGGTTGAGTTTTGGTTGTTGTTGTTTTAGATTTTGGACCTATTAGACCTAATTAAGTAGATTTTGTTTAGGTTAAAAGAATGTCCTTCGTTTAGACTTTAGACTGTCTTTTAACTTATAATATAGTAACTTTAAGCTAAAAGCAGTAAAACTTTAAGCTAAAAAATAGACATTTCCAATCTAAACCACGTAGATTTGGACGTTTATAAAAGTAAAAAGTGTAGAATATCAAAAACAAAATATGATATAAAAAAAACTTCATATTTCGGGGCCAATTTATAGTTTTATGTCATTAGTTAGGGTAGAGTGAAGGGTGCTGGGCATTGTGCTGGCCACATAATGCCCGTGTACGTCGTGGTAACGGAAACATGTGTGAACGTTGCGTCACTTGCCCCATAGCCCGAGATGGCCTGATAGGGAACTTGCTTATTTGCTATAGACTATAGATGAATGAAGTTTTTACAAGCTCTAATTTCCACACACAAAAAAAAGAAGGAGCGTCTGTAATGTATAAGATAAGTTAATGCATATAAGTACTCATTCTTCCAGAGTGGCATCCGAGCACGAACTGGGTTGCCTGAACAAACCCGGAAAACTAGTAACTTAACATCATTTAAAACCCTAATCACATTTTGTCTAAAATTGCTTTTTAGATAGTTTACCATGAGCTGGAAAGCTACAAAGATCTTTTCCAAGTTACATTCATTACAAAATCGTTCTGAAGTTATTGCCTTTTTTTTTCTTCAAAAATACTTGTTGTGAATGTGTGGGGTCGTCCACATATGACTTCACACAATATAGAAAAAGAAAAAAAGTCCACAGTTTTGTAACAAACTGCGAGAATGGTGGTCTAATGAAGTAGTCATTTTACAAATACGTGCCTTTCCTCTTTGTAAGTGTAATGTGTTAAAGTACCTCACATAAATGAGTTATGTGAGGTATTATATCACTTTTGACTTTTAACACTTAGGTAGACTTGGGGATTTAACCACTTTTCATGTTCCATATGCAAGAACAAACGCATATAAGTTATCTTTCTTCACGGGTAGCATCTATGCAAGGAATGGGTTGTCTGAACAAACCAGAAAACTCAACAACGTTGCATTATTTTAAAACCCTAATTAAAATGCAAGATTCGATCAATTCTTCATATAAGCCTTGTATGCCTTTTTATAGATAAGTGTCTGTAACATATAGTAAAGTAGTAAGTAAAGTACCCGTCGGACCGAATTGATCCATAGGTCCGATGAAGCAGCGTTCACCAGTTTCTGTGGCCACGGCATACTAGGTGATGTGATTGTGTGGCCAGCACTATGCACAGCCGCCTTTACTTTACCCCAACTAAGGTCAGGTACCCATCAGAGCTGGGTAGACTCAGGGACACCCTCCAGACCCGGGAAAAAATCCTAGCCTGCACCAGGATTCGAACCCGGGACCTTCGGCTCGCCAGTCGAACGCGCTGCCGCTCGGCTACCGTGCCCCATGTAACATATTGGCCGAAGAAAAAATGGGTGGATCTTTGCTTGGATGGATTGGATGCATGTGAAGATGGATAGAAGGGTGTGTTTATGAACTTATTGTCAAGTCAAAATGAAGCCTGACCTTTTGAGTTCAATGCTTACATGAACTTCCGGTTTATTTCCGGGAACAAACTTTTTTCAAGTAGGCCTATAGCTTTTAGAAATATACAAAGGCTACAAGGTTAGTTATGAGGAATCCGTTTTTAACATCTAAAGTGAATATACAATAATTAAAAGTCGCTATGTTAGTCGCGTTAAGTTTAATTTAAAAATTTTAGTTTACAATAAGCATACACTAAACTAAACTATATAAGTCAGGTGTCAATACATACGTGTATTTCCTGTTTTACATCCGGTCAAATGAATTTTTTAAATATCTTAGATTCAAAATAAGTGATTCTTCACTTCTGATGTTCAAAATCAATCGTTTTCTTTCAACAACATCTTTGGGAAATGATGTAATCCCCTACATATTTTCTTACTCCCAGAACAACCAGGAATGCAGGCATGTTATGTCAGTAAATTAACGAATAGAACCGGAAGTGTTGGAACGCATCGACCTTTTAAGATCTCCATGCATGCATAATCGTTAAGACTTGTCAATAGTTGGATGTGTATACAGAAAAGAAAGAAGAAAACAATGGAAAGAAAAAAATACAAACACAAGCAGGGAAGAAATGAAACGAAAAAAACTAATATGATCATCTTAGTAAATTGTTTCAATTATTAAAGATCATGAAAGAAACATTAATAAAGGAATACATAAACGAAAATAGATTAGAAATAATAATTAAGAAAGAAAAAAAAAAACAGAATTATTAAAATTATTTTGTTAACAATATGTAGAATAAAAATAAAATGAAAAAAAAGCGCGCGTTAAGGGAAAGCACTGCCCTATAAATGAAATCCTCTGTTGGAAATTTTATCGCGTTTGATTAGGAAATGAGGGAGGTACGAATGACAAATTGTCTGAGTGGTAAATTTCCATGTGAGAAATGCCCCCGAGCTCCCATGTTGGCCAGGAAGCCATCAAAAGGATCTGCTAACAATGTATGCCAAAGGTTTTTTTTTTCTCTCTTTCTTCTTTATTGCCAGAATGCATAAGACATTTATGTATTGGCATTCCTTGAGAGAAAAATAAAACTGCAAAGAAAATGTGTATTTTAGTGAAAGAGGTCGATTTTTTTTTTCAAACAGAAATTTTTACACAAGTGTTAAGAAAATACTGCCCTTTTCTGTTTCATTGCCATAAAATGAACATGTTTGCTAACTTCCTTGCAGACTATTATCTGGCACACGTGGTAAAGCCGAATTATATCCGAGGGCCAATTTGTACGTCTTTCTAGCAAAGTCTGTTTATTCTTACGTACTCACACACTCACTCACGCATACCATACACACTCGACACACTTACTTCAAAACTTTGTCTATATTTATATAGCTTCATACACCTTAGTAAATCTATATAAAAAAAACATCGATATAGTGGTAATGTTATATTAAAGTCACTATATTATCATATGGTCGTTCTGATCTCATAATTAAAGTTATTTTCTTTTATCAGACTGCCAAATATAGGGACTGCTCAAATAAATCCATTCGATTTCATGGATGTTTATAACGAATTTCTTTGATCGGTAAATGAAAACGAAATATTAAGAATACAATTCTAATGCATTCACTCATAATAACAAAATATTATCCTTTTGAATTTGAAGATGTAGTCTAATAGTTTTTGACATTTAGGAAAGATGACTGAACAGCCATTTTCCTAGCCAGCAGTTTCTCTTGCATTTAGGGTAGCCAAGAACAATAATCCTTTGCTGGTTGTTGCATTTTCCGCTCCGCGCTTTGCTTCAGCTGTCGGCCGGAAATACGTGTTGGGCGTGATGGCCACGTTGTTATTTTTAACAACTATTGTGAGGGACTAACTAGCGTTTAAGCTATCCTTTAAATATTTATTCTGTTGCTCCCTCTGTTTCTCCCGACGGATCAAAGTTCTCGCAGACGACTGCTTTTGCCGCGCGGGCGGTTGTCATCTATGGGGATGAGCCAATGCATTTATCTCATTTAGTTTAATAGATTTTAGGCAGACAGACATATTTAATTCATACAGAAGTTACCAATGAACAATGTCTTATCTTGTATATTACAGACGTTCCTTCTATAAAGAAGATTATTGCGTCCTACGCTGTTCAGTGATCTGAGTCTAGTCTTGCATTATTATTAGTGTTTTAATTGATGTTAAATTACTGGTTTTCCTGGTTTGTTCAGGCAACCCATTCCATGCCCGGATGCCACCCGGTAAGAAAGACTACTTACATGCATTTGTTCTTGCTTAAGAAATAAGAAAAGTGTTTTTCTCCTTATGTTTATCTGAGCATTGCAACAAAAAAGCTGAATTATATACATGGCAATCACTTTGGTAGAATATAAATCTATGATTATAATAAGAAAGCTTCTACTTTACAGGAAACGACAAAACTGATATTAATGTGAACTATAACAGATCATTTCACAATGGATATATAGGCTACGGGTGTGACGTACTCAGTTTACCCTAAAGTAAGCTTAATGCATCACGTGGGGACCCGTTTATTTATAGACACGTTCACGAGCGTTTTTTTATTGTTTAACGAATGCATTGAAGTGCAAAGCTTGACGTGTGACTTAAGGGGAGCCCGGTAGATACGCCCATGTATGGGGCTAACGTATTGCACAGTGGATTGATAAATGGCTAAAATAGGCGGCAGAGTCTGAAAGGGAAACAGCCAACCTTTTTAGCATTTTGATTCTTTAATAGAAAAGCCGAAACCAACCCATCATGAAAGAAGTGGGTGGTGGGAAGGCGTTTGTTCTTTGTTCCGTGGTTTGGTTAGCATTCTAAGTGGAAGAAAGAATTTCTTACAAGAAAATCATGCTTAATAGACATTAGGCGAACAAAAAATTATACATTATCTTTTTCATATAGCATTATAGTTGCTTTCGTTGAATAGTGTCCAATATTAGTAATGTTGAGATCTCAGAGATATAGGCTACTTCTTTTGCAAGGATTCAATGACTAATCTTACACTACTTAAAGTGTTTAACAATAATTAGTTGGCCTCTTTTGTGTTAGTGGATGTATGTTGTTGTATTTGAGGGAGTGAGGATTGGTGTTGCCTACATTTATTTTATTTAGCCAGTGAAAAGAAAAAGGTCATTGTATTGATTTTTTCTGTCCATTCTTTACTTTGTCCTCTTGGCGTTGCTAGGCCTGTCGATTGTTGCAATGAACATATAGATTAGAACGAGATGACGGTATGCCTGTGAGCATCACTGAGCACCAAAGTACTTAGCGTGTTCAACAACATATTAATAAATCATATTGTCCTAATGCGAAACTACATATTAATAAATCATATTGTCCTAATGCGAAACTACATATTAATAAATCATGTTGTCATAATGTTAAACAAACATTAATAAATCATATTGACCTAATGTTAAACAGCGTCTCAATCATTCATCTTGATGTTCGGATAAAATAAGAACATTTAAATAGACCTATTTATATATTCGTATCCTTATAGCAAACTCTTGGCAAACTATGATTAATAAATTGATATTTTTCGTCCTTTTTATCTTTGGATTTTTTTAATGCATTTTATTTACTTTCGTAACGTTATAATTCTAATAAAGTGTACTTTTTAATGTTAGTCGTCGGCATCCGTCCGTCTCGAGAGACGATGGTGTAGCTTCATGTGTGAGGTATCACACTGCACCGCCGAGAATGGCTGTGTAGGCCAACCCGGGAGTGGCAATCCCTGCCGCACTTGAGGCATTTAAAGGCAGATGGCTGTTGTAGCTGGTGTTTCCGCCTGGCTCTTTTCTGAATGGCAGTCTCATTACGCCCAGTTTCTGCACACGATGTGCCACGCCTTACCGCGAGCCTCCAGGTTGGGTGGTCAAGGCTTGACATTCCCATGTGTCGGGGTCGATGGAGCTCTGGATTAAGTCCCTTTTGTATAGGTCTTTGAAGCGCCCTGTCTTCCTATGACCTTCGACCAACTTTCCGTAGAGGTCTTTGGGAATGCGGCCTGCATTCATTCTTTTTACATGGCCGAGCCACCTGAGGCGTCTGTCATTGAGAGCTGCGTGAAGGCTGCTCGTGTTGGCTCGCTCCAGCACCTCTGTTTTGGGGACCCTATCCTGCCACTGGATCTGCAGTACGCGCCGTAGGCACCTTCATGTCGAAGCTGTTGAGCTTCATTTCGTGCCTCGCGTAGGTGGTCCACGTCTCGCTGCCATTTAGGAGAGTGCTGAGTACACAGGCGTGGTAGACGCGCAGTCTGGTCTTCTCGGTGAGGCTGGAGTTGTCCCACACTCGCTGTTTCAGTTGACTGTGGCTGCCTTGGCGATCCTGCTGTTGATCTCCGAGTCGATGGACAGCGAACTCGAGATAGTGGACCCAAGGTAGGTGAAGTTATCGACAACCTCCATGGTGTGTCCGTCGATGACAATGTTTGGAGGGGTCTCTGTGCCCTGAGCCATAACGTTAGTCTTCTTCACGCTTACGGTCAGGCCGAACTCTTTGCATGCGTGGGAGAAGCAAGTGACTAGCTGCTGGAGTCTGTCTTCGGTGTGTGATGTCAAGGCTGCGTCATTGGGGAAGAGCATCTTGCAAATTAGGACCTTTGTGACTTTGGTCTTGGCGCGAAGACGCGCTATGTTGTAGAGCTTGCCATCAGACCTTCTGTGGATCTAGACACCCTCTCTGCAGTCCTCGAAGGCGTGTTGGAGGAGCATAGAGAAAAAGATGCCAACGAGTGTAAGCGCGAGGACGCACCCCTGCTTTACTCCGCTACTGACTGGGAATTCCTTGGAGGTAGCGCCATAGTAGCAAACAGTTTGTTGTGGAAGGACCTAACCACCGCATCCAATTTTCTGCAGCAAGCTGAATAGTCCGCCTCGACTGACCAGGTCAAATGCCTAAGTGAGGTCGACGAAGGCTATGTAGAGTGGCATCTGCTGTTCCTGACACTTCTCCTGCAGCTGGCGCAGCGAGAAGATCATGTCTACTGTTGATCGGCCAACCCTGAAGCCACACCTGGGTAGATGCGTGAAGCGAGGGCCTGCTAACGATGCTGAGGAGGGCGATGCCCCGATAATTGTTGCAATCGCTCCTGTCACCTTTGTTTTTGTACAAAGTGACGATGTTAGCGTCTTTCAAGTCTTGAGGAATATAACCCTGTTCCCAGCAGAGGCAGAGGAGGTCGAGGAGTGGCTGTAGCAGTGTTGGTTTCCCGCACTTCAGGACTTCTGTTGGGATTCCGTCGCTCCCGGGTGCTTTCCCACAGGCGAGACGGTCAATGGCTTTGCTGAGTTCATCCACAGTGGGTGGGGTGTCAAGCTCCTCCATAACTGGCAGGTCTGGTATCGCTCTGAGAGCGGAGTCTGTTACAGTACAGTGTACTGTGTTGCGTACAGCTCGAGGTAATGCTCCGCCCACCTCTGCATCTGCTTTTCCGGATCGGTGATAACCTCGCCTGTTTTAGAATAATTTTTAATTCTAGCATATATATTTAATTATATATATATATATATATATATATATATATCTTCTTCTTCTTCGTAATACTGTGGAGACCCCGTAGAACCGAGGAAAAAGTCCACAATTTAGATACACATGAAATAACATAGCAAACCTTTACATAGCAAACAACAGTTATATACAGATAAAAGAGTGTCACTTTAGGTTTTTGGACCAGCACTTTAGTGACGATTTGAAGGCCGGAACTGTAGGGGCAGTGATGGAGGCCTGGTCCAGGGTGTTCCACAACCTAATGGCTGACGGAAAAAAAGAATGTTTGTAGACGTCCGTGCGTGCATGTGGGATATGCAGCTTGAGCTGATGGCCTCGGGTAGAGCGGGACACTTTCTGCATTCTACTTGTTTGGGTCGAAAGGTCCACGTGGTCGTTGATGATTTTATAAATCATGGACACTTTGTCAATTGCTCTTCGTTGTTGTAGTGTATCTAGGTGGAGTTTTGCTACTAAGACAGAGGCGCTTGATTTGGTGCTGTAGTCCTCTAGTATATACATATAGTCTAAATACTTTTTTATATTCATGTTATATTCTATTAAATCTTCATATGTATAGACAATTTGTTTTCTTAATGTTTTTTCTATGGGACTTTACGAAACAAGAGCAGTGTAAGGGAGATAAAAAAGAATATTTTTGTAATGTCCACAAGTAACTTTGCTTCTTAAAACAGGATCAATGATGCTTCCATTTAATACAAGTTGCACTCACGAGTGAGCAAATACTTTCTTAATAATTCAAATAAATAAAGTTTTCATACTAATTTTAAAAATTGTAAAATTCAGAGGATTTTTGTGCTCATAATGTAGGTCAGGGGTCGGCAACCTAAACAACGTTGGCACGCAGAGTGATTTTCAGTGGCACGCGAGAGACTTCCATGAGGTGTTTTCTATTGATAAAAAAAAAACACATTTTCCGGTTCTAAATGAGGAAAACTAACTGTTGAATTCGATGTTTCTGAATGTCATAGCGACAAGTTTAAGTGAATTGACCTTGTCTTTACAAGGACAACTGGAATGGATTTTTATTGAAACTGGACATATCTTGCCGTGAAATCAAACTAAAAAAAATAACTACATGTACATCCTTATATTAAACATATATTTTAAGATAGATAGTTGGGCTTTTTCAGAAGTACTTCGAAGCACTCGAAACGGATGTTTCTAATTAAAGGCAAGACTTTCAAATTGATGGACTCATTTTTTTCATACCACATCAAGCCTAACTGGTTTGATATTATTACAACCATCTTAGATGTAGATCTTTTTTAAGTGGAGGGATATTGGCGATTTTAAAATTCAGCAAGTTGAAGTTTAAACATTAAAAAAATCGACATCTAAATATGGCCATTTGCGGAAAAAAATCTGGAAGGAAGCTGCTTATGAAAGTCATCGGCTATTCTCAACTTCTAGGCATTCGCTCTTTTATTTTCAGTTTTCGGTTCAACTTACAATGGCATTGTGAACAGATTTTATCGTACATGAAAGCTGTTTTGAGCATACAAATAGGTTACTCGGAAGTGACTAAATATGTATCTTACATTATACAATAAGCGAATTGCATTCAAGACAATTCAATTTAATTGATACAGACTTTTTAAATGTTTAAACGAGTTTTTATGCTCATCTTCTTTAATTAGATCTAACCACAAATAAAAGCATTACTAAAACTTTAAGTAAAACATAATTGTTTGTATTATTAATTTAATAAATATAAGAGACTTATTTAATTGCACTATATTATGTAATTTCTGTAATTATTAATTTTTAAAATATAAACTCCTTAAATGGACAAACAATTATTGCAGGAAATGCTTATTTACAACTGTTTAATGTAAATTATTTTAATCCTCGAATAATTAAATCTTATAATGAATACCATACTATTGGATTTATAAAAATAAAAAAATAATGATTCAATAATATTTGTTATATTACAAAACATCACTTGTTTGGCATAACTATTGAATCAAATGTGGAAGTTTTTTTTTATTAAAGGGAGATAAGTAACCCGTATTATTTGCGCTAATATTTCTAATGTTTCTTTTTTTTTTCTTTTTATAAAACAATAGATCTAAATTGATTACAATTTATAACTTTGAAATGATGAAACTGTAAAAAGAATTTGAAAATTATATAAATATTATATGACTAAAGAATGTATATGTATATTTTCAAACATGACATTAACTACACAGTATGTATGATTACAACTTATGTATTCCACTAAACGATGGTTCAAAGTGTCTACTAGGCAGAATAGTGAAACACATTATAAGTTATAAGACTTCTCAGTTAAACTGAGATCAAAACATAATTAACATTTGCAGGTGTTAGATCTAGATCCACATCTTCACTAACAAATGATAATGCTAAAAGTTAAGACAATAGTTAGGCTACCATAAATGGGCAAGTTTAGCAATGAAAATATTGTATTTGATATAGATTTAAATGCAAATAAAAAGGATGATAATCACTAACACGTTAATGTGTATTAAATATAAGACTCTATAAGTATTTTCTCCTTAAATTATATCTTTGGCTTTGGTCTTGCTACGGAGTTAATTAATTGTCCTATAAAAATAATTTTAAAAATATAATAGAGCAGGTTGACTTTTAAGTTGTTGGCACGCTGAATGATTTAGCAATCCTAGTTTGGCACACTTTGGCCCCTGGGGGCTACCTTCAACGACAAACTGTTCGGTGGACTAGAGCAACTGACAGCCACTGCGCAGTTCATTACAGCTATCGGACTTGTTGTCTGAATTCTCCCTATCATAACATTTGAGAACCAAGAAGAAAGAAGAAGACTAAGCATTATAGACTTTCCAGCCAAGTCCTATATCATGGTGACACAAATATTTAAAATGAAGATTTCTTTCCCTTTTTCTGGCCATCAAGAAAAACATTTTTTTGAAGTATCTCCATCAGACCAATTCAATATAGACTAGTAGATCTATAGGGCCCTGTGAAATAGCCTTCACAAATTAAAAAAACAAGCTGATAAATAAATACTCTGCATAATAAAATGTCTAATTTTATCTTGCCACAGGAATGGGTGGATCATCGTCTGAAGTGGGAGCCATCTGAATATGGTGGCGTCAAAGTTTTAAACATACCATCAGAGCAACTGTGGAAACCAGATTTAGTTTTGTATAACAAGTAAGTTTTTGTTTGGTATAATTCTTTCACATTAAAAAAGTAAGTTTTTGTTTGGTATAATTCTTTCACATTAAAAAAGTAAGTTTTTGTTTGGTATAATTCTTTCACATTAAAAAAGTAAGTTTTTGTTTGGTATAATTCTTTCACATTAAAAAAGTAAGTTTTTGTTTGGTATAATTCTTTCACATTAAAAAAGTAAGTTTTTGTTTTGCATATCAAGTATTTAAAATCTAATAGTTTTTTTTTGTTAAGATTATTTCCTAATAAAATTTAAAAAAAAAACATTATATATTTTTTTTTCCTGAATAATATTAACTACCGTATAAACCGTATAAACTACCGGTAATCAGAAATAAAACAAAGGCCTTTCATCATTGTCAAATACAATTGTAGACTTAAATCTTGTAGTGACTAGGGGGCAGCGGCCCTAGCACCAAGGTTAGGGTAACTACGGTACTAAAATAAAGCAATAACTATTTTTTTGTCATTAAATTTTTATTACTGGTATATGTATAGACACAATTTATATTTAAAAAAGCTATCATTTCAACACACCACCTTTCTTACCCTTTTTTTTAGCCTGCTAATTTCTAATAAATAAAAAATTACATGCTAGATAGGCACCAATACCGCCTCTCTCTTCTTGTCCCTATGTGCTATTTTCCTTAGTAATACCACTGCCTTATTAAACCATGGATATGAGACTGGAGCACAAATCTTCTTAAAGGCACAATCACAACTGTGAAGATTAATATCTAACAAAAAAATTACATAACAGAGAATTTTTTTATTGACAAATTTGCAAATGTAAACATGTTATCAAAAATAAACATTATTTAGAAGAAAAATAATAAACTGCAAGCAAATGAGTTAGCTCCCTAATTATATTATAACACATACCTATGTATTGCTCTTTAGTAGGGCCTACAGCTAAGTATATTGATGTAAAAATCACCACAGGATAAACTTCATTTTGCAATTCTTATTCTTTTTGTTTAGTCATATTCATCGCAACTGAAGTAATTTAAATCTGAACATTTTTTTGGACCTTCAAGTTCAAGTCTGCAATTTGTTTCTTAAAACTTAAATGGGCAACACAATCTAATTTTCTGCCATATTTATAGAAGTTAACTAATTAAGCTCACCTAGAATCAGACATGAGTTTAATTATAAAGAAAGCTTGTCATGGTCACTTAATAATAATAATAATGATGACATTTGTATAGCACTACCAACAAACATAATGCAAGCTCAGAGCGCATTTAACATAACAACTAAGAAGACGGATTCAATCTATAGGCAAAGAGATACAAAACTAAATGATGATTCAAAACTTTACAAACATAGAACAAATCAAACAATTCAAACAAAACAATAACCGACCTAACATATAGGTAAGACAGTAGGGCTCCAAAGCATGTTAACTAAGATAAATATTGAAATAATGAGTTTTTAAGTTCTTTATTATAACTTTAATATTTTCCATTTCCACTTTTCATTTCTTCAATTAAATGTAGCCTATATTTTTCAGTGCTGATGGTGATTTTCAAATCACATTGAAGACAAAAGCAATTGTTTACTATAGTGGCAGAATAGTTTGGGAACCTCCTGCCATCTACAAGAGTTACTGTCCCATTGACGTGGAGTACTTTCCCTTCGACATACAAGAATGCTTTTTAAAAATCAGCTCGTGGACCTACCATGGCAACGAGTTGGACTTGCAGCACCTCTGTAATGGTACCGCCGTTCCAGAGGGCAGTGGTGTCAGCGCCATCATCCCCAGGGGAGTGGACCTGACTGACTACTACTTCAACGTTGAGTGGGACATCCTCAACGTCACGGCCATGAAGCGGGTCAAGTTCTACCCCTGCTGCCCAGAGCCATACCCCGACATCACATTCAACATCACCCTGCGGCGGCGCACCTTGTTCTACACCCTGAACCTCATCATGCCCTGTGTGTCCATTTCTTGCCTCACCGTGCTGGTGTTTTACCTCCCTTCGGATTCAGGGGAGAAGATCACACTGTCCATCTCCATCCTGCTCGCTCTCACCGTGTTTTTCCTGTTGCTTTCAGACATGAACCCACCAACCTCCCTCGTGATCCCATTAATAGGGAAATATTTACTGTTTGTTATGATTGTTGTGACTATGTCCATTACATTGACGGTCTATACGCTCCACATAAATTTCAAATCACCATCAACGCACAAAATGTCGCCCTGGGTCCGGAGAATATTCGCAGAAATTCTTCCCAGGATTCTGTTCATGAAGAGGCCAGAAATTGCCAAAAAATCTAAGGTCTCTGTCAGGACAGTAAACGGGATAGAGCTGAGGGAGTCTCCCTCACCAGGTCATGAGCCTGTACACACTTACGAACATATACAGGCGAGGACAGATCTTGCAGATACTGAAGGCTCATCCTATTACCCTCCAGAAATTCTGGAAGCAATTAAAGGTGTAACTTTCATTGCAAATCATCTCAAGAAAGGGGATGATGACATCGCTGTAAGATATTTTGTTGTGATGTTTCTCTATGTAGCCTAAGTATATTTAATATTATTGTGTTTGCTTTTACACACACACATATAAATTTCAGATGCCAAGCATATTCATACTTTAAAGACCAATTGAAGAGCTTTTTATCAAAATTGAGATAACTGTTGATATATATATATATATAAAAAAAGAGTGTTTGTCCGCATATGGATCCCCATTGGTCAATTTGACATTACATGAGTTTTTTTTCACTGACCTCTTTAGGCCTAGGCCTATATACTGTTTAATAATTTTTCACATCGGATGTGTCTTCGCTAGCTCAGTGGTAAACATAACGGACTGCTATGCGGGCAACCCGGGTTCAATTCTCCAGTTTATACCTTTTTTATAAAAAAAAGACATTGTAAATCTACAGGCAATTTAGATTTTTGTTACCGGTAAATAAAAATACTTGCCTATTTTTTTACCCGATTACAATATTATTTTAAATTACTTTCCTAAAAGTCTTCAGTAAAAAAATAATAATTTAAATATAAGATTTATAGCTTTCTTTAAAAGTGTAGTTTATACATTTTTTATCTGCACCTTATACAGTCCTGTTTTTTTTTTCACCTGGGCAATGTAGCTTGTAGTAAATAAAGTGTTCAGTATCTGAATGCTAATGAAATGATTTATACAGAATATTAAACATAACTTTCAAGTAATTAGTTCAATATTAGCAATTAAATTGGTATGTTTTTTTAGAGGAAAAAAAATAATCTTGTAAATATTTGAGATTTTTAATTAAAAGAGATGTGACATCATTAATTGGCAACTCCTGTAGGAAATATTCCTATTGCCACATGTTATGAATTTATTGTCCCATGTTTTTAATCTTTAGTCAGTTCTTATAATTAACAAAGTGGATTAATAAAGGTTTAGTAGTCATGCTTTCTTTATTTTATTCCCCTATAAAACATCACTTCAGTATGAGGCTTTTCCAAATCCTGTCACTTTGAGTGAAACCTCTTTAGTTAGCCTTTAATCTCGTGTAGGCCTATCTGTGAATAGTTAGAATTATTGGTAATCCTCCACCTCTCAATATTAAATACTGAAAACTGTGATCAGTTCTTTTTAAAAGGAAATGTAAGTATTCCATTATAACTAACAAATAAAGTTAGTCATCCATTGGTGAAGATTTTCTTTGGTTATCTAAGGGTTAGCTTCACATCTTGGCCAATTCTGTATTTGTTTTTAAGCATAAAGGGCATTATTTTTAAAATTTGGGGAAAAAGCAGAGCAGATAGTAATTGTTTGACAATTAAGCCCTTCATAAACTTGGCTCTTGAGGGTCTTGAAGTACCAGTAATGATTGACTGTAGAATATTGGCTTTAAGGGGCTTGTATCATTCTAAGATTCTACCATTTATCAACATAAAAAGAACAAACTTTACAACATTTAACAATATTTGTTTATATTGATAGTCTACAATGAATTTTAATTTTTTTTTTGTTTCTCAACATGACAGGAAGAAAGAGACTGGAAATATATAGCAATGGTCATGGATCGTTTTTTTCTCTACATCTTCACAACGACATGTTTTTGTGGAACGCTGAGTATTTTCCTCTTTGCGCCTTCGCTGTATGACACAAGGAAGCACATCACACTCTCAGATCCCAACAACACATGTTTATATTAGGAAAGCATTGTGGGAACATTCAACTGGTTTACTCGTCACATTTATGCATAATTTTGTATGTTTATAAGCAATATAAGATTATAATAACTATGTACTAATTTAAGTACATTCTGGTCTGTTAGTTTGGTTGCATTATGAAGTCTTTTTTTTTTTAGTCATAAGCTATAAAACACCTAGTTTTCATTCCCATTGTCACATTTACATGATAAAGCCTAAATGATTTAAAACAATTTTTTTTAAACCCTTCTTTTTAACTTTTTTTTCCCAAGCATTTTAAAAAGAGGCAACACATTATGCTTGACCTTAGTTTTTTTATCTTGACCTCTATCATTGCAACAAAATTTTGTATGATTCAGATATGGATTTAGTAACAACTAACCATTCAAAAATTCCCGATCCTTTGTTAATGTTTACTACTTCAAGCATTAATATAATTGCAGAAATACAGAACTATTTTAATTTTTACAATCCATGAGGATCATTTACACGTCAATAGAAAACTCATTCTGGCATATGATGGTTAAAATTTTATGTGTGTGTTTTAGCTATTGGTTGTTTTGTTTTCAGTTAATAAGAAATGTTAGATGTCGTATGCAATCAGTTTTTTTTTGTACTAGATTATCACTGAGCACACATTATTGAAATCTGCTACATTTCCTCCTAATTTGGAAACTTTCCTTACATTTTGCATTCATACATAACACAAACATAAACAAGCTGAGATCATATTTCATTTATTTTCATTGACCAATCACAAAACCAATTTATAAGTGTCTCAAAAACTATGGGACAAGTCTTCTGGCACTAACATCCAGGATGTTAAGGGCTGGATCAAGGGTAGCACACCAAAATCCTATCAGAGTCTAGCCACTGCCCGCATAGGGCATGCTGCGTAACATCGGGTATGGTCTCCGCAGTACATGCACTACACTTCTCTCCCCACCTGCTGAATTCCCCTCGGATCATTATCGTGGTGGCTTGCTCGTATATCTGCACTGTCACCGGGTAACACAAACCCCAGAGAATGGGTCTAGACATCCAGGGCAGGGTTGAGACGGGCTGTTGTGCTTAATGCTTTCTCCCCACAAAGTCTTGGAGCCTCTCGGCAGTGTGATGATCCTCGGACACACAGCAGGTGCTGTCCCCCATGCATTAGCCTACTGATGTGCTCTTAATGTAAGCATATCAGTGGTTTCCACACTCCGCCAGAGATGATACCCATGGATACAGAAGTGAGTCAACTAAACCAGTTTTTAATAGTAAAAGACCAATTTTAAAGGTTTTCTCTGTTGGTCAACAAAAAAAAATAGGCCAGTGTTCACTTGACAGTTGTTGTGTAAAATGTTCTCCTATCCTGGTAATTCAGAATCACTGCAATCACAGTTTTTTATAAGGGATAGTTGAAAACCTTATGACTTTGTTATAACTTTTTATTTCTTGAAATTGTTGTTAAATAAAGTGTGACCTATACACAAGTATTTATATAGTGTTTCCTTCTGAAAGCTTGTGTGAATAATAATAAAGTTAGAACAAGTCGTATTACTTGGAAAAACTATTTTATTCAGGATATATTTGGGTTACTGTTTTAAAATTTTAAAATTATTGTTTCATTTTCTATAAACAGACATGTTGTTTTTTCTTTCTTTCAGGAGATCAAGACTTGAAAAACAAATTTTATTTGATTTATTGACTTACATTAAATGTGTGAAGGTTGACACTGCTACTACTACTATGTAAATTACTACAACCAGTAGACAGCTAGCCTATGTAGTATCTTAAAACAACAGATTCAATGTTTAGTACTGTCTTACTCTCAGAAAACTTTGTATGCTTGCAATCTTGTTTTTTTTTTATTTCTGTTCTGCAGAAATAAAATGCATTTTTATACCCGGTATTTTATTGCCAATGGTCAGTAGATTTTTTGTAAAATTTGGCTGTTTTGTGGACTAACAAAATGAATGTTGTAATTTTTTTAATAATTTGTAATTTATTGGGCATGTGCAATTTATCTATTCATTTAGTTTTTAGTTTACAATTGTATCCATTCAATTTGTATAATGTTCTAAAATTGGACAAATAAAGAATGTGTCTAGAAAACATGAATTCCCAATTATATTTTAGAATTATTTTTATTCGCTCCATTTGAAAAAAAAAATGATTAGGAAGCAAATGTATTGATTTATCAGTATTTTGTTAGATAATTATCAGTCATCTGTATTTTGTTTTATATTTTTGTACCTTTTTTTTTCACTAACCATTTACAAGGTTGCAAAGATTGTCTTGCTTCTATAGGCTAATGCTTGAATGTTTATAAAAACATAAATTTGGAATCATAATTCAGTGAAGATTTTATTGCATTACAAAGAATTTTTTTAACTAAGGATGTTGGATTGCATTATTTCTTATTGTGATTTTGATAGTTTGTGATAAGTTGTCTAAGTATTAATGTAAAAGCCACTATTAAAGAAAGATAAAATAAAAAATTATGAAACTGTAATAGTGATTAAATAACAAAAAAATATTTAAAATTCTGTTTTAATTTGTAAAAATAAAAATGCTTCTGATTTAATTACAAAATTACTTTATAATTTTTCTTCAAGAGTAGGATTTAAAAAAAAAACCTGGCTTGAAATTTTCTCCCAACTGCTTTTATCATATTAATCTAGCTTCCTAACTGGGTAAGCTCTGAAATAACTAGAGTTGGCTGCTTTATTCACAATATAGCTACCTGAACCAAATATGGGAGTGGAAGATCTTAGGTACACAAGATTTTTTAATATATTATTGTACAAATTTAATATGACAAGATTTTGTAATAATTTGACCTGTTCATAGCATTTTATTTGTAATCATATATATTTTTGTTTTCAGTTGCAAACGATAAATTTTCTTTACAGTTTTTTGGGTAGCCTAATTGTTTTTATCAGGTAAAAAAAAATTAGACCTACTTTGAATGTACTTTTTTTTTTTCAGTCATGAGGGAGTCAAAATCTGTTGAGACTTTTTCTTCTGCTAATTCTTGATATATATTTATACATAATAAAAAATGTTATTCTCGTAAACAACATGAATTAAATGATAAAAAGTGCCTTAGAGAATATCATTGCATGAGTTCATCTATTAATAGAGATAATAAACAAAGGCAGCGCCCCCCGCAGATTTTTCAAGACAGCAGAGCTTGTATCAAAGTATAATTTGCCAAAAGAGTTGGAACTGATTTTAAAAAACAACAAAAATTAACAAACAAGATTGCCATTTGTTTATGTGTTCCTTTCAGAATAAGGAAAAATAATTACTTAGCAATAATATTCTCTGCAAGGGCCTCGAGGCTGAGGATGACTTATGCTTTTTTCCATGATTTAAATGCTTGTAAATATCTATTCATTATGCAGGTCAGAGCTAGTCTCTCTCCAGAAATGACAAATATTACATTGGTATTGAATTGACATGATGAAGAAAATTTTTAGATAAATAAAGTTATTGTTTCTTAAATGAATTGTGTTCCATTTTTTTAAAAATTGAAACTACAGTTAGTTTTATTTTTTAAAGATTTCTTTGCTTAGATGTTCAAGTTGCAATAAAAATCAATGTAGTTCTAAGCATATAAAAATGAAAACCTACATAAACTTTGAACATTTTTCATTCATTTTAGTCTTTAGTTCTTGCATCAATTTTATGGAAAATTATCTATATGGATTGAGTTGTTTCTGGAGGTTTAGTAGCTTTGTGTGGTATTCCTTTCTGTTTGGATGTGAAGCCTGGACATTCATAGCAGATCTACAGAGAAGGATCAGGGCCCTAAAGATGAATTGCTTCTTCAAGATACTGAACACAAGATACAATGAGTCTATCACAAACTATGAATGTTGTCAGTGAACAAAGAACAACGTCATCGGCCTATACATTGACCTGCTCACTTACATGAAGTTGAAGGACTGTATGGGCATGTATTAAGTTCTGAAGGTCTTTTAAAGATCATCCTACAGAGCACAATGCAGGGAGGAAGAAAAAGACGCAGACAGAAGAAAAGGTGGTAGGACAATGTAAAAGATTGGACTGGCCTGTCCTTCTAAGGGTGGCTCAAGACTGTGATAAATGGCAAGAGATAATAATGCTGTCAACAACTGTGCCACAAGACCCCACCTGTGGGTTAAGGAATAGGTGAAGATGCTTCCTAATGAACACTCTATTCTTTACATGATCAACTCTCAGCAATGCTTTAAAGCTGTTTTACAGGGATTTGTGAATAGTTTTGTCCATTGTGCCATACACATTTTGGAATAGGCCTTACAAAGTTGAATGATCAAGAGAAAAACACTATGAAATATAATTCCCAGACATGTGTAAATCACGCCCCTCACACTACTGAAAAATTACTAACCTGTCCATTCAAACATTTTACAATAAACACAATTCATAAAAGCTAAAAATATATTTTTATTTTCTTCAAAAATTTAGGATTTACAAATTTGCACAAAATTAATTAACTATATAAGTAAGAAAAGTACATTTGTAAAAAATTCTCAGCATTTTATTAGTGAAACCGTGTTTATCACTTTTATTTTTCAACACTTTAGATTTTACAAATTTGCACAAAATTAATTAAAAATCTAAGTAAGAAAAGTAAATTCAAAAAAATATGTTCATTGTACTGTATTAGTTTTGAACACTTTCACAAATTAGCAAAAAAATTATCAAAAATAAAAAGCAAGAAAGTAAATTTTTATAAATGGTATAAAAAAAATTCTGTTCATTGTCTTGGTGAAAGGGTTTATCACTTCAGTCTGGCAATTTTTAAAAACAATTGTGACTAGAATGAGCATGAGAGGGCTATTGATTTTAAATATAACTCACTGGCATATATAATAATATAATGCCCCCACACTTCTTAAGCATTCCTTTACTGTGAAACATCTCAAGCATTTTTAAACCCTGGGAAGAATGTATCTTATTTTATATGGCACTAAACAAATAAATCAGAAATTCCAAAAAAAAAAAGTTTTATAATGTGTTTTACAATTTGACATAAATTGAATTGAAAAAATATAAGCAAATGGCGTACACCTTTAAAAATTCATCGTGGAAATGAAGACATCAGAGTTTACCTTTTTTTTTTTTGCTAAATGGTATAAGGGGACTGTGCAGCCAGCACAATGCTCAGCAGGCTTTACTTTCCCATCAGATTTTGGTTAACTTGCCAACCCACTAGAAAACTAGTAAAAAAAAGATTAGAATTTTTTTATAAAAATTTTAACCATAGACCTATAGAATGACAAACCATGCTCATCTTACAAATCTCAGCACCATTACACAATGTAAAGAAAATTATGTTGATATTTTACATACACTGCATATACACAAAATCCTGAATATAATGTAGATTCAATAAAGGGTCTGAAAAGCTAGACATTCCATTTGCAGCAAAGGAAGAGAAAGGGTTAACAGCTCATTCTGTCCTAACCTCTCTTCTCTCATCTGCAAATCTGTTGATAGAAAAGAAATTGATTTTACTTTTCATTATATACAGAAGGGGTCTTAAACTAAAATTGCTCCTGAGGGTTGTATAAAGATTTTTTAAGTAACCCAAAGCATTATTGTTAGTAATTTTTCAAAAATATAAGTCAATACAATTTTAATTAATGACTTTTAAACATTTTTTATTGAAACTAATGAGCAACATGGAATAAGGTTGACACTTTAGTTAATTTTTTTCTGGCTTCTTAGTTGGCAGCGTTTTGCGTCCACTGCTATATTAGGTTAGCATTTAAAAGAACAATCCAATCTCAGTGTTGCTTTCAAATGTGCATCTGTGAGTCACACAGACGTATTGCTGCTCTTGGATGAAAAGACTGTTCTCACACTTGTACTTCCATTAACTGCAATAATCCTTAAAGCACCATTTCAAGTAGTAGGCTCAAAAGTCATAAAAGAATTGTGTAAAAGCCCAATGGCCGCATATTTTTTTTTACAATATTGTCACACTGAAGTTTCACCAACTCTATTTGCCATTCCGCTGCAACATTGACAATTTCTACAGCAGATTTTGTGTTGAAAAAAGTTTACATTTTGTTTCAGTGGCTTAAAGACATAAAAAAAAGCACACAAAACAGCTGAAGTAAGATAGATAACTAATTTGTATACTATATTCTTTCAAACTTTTCAGTTCAACTTTAACGCTTTCAGATTGTCATGCCAATGTGTAATAAACTGTTTAACCTTGAAGTTTTACATATTTCAAGTGAGCTGTAACAACCACTAGAAAAGGTTGCATTGAAAAGTAGAATCAATTAGCAAAGAGACTGCCTAATTTTTCATTTTTATGAATGAAGCAATTTTATCTCTTAGTGCAAAGAATCATTTACATTATTACCTCACACAAACACATTCTACAGAATCTGACATATCTGTGCACTCCTCAAAAATCAATTTTATTGAAAAGGTCTTCAGTAGTTTCAATTAGCTGTTTCTCAGCATTAGCTGTTAAGTCTTTAATCTTGATGGCCACTTTGTTGGATGACAAGTGTATGCCCTCAAAAAGTTTCTTTTCATGTGCACATGAAAATATTATTAACTTTACAGATGAAAATCAATATTTAAAGTTGCACTTATTTTCAAAGGCGTACATCGCAATCAGCTATGTAAAAATATTGTCAGGTACCCATCAGAGCTGGTTAAACTCATGGATACCCTACAGGTCAGGGAAAAAATCCTAGCTTTCACCATCAGTGCCTGAACCCAGATGCTTTGCTAGACAAAGTGTTAGACCACTAAATCACAATATAAAAAAAATTAAGATAATAATAAAGAGCCTAGACAAGAGACGTAAACTTTTCTAAAATCCTTTACCTTAATATCTTTAATATTAATAAGTTTCACGTGAGCTTCTAGGACCATAAAATCAATAAAACAAATTTAAAATGAAAACAATTATATATATTTATAATTTACCCTTACCCTTTACTTGTGATGCTTCTAAAGTTTTTGCCCATGGCGATTTTCTTGATACCATCACAACAATTTGGCATGGCCTAAGAACCAGTGGCGAGTTTGTTAAGTTGCATAAAAACCAGTTGATTGCAGAAGTTTGAGCTACATCCCCAGATACCTTAACAAACATGAAAAAAAAATCATTTTTAATAACAAAAGAGGACCTGTTCAATAAAGTTGTAATGATTTTGATTTAAAGTAACTACACTGTAGCTAGTAGGGCACATATTTTAATTACTTTCTTGTCTTACTAAAAATATTTACTTTTGATACAATGAGCTCTCCAATGTCCTTGGCCGTTTCTATCAAGTCTTCCCATTCGGCCTCTGTTAGAGTAAGCAACTGCCGAACAAGCTCAGTCTCGGAAACCTTAGCACTGGCTTGGCTGGTGCCATCGTCTACAAGAATTCTGGGTAATTTGTAGGAAAAGGGGACATAATCATAATTTTATGATTTATTTATAAACATGGTTACAATAAAACATTATTTTTTACTCAGAAAGACCTTGAACATTGAATTCAACAGGGCTCTTACCCTTATATTAATTAAATATTTTTTACAATGCTTTGTTCAATATGTCAATCTCACAACCTTTCACAAACATTAATACATTTTCCCAAACTGAAAAAAAAAAAAACTTCCCAACCGTTACAATTTTTCCCAACTTGTATGAACCTTTAAACAATAACATAAAAACTTGCAACTGACAATAACTAGGTTAAAGAGCGAGTACGAAATATTTTTTTTTATGCCTAAATAATTTGGAATCCTACTCACACAGCTTGCGCCTTCACTGTACAGAACTGTGAGTCTCCACACTCTCTACACCTATTCTTTAACAAGACCAAGGCACACTTGGAGCAGACGGCTTTGATGGAAAGCCTGAAGACTACGCAGATGTAGCATTCTATCTTGTATGGCTGCTGGCCCGGGCCCCTAAGCCACAAATTCCGCAGCATTTCCTTGGGGGCATTGGCAATACTGGCTGCAGAGTGGTGAACTGACGAGACTTTGCTAGCAATGGAAATATCAAACAATTTACATAAAAATGAAATGGTTATTTTTATATTTTTGCACTATTTTACATACTAAGTCCATCATTTTTTTACATACTTTATCTCTACTTGTATTATACATTTTTACATACACCAATAATACTTTTGTGCTTACAATGCCAAGCTTGAATGTTAAGAAATTAAGGTGTAAAAAAACTGTTTGTATTTGTATTAGGATATGATAGGGTGGACTAGTAGACCTTGGACTATCATTACAAAAGTCTCTGGTTCAAATTCTGTTAAAACTGCAAGGAATTTTATCATGGGTCCCAGAGTGTATCCAGCAGTGATGGGTGCCAGACATCAGTTGGAATAAGAAATGGGAGTGAGTCTATGTATGGTGATGGTCACACTATCCCTCCATGCCTTGTCAAAAAAAAAAAAATGGTTCAAAATGGTCTGCTTTACTTGTGTAGCTTTGAGTACTTAACCCTTAAAGTACCGACCTACTTATTTGCCATGTATACCTCCAGTCCCAGCCATTTTTTTACTAATTATTCCCTCCATCCCAGACATTTGCTCAGAATGATAGGGATCGATAGGGTTCCGAAATTATTTTTTGTTGGTAAAAATTGATGATAACCTCAAGAAAGTATTTATTGCTAAAAACATAATAACTCACCTTATTAGAATAATCTAATTCATAAAGTAATTCGTAATAATAATCCATAAGAAAAAGTCACATCAACATGTACCCCCATAATAACGGAAGGTAATTCGGTAGCGTTTATTAGGACCGCACTTTCATTTTCAAAAAAAAAAACTAAATAATTGGTCAATTTTCATAATTTAAAAAGCGAAATACAATTCAACTATTCAGCTATCGAATTAATATTCTGCCCGAGACTATAGTGAAAGGTCAAATCCTTTATTTTGTTCTTTAAATAGACACCCTTCCTTGAGGGAAATATACGTGGCCGGGACTGAGGGGATTTCTTTTTTGGAGGGAAATATAAGTGTCTGGGACTGAGGGAAAGAAATATTTGGAGGAAATAATATGCGACCGGGACTGTAAGGGTTAAAATTCATTCCTGGAGAAATCTTACCTTTTAAAATTATTGCTGATGCTAACAACTGTTGCTGATGAGGTTGGAACAAATCTGAAATAAACATTACCCATTCGAGACGTTTTTCTATGTAACCTGTGAAAATTTACAACAGCACCTGAAACATAAATAATTTAATAATTAGGTAAAAATTTACAGCACCACCCGAAACATAAAAAAAAAATTATAATAAGGTGAAAATGTAGAAATAATTTTATATGTAAACAAGTCAGGGAACATATTTTAGTTAACTAATGTCTATATTGCTTAAGTGCTTTTCAACATTTCAAGAAATTTTACTGATTTTAGGATGAGGCATTATTTGACCTTTAATCTTATGGTAAGTTTGTCACAGGTTGAAAAAAAGTCTTTCAAACATGTGATTTTTCTTTCCATGAAAATAAAGAAAAATCACATGTTTAACCAACTAGGCCACATTTAACATTTATTCAATTTTTTTTTTGTTTTAACCATAATACAAATTTAACTTTATTATACATAGAAAGATATTGAAAGAAAAAACCAGCGTGGACTTATTATCATAAATTATGAAAGTAATTAAAGCATTAAGAACCTGGAATCAAGCCAAAGTTGTATGAAGTGTGCTCCGTGCCCAGATAAACTGAAGCCAGTGTAAAGCCAACATGAGAAGCTTGGTGAGAGTACTCTGTCACATTAATTTTCTTACCTGAAATGATACAACACAATATTTGTAATGAGGCAATTTTTAGGGGAATTAATAAAAAAAATATATTTATTTGAGATATGTTGTTTTATATGGTTTTAGTCATTTAATGTAACACTTAAAATAAAGTGCTATTATTTATATTTTTATAAGAAATTCTTTTTTTTTAATGATAAGCAGAAGTAAGGAAGAAAACATAAACTGTGTTCTTTACTGTCAGAAATATTAATGTTTAGTCCAAGTTATTAAATACCAAATGTATACTAATAATTGATTTAAGCATTTCCCATAAAATTGTGATAAAAACCTTTTTTTAACTTGTGGTGAACTTATCTACATGGTTTTCAATACAAATTTAAGTCTCTAAGTTTTTTTTTTTTTAAAGGATTTGTTCATAAATATACTGCTATATCAATATGATAGCAATAGACATAATGAAAAGAAACGTTTTAATTGTTTTATGGGAAGCAGTTTATAGCAGATGATGCATTGTTAGGTTAAAATTGATGTAATAATCTTCACTTCTGTACCCATGGGCCTCATTGCTGACGAAGTGTGGAAACCATCAAGAGCACACCGGTGGGCTTACGCATGAAGGACAGCCCCTGTTGCACATCTGAGGTCTCATAGTACCGCCAAGAGGTTCCAATCCTCGGTGGGGAGGAAGCAATGTGAGCAGCAAACCCGCCCTGGTGCCTGGATGCCCATACCTATAGTATGGGATTTGTGCTGGCGACAGTACAGGTATACGGGTGAGCAAAGCGATAATGCTCCGAGGGGAATTCCGCAGTGGGGAAAGTTATGTAGTGCATGTGGCTGCGGAGAATCAGACAGAACCTTGGTGTGACTACCTTGGTCCACCCCTGAACATTTGTTACGCCCTGGACAAGTAAAATAAGAACTCGGAAAATCATATAAATCTGTTAAATCTAAACAAACAACTTTTTAAATATGAAAACAAATTGAAGAAACAAAGTATATTTACAAAGTGATCCTGGTTGTCCTGAAAATGAAGACTGATCAATGTCATAACTGGAAATCACAGCTTTAAATGACACAATAGACTCTGAAAAACTTTTTTTTAAAGAATATTCTTACGTTTATGAAATACTGTAAGCAAGTAATAATCTTAAAATTGCTAAAGTTGACATAGAGAGAATATTTTTAAAGCTGTAAAGCTATTGATTTTAAAAAATCATGAAAAAAAAATGTTGACAATAAAAAATCTTTTACCATTTTTTTATTGTGGCAAGTAGTTTGGGCATTAAGCCCCCCTATTAGCAACCTACAAGGCATTCTGGGATTTTCCACAAAATTGACAGTTGACTTCTCGAATTATGATACAAAACATTTTGAAGGCATACACTTGTCACAAAGGATTACATATTTAACAGCTACTATGGAGAAACAACTAATTGAATCTACTAAAAGCTTTGTCAATAATTTCTGCTAACGTGAACACATATATGTCAGATACCACTGTAGGTTGTATGTTGTGTTTATTTGAGATGTTGAGTCAAGTTTAAAATAAAAGGTATAGAAGAATTCCTGGGTTCAATATCATTGAAGGATACTACAATTGGACTTAATATAGGCCTGCTGTAATTGAAGATCTGAAAAATTGTATCGACCACAGATGGTGCACAATAAAAAAAAAAAAAGGGTAATGAAATGATAAAAATAAACTAGACAGCCTAAAAACAATAGGAATACAATTTACTAGTATACATGGTATTAGGCGCCAAGAATCCCTTCATATTAAAAGTCTACAAATAAATGAAGTAATTGATGCAGTAGTTAAAGTAATCAGTTTTTAATGAGATCTGGGGCTAAATCACAGGCAGTTCACATCATTTCATACCAATGGAGATACTGAGTTGGGTGATCTTTTACTTTTTTTATCACACTGATGTTAGATGGCTGAGTCATGTGAATATTTTAAAGCATTTCTTTGCTTTAAGATGAAATTATGAAAATAAAAAATAAAGCAGTTCCTCTGCTGACTGATTCTACTTTTTGATGCAGCTTCGCTTTTCAGATCAATTGAAATGCTTGAAAGAATATACATTATTTTAGCTATCCTACATTAACAGTCTGATGTGCTTTTTCATGATGCTAAGCTAACGGAACTAAAAATTCAAATTATTTTCAACAGCTTTTGCTGTAGAGTGAAATGAACAATGTTTCAGAGAACTTGCAAATTGAGTTGATAAAATGTCAGTGTGACTATATTGTAAAACAAAAATATGCAGAAGAGTGGATGTCAGATTTCTACACATTTCTTTCAAAACAAAGATTTCTGAGTTTATCTTATCTTTTATATAACAGACGCTCTTTCTTTATATAAGATTATTGCCGCCTATGCTCATCCGTGGTCCGAGTCTAGTCTTGCATCTGTATTAATGTTTCAAATGATGTTATGTTACTGGTTTTCCTGGTTAGTTCAGGCAACCCATTCCATGCCTGAACGCCTCTCAAGAAGAAAGAGTACTTGTATGCATTTGTTCTCGCATATTATAAGGAATAAGGAAAGTGTTTTTGTCCTTATGTTTATCTGAGCCTTGCAACCAGTTATTATTGGGTTGTATTTCTAAATTAGAGTTTAATGCCTTATATATTATTACTACTTTACTCTTTATCCTTCTATCCTCTAGTGTTTCCAGGTTTAGTGATTTGACTATTATTATTATAAATATTATTCCATGCTGATTCAAGGATTATTGCAATGTTTGTACAGTTATGTGAAATGTTTCCTTTTTCATCCTTGAACATGAGCATGATGTCTCTGTGAGTCATAGATGATCATTTGAAAGCAGCACTGAGTTCATTTTGTTCTCATAAATGCCAACCATATATTAAGACCCTTGTTAAATGCAAAACCCACCCAGCAAAGTTAACTGAAGAAGAAAGATCAACTTAATGTAGTAATTACATCAACAATACGCATAAGTTTCAAAAATTAAATTATTAATTAAAATGATGTTGACTTTTATCATTTTAAAATGTCCACCCTGTAATGCAGCCCTTTGATTACTTTACATTTCCTCATCAGGCCCTCTGAGCAATTTGAGTTTGAGTTTGGTCTAACTATATATTAAAATCACTTTGCACAATAGTGAGTTAATGAAAATTGATAAAATATTAAATAAAATCAGTACATTTTTTTTACAGTGAAACCTTTGTATATTTCTGCTTTAAAATATGTTCAACTTAGTAGATGTCCTGTTAGGATGCAAAATGTTTTTTTACTTTATTAGCAACCTTTGTTTGGTATAGCAATTGCAAGTCTTATTAATGGAACAGATTCATTGTTTTTCTTTCGTTTTGTTTTAGGGAAAATGTGTTTGGTATAGTCAATGTTTAAGCACTAGTTAAACAACTATATACTCCAGTTAACGATGAGAGCACACATTCAGCAAATGTCTAATCTTATCTTATAGATACATTTATATATATCTTTTACAGTTACAGTTTTTTCAACTTACAGCATGGACAATTCTAGCTTTAAGACTTTTAATTTAACATAGAATGGGATTCACATATTAAAATATTGTATTAAAAATACCGGTATTTAAAATGTAAAAAAGAAAAAAAGAATATTACCCATCAGCAATTACTTCAATGAGAGAATAAATATGTTCCAGACTTGTTGTTTTTGAAGCAATCTCTGCATCTAAACTAAGTTCATGTAGAGTAAAATTGGCTGGAGCCACGATATGAAGCTTCAAATTAGACTGATTGGCTGCTCTTTTCAGTCGCTTCTTATTGAATTTATCCTCAAAAGGGTTTGTGCCCCCTGGCTCTGTCCTGGCACTGAGCCTATACAAATGGCCAGGAGAAATCAATGAGTACAAGGCTCCCCCTGTGAATGTTATATGAACGGGTTTTAGCTTCCCAATATTTCTAAAACGTTCATGAAAAGCAGTTGCTGATGCTTTCTTAGAAGCTACCTCTGTCTCGGAGTCTTCCTGTTTTTCAATCTCCATTATTAACTGCCCTAATGGTCCACCACTATCCGTGGAATTGTCATTCAATAATGAACTATCAGAATCTGCATTTTCACTGACTGGCAAGATGTTTTTAACAAAGTCTTCATAAAAAGCATCGAGTGAAGAGAACTTGTAGCCCACAGCATCAAAAGTAGTTTCTGACATTCTTGACATCAATGCATGTTTCTCTGTAATGTAAACGATTGTTGATGTTAGCTCTTCTCCACTGCCACTCGTCTCATTGTGCTTCGATGAGCCAAGACCATCTTCTAAAGGCTCATCCTCTACTGTTGATGCTTCCAATATAAAACTGTCGCATAGGCAAAAGGCCAGATAGACTAAAGTCTCACCCGCATGACTTACAGATGAAGTCTTTGTAGCACCGGAGTCACCTGAGCCTTCTGATATCAAACAGAACTGGTGAACGCACATGAGCTTTCTCAGACTTCTGGATGTAATGAAGGGACAAGTCAGATTAGTACAGCTGGACAATGGTTTCCTGCAAGAAGTGGAACAATAATGTATCTGACTGGGGGCTGAATTATCACTTATGCTAGTGTGAAGGAGTATGACTGGTAACTGGTGGCTGCCATCATTGAATATAAAATGACCTGATGGAGATGTTTGAATTCTTCCAATCAAAATCTGTGGAACAGTTCAAAGTATTTAGTGCTCAAAAACAGTTCAAAATATTTAATGCTTAGAAAAGTTCAAAGTATTTAGTGCTTACAAAAGTTCAAAGTATTTAATGAATTAGTGCTTAGAAAAGTGTAAAGTATCTAGTGCTTGGAAAAGCAAGCTTCATTTAGTTCATTACTACCTGTAATCCTAATTAAAATCAACCTGAAGACATATTTTGATAAGAAACATAACATTAAAATACTAAGACTTACTTTTGACTCTGACTGATAAAACAACCAGCATTTCAAGTTATCTTTTGAAAAGTAAAGTGATTTAGGCAGACTTGAAAGTATGGACTCTTCATATCTAAGTGATTGTAGATGCAACATTTCTGGAACTATACATCTTGATAACTGATGAAGTTAATTCAATAGTAATTAAATTTCTTGAATGTAATTTTTTTGTATAGGTATAACTAAGCAAATATATTTATAACTTACTGAGAATTTCAGCAGTGGACAATATTCATGAAATATGAAACGGTCAACAGCATTAGTTTTTATTTTTTCAGCAGTTTTATTCCAAAAACAATTGTGGGCTACCATTGTGGCTATTATGGATGAACTTCTCTTAGAGCTACAAATGAAAAAACAAAGTAAAAAATGGTTGTGTGTTGGATGTAAAATAAATGTTCTACCGGACTTTTTAAAAACAAAAAACAAACTTTGAATTTTAAAAAAGACAAAAATTGCCAAATGAATAAATAAAGCTAAGGAAGAGAGTGTTGGAAACTATCATAGAGCATGTGTCTAATTGTCAAAGCTTCATCGTTAATTTTATTCTTGATGTGTGTAATACTAACCTGATCTCTCTGAAATAAATCTGTTAAATAAGGTGGTTTTGTTATCAATATTGATGAGATTTAGTTCATGACTTTCTTTGCAATTACCTATTACCTTGTTTATAATTTTATCAGCCTGTGCTCTTACTCTCAAATCATTTTAAAAGTCCCTACCTTTTCCCAAACTTTACAAAAAAATTCACAATTTATTTTTCACCTGCATGGGTGAACATTCGTAAAGTTTACAGGCAGTGTATATAGACAGTCCTAATAGTTTGAGAATGATTTTAAAGCACTTCTTCACCTTCACCTATCCCATAACCTGTAGGTGTGTCCTTGGGGCACCAATTCTGACTGCTGCGTTATCACTCACCAGTTGTACGGTCTTGTGCCCCCCTTTGGGAGTTAATGAAGGACAGGTGGTGAGCAGATCTTAATTTAGGCAGATGGCGTTGGTGATTTGTTTGCGGACAGCTTCATTAGAGGATCTTGCAAAAGGCTCTCATTTCAAGTATTATTATCCTTCTCTAGTGATCTGCTGTGTGTCCAAGTTTCACATTCATACATGTAAACTGACAATCGCCATAGTATGCAGACGGATTTTTTAATGAAAGGAGACTTTCTTGCTTTGCCAGATGATCTTTAGTTTACTTAGTGTTGCGGTTGTCTAAGCTTACTTAAGTACTTTTCTTTTTATTATTAATTTTTAATAGTATAGAAATTTAAGTAAATATTTAAGAAAAAATAACAGGATGGGAGTTATATTAACAACTTCTCAACTTAACAACATGAACATAATTTTTTTTTTCAATCATTATATGTTTCACACTGTTTTGTCCATTTAATAAAATTCATGACCTCCTTAAACCTATGTCAGTTTTCCCAAACTTTCTCAAACTGTGTACTAACTTTGCAATATTTTTACCTTATTTTATGCATGCATTTATGAGCTGGCCCTTGGCAACAACATAATAATAATGCATATCCTCTGATATATCATATGATATATCATAGACTATTATTAAAAAAGCACACCGAAAAAGCAAAATGAAGGAAATCAAATAAAGATTTGCTGAAAACATTATTATAGCCATCACTAATTACCTTTTAAGCTTATAAACCAAACTTGTATAAATGATTTGCATTCTTTCCAGCTCTAGAAAGTTGAGGCCCAATTGAAACACAGCATTGTCTAAGCCTTCCCCATCAACCTGTGCAATTCAAAATCAGACTTGTACATTTACCATCATCAAACATTATATTTGTAAAGAAATACTAAAGTCTAAATAAATGTACGAGTGAATGCTAGCATCATAAACAAAAAAAATATACCGCTGGTTCACAGCCCTGTACTTCCTCAGATATCTCTGTGCTTACTGTAGTCTTCACACAGCATACAAGAGTTACTTCATTATCTGTCTGTTTTATATTTTTTTTAAATAAGAATTTCACAAAGGGTAATAATTTTTGAACTTGCTATCAAAACTAATAAAAAAGAACAAGAAAAAGTCACTAAACATTATTTTCTTTTTAAATCAAAATTGAAAAAGACATGAATACCTTAGTCATGTGCGCATTGTGAACATAAACTTTTGACTGCAGTTTTAATTTTGGTTTGTAATATTCGGTTAACCCTACATACAGCCTGAAAAAAAAAATGTAACAAAAAATTATATTTTATTTTACTCCTGTATAGGCTTATAAATGTGTAATGGTATGAATGTTGAAATAACCTTACCCAACTTTATTATCCAGAATGTAAAAGCCAACTGAAGCTTTCTCACAGCATGTGATTACACCCTAATAAAGAAAAGAACACAATACAAAAGGAACTTCTACTATAAATTACAGCTTTTAAGACTGCCTAATTTTTCTTTTTAAAGACAGCAAAATTTTAGGCAAAGAGTTAATTGATTTTCAAGTATTGCTAGCACACAACAATTTTAGTTAAAATAAAGAAATATTTGTTTTTATCAAATTGATTTTTTCTCAATCAGGATTGGTTTTCTTTAACATCATAAAATAATATATAGCTTATAAGTGTCCAAAAAAATCACTGATTTATATATACAAGGGTAGGCAGTCACATGAATAAGCTTATTCACTTCATGAAAACAATACCTCAGTTATAGGCCTACCAAAGCTAACATATATTGAAAAAAAATGTCATGGGCCTAAGTTTTAATATAGATTGTATTTAAAAATCTTACCATTATTAAAATTAATTTACATCCAAAAACGTTTCAAAAGCCGGTATCAATGGGCATTAAAAAAAGGGTAAAAACAGGTTATAGCCAAATCCCATTCAAGCCTTGCCAATCCACCTATATGTATAGATCAGTGTAAAAAAATATTTACTTCGTAATTAAACAAATGGGCATCATTTCTCTTCTGGCATTCTTCCAAAATACTTTCTTCGTCTATGTTTACATTTTTTAAGCCCTCCGCACGTAGCCAACTCTGAAAAATAATGACAAAGTATCAATTAATACAAAATGACCTTACAAAATACTCAAAGAGAATTATTCAAAGATTAACTTTCTATACCTGTAAATCTGTAAGTGGTATATTTTCACTATCTACTTCCAGTAAAGAACTTGACTTCCATACAAAAAAGACTCCACAAGGTTTTATTATGCCCTAAAAATCAGACAACATGAAAGATGTACAAGGTATAAATCCAACAGCTATTTTAACTTTTTTTATAACTGTTATTAAGTTATGTCTGTAAATTAATATTTATTATTACATATCTTCTACATATATAAAAAGACGGTGTTTGTGTCCCCGTGGATCCCCATTGGTCAATTTGAAAACATGTGATCTACAAGCCCAATGACTGACCTAAAGATTATTTTGTAATTAAATATATTATGTCTACCTTATATACTCGCGTATAAGTCACACTTTTTTTTACCGAAAATTTTGACAAAAAGTAGGGTTGCGACTTATACACCCAACACTGTTTTTGAAAAGTTTGAAAAATATCACTTCTCTGTCATAAAGTTTCCTACATAACCCGTATAGTTGACTGTAGTGATGTAGAATTACTAGGATATGTATAGGCATACATTTTACATTAAGAAAACTTTCGTAGGTGTAAATATTATATCTTTATATAACTGAACTTGACAAATATTTTAGACAGTGTAACCCCTGAAAGTCAGGGTGCGACTTATACGCGGGTCAATGACAACATTTAAGAAAAACAATCTTCAACTAGGGGTGCGACTTATCCACCTGTGCGACTTATACGCGAGTATATACAGTACTTATCTTATCTTATACAGTACAGACGCTCCTTCTATAAAGAAGATTATTGCGTCCTAAGGTCATAATTCCTAAAGAAGAAGCCAATACGACTTTAAAAGTTATTACATTGTAGTTTATGAAAATGTTTATCTGTAGCGTATAGGCCTATAGGCCTATTTAATTTTTCTCCGGGTTTAATTAACATGACCTTATTATCTCATATCTAACTTTTGTGATCACTTATCGACATGAGGTTTCCCTAGCGTAGTGGTTAGCGTCTTCGACTGCCATGCGGGTGGTGTGGGTTCAATTACCCGCTATGGCTCTTTTTTTTTTCTAAATTAAAAAAAAAATTCCATTAATACTCTTTTTTTTTTTAAGATTGTAATGATTTTATGACTTAAAACTAACCTAAAATGTTTTCAATAAATAAAATCTAATAGATTAATTAGGCATAGGCCTATATTTTTTACGCACGTGAAAGACGAGTGTCTTGGAGTGTTTGATTCTCATCAACAAGGATAGTCTAACTTTTGTTAATTAAAAAGAGATGTCTTTTTTACCCGATTACAATATTTACTTTTAATTACTTCTTAAATGTTTTCTGTAAAAAATAAATAATTATATCTATATTTTTTAAGTATTTATAGCTTTCTGTTCATTGTAGTTTATAAAAATTGTAGGCCTGTCTGTAGCTTTAGGCCTATCTGTAGCTTTAGGCCTATCTGTAGCTTTAGGCCTAAGCCTATGTAAATGTATTTTTCCCAGAAGGACGCCGGGAAATTAAGCTTTTGGTTTAATAAAAAGACTTGCCCATATTTAACCCGATTGTAATATGTTTATTTAATGTTTCTCTAGCTTAGCCTATATAGCCCTGTTTAATTTTTCCCCCGGGCAACGCCGGGGAATTTAGCTTGTATTTTATATAGAGAGAAAAGCAAAATTGAGTAGTCTTCTTTCAAAAGGTGCTAAGTCATTTTCTTGAAAAAAATGTGTCTTCATGAATATGTTTTGTTTTTTAATGCTGATCTTAAACCTAACCTTCCAAAAGTTCTATAGCCTAAAATGTTTTATAGAAAATATTAATGTCCCTATCAAAAGAAGCTAAATTGTGAATTAAGCACCTTTTAAAAGCATTTCACTCAATTATGAAACAATTTTTTCCCAAAGGGAAATAGTTTTGTCCATTTCCCGCCCTAAATTTGGCCCATCAATTCTCAACAAAGAACTTGTCTGCTAAAAAAATAATCTCACTCAGAAATCATTGCCAATATATCTAGGCCCTATATTTAACCATTGCTTATATGTTACAAATACTCCTATACAGACGATTATTACTTATCTGTGGTCGAATCTAGTAATCCATTTTTATTTGGGTTTTTAATTAAGTTGTTGGCTTTCCTATTGTGTTTAGATAAGCAATTCCTTGCCCAGATGCCATTCTTTAGCTAATTGGTCCCATACAGATGTGCCACAGCTGGCACGCAGAGCCATTTCTGTGGGCACGCGAGCATTTACCAAAAATGGAACAGCTAAGTTATGATATTTGGTTTTAATTGCTGTGTTGGCACGTTGAAAAAATAAGTTGGTCTTGTATTGCACTTTGGGCACGCGGCCTCACAAAGGTTCGCCATCACTGTTCTAGTATATGTCTAACTAATTTTAGGTAGCAGAGGCCTACATTTACTTATTGAGATGCAACAAAATTAGAGTACATTTACATAAACAGTTAAAATAAATATATGGGGATTGTGTTGCCAGCACAAACAGCCTAGCTGCCTTTACTTTTGCCCAAGTAATGACCTGTACCCATCAAAGCAAGGTAGACTCTGGATACCCTCGAGACCTGGGAAGAAACCCTCGAATGTACCAGAGTTTAAACCTAAGACAGTCTGAGCATACTGCAGCTAGACCACAATGCCCTCAATCGTATATACATAAAGGATAAGGTTCATTCAATTACTACAGTTAGAAAAAACAAAACAAATTTATACTAATCACCTTTTCTATCAATGTAAGTCGTATATTTGTAAACAGATATGTATGATCAATCTTTATCAGTGGCCACCAGTCAATATGATAATCCTGAATTTTAAAAGGTTCAAAAGAAAATATTTGTAAGAATATGTAACCTTTTTGACACTCTTTGTTACTTTGTAAACTAAGGAAATTAATTAGAAATATCTCTTTTCATTGTTTATTTTTATCAAAAAGTATTAGCTATTGGACAATATAGAAGTTTGAATTGTTGATCATACCTTCACTAATAGAACAATACAATTGTCAAGCTCAATAAGAAAAACCTTATCATTCTTCACCCTGTAACAAATTTTACAAATATTTTGCATAACAGAAAAAAAACACATCAAAATGAATGAAATGCTTCAATCTAAATAAATTGTGTGTAGGCCTTAGACTAATGTAATATTTTTTAGCTAGAAAATTAATTCACGCTTGTGGTTAAAAAGTACTCTATGTTTAAAATATTATTACCTAAAAATATTACTACGTGCTGTAACAGTTCCTTTAATTTTCAAGAAGACCTTTTGAGAAACATGATCCCTGTAAAAAGACAAACAAATTTGCTACTAAATAAATAGAGTTAGATGACAAATGTCTCAATTTTTTATTTCTTGAAATATATAATTATATATAAATATTATTCTATGACTGTACAATCAGACCCCGACTTTGTTGATTCGCTTTGAGAAAAGCAACACCTGATTCTTCCATTTGGATTGGGACCAAAAGCTCCAGATAATTTTTTTTTACTACTATCCTATATTAAAAGTATACTGGTATAAAGTAATGTAAATATGAAGACAGATATCACTAATTCACAAACTGGTGAATGCTTCTTCACCGACCCTAACAATCTATATGGTCCAAGCCGTCCAACAAGGGGATAGGCCTACTTTACTTTTTATATGAATATATAACTATAAAATGTGGCTAAAGGTGTAAGTAAACTGAAGAAGCAAAGATCTCAGTTATTAGAGAACGTTGAAAATATTCTCTTTAACTTTTTATTATCTGGATCAATAAAGAGCAACTTGCAGGAGACAGTGACGGTGAGGCAATAATATGTCAGAAGGCAAAGATATATGGGTAAACAAGCGTATGTTAATTAATTATTATTTAAACAAACGATTCCTTCCCAAATCATTCATCTTGGAACGGATTGACATTCAATATTTATTGTCTCTATTTAGCTATTTCACATTTAAATTTAGTGTTTCACGTTATGAATGAATTTAGGTAATTTAGGGTTACGAACTGAGTCTGAGTCGACTGACTGAGTGATACTTTATTTAACTTTAAAATATTTAGGCTAGATCTAAACTAGACTATCTAGTTACTAGTCAGTCTAGACTAGAGTCTACTACGATTACACAGTACAGTACTACAGTACTTATCAGTACTACTATACTGATACTACTGTTTACTACAGTCTAGTAAGTCTAGTATTAACTTAACTAGTAAACTACTAAACTAGTAAAATAATCTTTGCCGAAATTATGAAAGACAATTTAAAATCATACTTTATTGCAGCAATACAAGCAGCCACATGTGAATTCACAACCGTATTCATTTCTGTGAGTAGTCATATAAATAATGTTACTGCAACATAACGTTTCAAAGTGTGTATTATAATTTAATTAAATAAGCCGCGCCTTCAGTATTGTTTACAAAATATTGCGCCTTATCCAAGTTTATATAAGTCAGTGACACATATTAACCGGCACTGATAATATATATAGCTCAGTGAGTGTAGGCCATGTACTTCCTTAGAGACCGTTTTTAATTTCAATATGGCGTCCATTTGTTTTCGTTAGAGCTTGTTTATGGTGATGTAAATTCTAAAATACTGGTATCTTTCAGGAAACAAGAAATAAGACTATTTTAAATACAAAATGGCGTTAGTGCAAGTTCAGCATCAAAATAAAAAACTGAAAAGTAGCCTTTCGTCTCCAAAACCCATTATTCCACTTGTAACTCACATTATTACTGATGATGATCTGGGTATTCTTGAGGTATTTTCACAGTAAATCATATTTAAAAAAGATAATTTATTACAACTACGAATAGCGTTATATAGTAATAAATACAAAGTTCTTGCTAAATGCTAAATAATTAAATTAAACAGTATATATACCAGTACTACATTTTATTCTGTAATTTTATTTTAGGGTTCTAAGCTGCAACCTGTAAAACTAAAAAAGTTGATCAAACTTCTCACTGATCCTCATTCTGTAAGTAATTACTATTAATAAATTGATTTTGATAAGTATATCATTCAAGTGAAAACAGTGGCGTTTCATTTACATTTATTGAATATTATAATATTCAAAAGACGTTAAAAAAGACAAGGTAATTATATTTTTTTTAAATTCTATTAATATTTCTTCAAAGGAACAGTTCTGAACCCTATGGCTATGCAGGCCTATGCATATTTCATTAGGCCTATAGTTAAAACAAGCATGTAATGATGTCAACAAAACTTAGTTAACAATTATCTCCTTATTTGCTACAGTGTTAAAATTTGGGCTTATTTATGGTTACAGTTTGGGTCATTTATTGAAAAAATTTTATTGGCCTAAGATTTAGGCCCTAAGTGTGTTTTTTTTTATATAGTTTCCATGTTAAAAAACACTGTTGACTACTAACTACTATAATATAACATCTTGATTTTTACTTATTTGATTATTATATCCTTTTTTATATTTAGTCAATGCTCTATGACAGACATGTATATACTTTGAATAAAATGGTTCAGCACTACACTAAAGGAATTGTATCCTTTGTAAACCATATACTGGTATTTTGTTTATTACTTTTTGCTGTAAGGGTAAGCTAATTTAGGATTTGTAAACAATTTTTTTTATGTTTTTTCAAGTTTTTCCTCATAGATGTACAGTATTTGGTTTATGCATTTAGCCATTTTGTTTTGGTTCAGTAGCTGAAAGAAAATGGACTTCTAATTTTCTTGTTTGCGTTATGTCTTTACAACATAAAAATTATTCAAATTCAAATTGGTAATCTAAAAAACTATTATTTTCCTGTTTTTTTTTTCTTGTTATGGTTTTTTTCTTAACTTATATCAGCCCATGAAAGATCTTGTGGAGATCTTTAAAATCCTAAATGTTTGTGCAGACAGAGTTGAGTCCATTCCAATTTATGAAAAGCCAATTCAAGACATTTTGAAAATTTGCAGTCTTCCCTTTCTTATGGAAAAATCATCTGATGCGATAGTATATGAACAGATAGTTGTTGAATCAATATCACAGTTAGGTAAGTTAGAATATGAATTAAAGTTAAAGTAATTTTACTCAATTTAGTTATTTATTCTAAAATATTTTGATGGTTGATTTTCTTAAAATTAGCAAATGTGAACATTTGCTAAGTTAAGTTTCTTGCATTATTTATGTATACGTTTTGTAATTTGCTGTACCGGTATTCACCATCAAAATGGTTTTTTACTTTACAGGTTACTTGATGCGTATTCCAAGTTCAGCAGTAAGAAATCAGATTTGCATTACTTTACTAAATTTTACATCATCAAAGACAAGCAGTGATTTGCAAAGTAAGCTCATCTCTTTATATTTAGGAATCATTTTGTTGTTATAATTGACAAGATATGAATATGATTAATATTAAGCTTAAATTCATTAATTTTTAAAATGTCATCCTTAATCTTTTGACAGATTTTAAACCATCCAGCTTACAGTTTAACAATAAAGTGGTGGAAATCAGTGATGTTTCAGAAACCTTAGTAAAAGTGAGTGACTCCACATCAAATCTAGGTTGATGGTGTGATTTTTTTAACCTTTTTTCTTTTCATTTGCATCATTCTTCTTGATTAGAATATTTAATTAACAAAAGTGAACATTTTAATCTGTACTAATTTTTTTTTACAGTCTTTGGCCTTGGTAGAAAATGATTTAGAAGTAAAACTCAAACTTTTGGAAATTCTTCAGTTGTTTTCAAAAAAGTCTGGTAAGTCTCACTGTTATGTTTTGTTGTTTTAATTTAGATTCTTTTTTTTTCAAACCAGAAAATAAAAATGTTTAATGTTTGCATTTTAGCCAAAAACTGTGATCAGATGTTGCATGTAGAAGCAGGACGTCGTGTCTGCTCAAGGCTCATGGACACTGACCCAACTGGTCAGCTGCTTTTCCGCTCAGTTGATATTCTTTGGAATCTCATAGAAAATGGGGTCAAGTCTGAGTTGGCGAGTCAGCTCAACAATTTAGCATGTATCAGGTAACCATAAAATACATCATCTGAATATGTGGTTTCCAACCTTTTTTTCTCCAATACACTTTGAACACAATTTTATTTACCTTTACCCCTATCTTCCAACACTAACCCCTAAAATCTGATTAAAAGTATATAAATATAAGCAAATTAAATTAATGTAATAAGTCCATTATCATTTATATGCTTTTATTTTAGGTATTCTTTTCACTAATAACATGTAATAGAACTATGGTACCCACATTAACACAATTTAATAGGAACATTGAAGTCTTATCAAGGCAATATCTTTGCATTCTCCCATTACGGTTTAACTGTAGGCCTATTGTATTGTTTTCTAGGTCTCAAATCAAATAGTTTATCTTCCTTTTTTTAAAATACCTTTTAATTTAAGAGAATTTAAAAGAGCAAAAAGTGTAAAACTAATTTGAGCAAATACTCAATTACTCGTGATTGTTTCCATGATAATATACTACTTAGGGTGTCTTCTCAGAAAACTGTCTGCACACTTTGAGTAAAGTTAACAATTGTGCAAATTTACAGTTTTTTTTAAATTACATGAATTAATTGGTCATTGGTAGTGATTTTTTGTGTGCTATATTTTATATTCTATCATTACAAGAAAATGTATATCTTAAAATTAAATGAAGCTAATTTGTACTTTGCAGTTAAAAAAATACTAAACTAAATCAGCAATTTGTTCAATCTTGTGTTTACTTTCTTTTTTTCAACACCCTGATTAATAAACCAAATATATTTCTTATTACATCATAAATCTATTATCTATGGATAAGATTTATTTATATAAATTAAGAGTCTCCTTCAAATTCCACATAACTTTTGTTTAATTATTGACCCCATTTAGTCAGCTGAGAGATGCCTTTGTATACCAAATGACACAAGGACATAGTCATTATGATCGCCAATTACGAAATGACCTGCTCGTCATTGCCACTCTTGTAGCATACCAATGCCCAAATGCTCCTTTTGTAGAAACAGGCTTTGCTAAGCAGCTGACTCTTTTTGCCACTTTTCAAGAAGGTAAAATATAATACATATGTTCTTGCAAAAACTGTGTACCGGTACGTTGGTAAGATTTAAAAAAATTAAGTTATTTTTTTAAATATTCATCCTAATGCTCATGTTAAATAGTGCTCTCTTTGATTTGGATTGCATATTGAAAGTAATTATTCTCTTTTGATTTTGTCAGTTAAATCACACAATGCACTTGTGCGCCACTTGAAGCTGATGACAAATCATGAAGATTTTGAGCTTCGTAAACTGTTAATTAATATTTTAGTGGTCCTCAGCAATGACAAAACAGTTCTTTCTGTGAGTAGTTTTTTTTTACATTTCTGGGTACTCTTAATTTAAAAAAAAATCCAAATAAATAGAAGTGAACATTATCACATGAAAATATTTTAATAAGACTTGTATATTTTTTAATTAATATATTTCAAGACTCCACTGAAAGAACACACAAAGTCACATTTTGGTAAATTTTGAGCTATGACACCTGTGTTATTTGTCATATGTCTCTCTACATCGTGACCAACTCTCATGATCTAAATCGATCAAGAAACGGAGATATTAGACACAGAAAAAAACATCCTTTGATAAAAAGATGTGTAGTCCAATGTTTACTTTGGTAAAATGTGCATAGTCCTCATGGTTTTTGTCACGTGACGCAAATTGGCTAATCGTCTTTTGTCGTCGCTTTGCGTTGTTTATAATTATCATAGCAACATGGCCGACTTAAAATTTTATCTATAGGTTAAAAATGAAATTTAAAAAACACACAAATCCTAAATATTTGAAAGAAAACATGAATAATTAGTGTCCAAAAAATCATGGAAGCATTTATTAAAGTAATATTAATGTTTTTGGTGTTAACAATTGAAAAAAGAGCCAAGGCTAGTGGCTTTAACTATAAGCTTCATTCATGGATTATGGTTGAATGTTTTGATGACTTATAATGCTCATTAAAAATAAATAACGATTCGACATCTTACCTACAGTTAAACGCTTGGTGAATGTAAAAACTGTGAAAAGTCAATAATTTATATTTAAAAAAACACTTACATATCCCTAAGCCTAATGATTACACGCTTTTAGTTCTCTGATAGCATAGGCCTAGGCTATAACAGTCTATAAAAAAGCCTAAGGAAGAAAGCATTCACACTTTCTTTAAAGCATTTTATGACAGTGTTTGCAACAACCTAACAATCAAAACTTACATAACAGGCTAGTTACAATTATTATACATAACTAACACTGTTTTAAATATTCGTCAGCAAGTTGCGTTCGCTGTTCCATTATAATGTAGGCTAGGACTAGACTAGATCTTATTAAGCCTTTAATTATCTTAGTATTTTTATTTTTTACCCTCAACATAATTAGGCCTCAATGTAATATATGAGTGGAAAACATACGCCCATAGAATCTATTTTTATCATTATTAATTTTGGTTTTATATTTCCTTATTTCTAAATGTTAACCCAATAATGAGGGTATGTGCGGGTGAGGGGTGGTGGGGGGGGGGGGGTAGAATTACCCATATGTTTAGAGAGAGAAATATTAGCCTATACAACTTATTTCTTCATAATTATATTTGTTTCTGTATACGTTTGGTTTATTTTCTTTCATTTCTTCTAATATTTTTATTAGTGTATAAAATTGCCTCAAAATTATTTCATTCTTTACAAACGTTTTTTAAAGTGTTGGAATGCTTTAAAGCAATGTCACATGTAGAAGGAAGGTTGCCAATTTATGTCAAATCAGCAAAAATTTAAAAGTGAAAAAAGAAGATTTTAACAACAAGCTTTCTACTTTTTTACATTTTAAAATACTAAAACAACGTATGAACAATAATCTTAAGACTTATTTGGTTCATTTTTTTATGTTATTTGACAAACAAGTATACAATTTCTGAAAACTTTGGAAGAACGTACGTAGTCCAATTAAGGATGTGTTCCAAAATTTGACCATACAAAAATTTATTTGTGCATAAAAATCATTGATTTTATGTATTCTTATTCACAAATGAATGGCCTTTTAGTAATTATAAAATTTATTTTAATAAGTATTTCTTTAGTAAGTCTTCAAAGTTTAAAATTCAATTTTCTCAAAAGTGAAAATCTGTGACTACGTGCGTTCTTTCAGTGGAGTCTTAATTTGGAATTGGTGTAAAACATTGCAGTTAAAATCTGGAATAAGCTATGCAATAATTAGCAGTGATTAGCTACCTGCTAATATAAAATAATATAGTGAAATATTCTGTCCTCAACTATGATCTATTAAAACTAATTTTATGGCAAATATTTTAAAGGCTTATTCTTAGATATACCTGTTTGAATGTATAAGTAATGAGCTTATCTTAGAAAAAATAGATTAAAAAAAAACATTTTAATTTTGCTTGTAATTAGAAGTAATTAGATTGTTGTTTTTATTAATATTACTTTAGTGTAATGTTACGCCACAGCCCATTCAAAGTGTATAATATATCTTTTCCATAACTGTTTAATAAAAATGAAAGGCTAGAGCCTTAAGTCTATTGATAGCGTCTAATGTAATGATGTTTAGAACCAAAAAGCATCATCCCGTCATAAAAAAAAAAGTAAAATGCAAAGCTCTCATGTTATGAATACATGTTCTACATACATTTATATGGAGCACTTTGAGGAAAACACTAATATTAGGTCATTAAAAAATAGTATGTAAGACAGAGAGCTGGTAGTTTTTAGTTGTGGAATTTTATTTTAGTTTTAATATCAGTTTTTTGCTGGAAGAAGTATTACAGCTATTGTAAATGTCAATGATTATTTCCTACTATTGTATATACGGTAATCATCTCTATTAAATGTTCCTGTTTGACTTTAAAGCCAGATTTTGTGACTATATTTTGTTAGTTTGATTGCAAGAGTTTGATTTCAACATTCAACCTCTTTTGTCAATTATACATTTCACTAGCTACTCCTAAGCTTTTTAATAGTCAAATTAATAAATAGTAACTATTGTTACCAAGTATATATTTTACTGTTACCAATTATTTCCAGATACTATCAGAGGGTCATCTGTTATTGGCACTTTTTTCTTTCGTGCGAGCCAACGAGCAGAAAAGTGATCTTCGAGAACTGAGTCCAGCACAGTTTGAAGAGTTACAGCTTCATGCAATGGCAGCATTGTGCACACTCTGCCCTTTGATGCTTGAAGACTACATGACTTGCCAAGGGTCAACCCGTCTGCTATTACTTCTTGAATGGTGTGTTGGACCTGGTAGGAAGCAACAAAATATTTTTTTCTTTGCCAGATGACAAGAAAAGACACAATTTTAAAAGGATTGGTTTATCAATATTTGAATATGTAACTTAATCGTCATGCATTATTCTTACTCTAGAGAAAACGCTTATACAAGATAAAATGTAAAATATAGAAATATAGACATAAAATGCTAAATTTTTAAACCTAAATTATTCACTTTATAAGATAAGTAATTTTGTTTCTTGATATCTATAGAAAAACTACACAACATTTTTTTATCAACATGTGATAATATATTTTTTTGTTGTAAAAGTACCGGTGACAGTTTTCTTCCAGGCTCTTAAACTAACATAACTTTTTGTTATTAAAAAGTGCTGTAAATGTTAGTGCAATATGTTGGATGTTAATGTCAGTTCTTTCAAAATAATCTCTTCTCTCTACCAGCAAAATTTCATAAATCTGAATATTGGGTCAAATTGTGTCCACAATAAAAAATATACCTTTTCTTTTGTATTCATTGCTTGGGTATAAAAGTTATTTTTACTTCCTTTAAAAGGTACATTTTTTCCATACACAGACATATTAAATTGACTTTGGACAAAATGTCTCAATAACGTGTTGAAAGTAACAAGCACTTATTTTACTTGTACATTTATGTGAGCTAGAAAAATCATTTTCTGAATTAATGAATATGCCATTCTTTTTGGCAATTTTTTTTACAGATGAATTCTGTGGCCAGGGCAATAGTTTTCATGGTACTGGTGGCAGAGGAACCAAAAAAGCCCAAATGCACTACTGTCTGCGGCTATTGCGGAGTGTTGCTTCTACCAAGGATGAGATGATCTTGCAGGATATGGCAGATCAAGGGGCTGTGAACCAGCTTATTGGTGAGCATCAGTTAAAAAATATCTTCATGCAAGGATAAAAAATCAAACAGATTGCATAAGGATATATTGTATTATGATATATTGCATAAGGATATATAGTTTAAGGATAGATTGCATTAGGATATATTGTTTAAGGATAGATTGCATAAAGATAGATTGCATAAGGATATAATCAAACATCATGAATCTCATGTACAACGTTCTGGGGCATCACAAATCAATATATTGCCCTAATTTATCACAGCTCTAACCCTACAAGTTGTATCATTGAGATCCCAAGTAAATCTACAAAATATTACTATTAATATTACACTCAAGACAAAAGACTTTTTTTTTTATTGATTCAAACGAGTATTACTTTTTCCCACCAATATGAATAAAGGTTTGTGCACTAAATGTAAGTATTTATGGTAGATATAAAAATGTTCCTTTAATATATTTAGATTTTTATGGATTGAGTCTTATTTTATTTCATTTTGATGCCTTTATTTTTAAGTTTTCCTTTTATATACAAATAAAAGATATGAAATTAAATATGTCAACCATATATATTTAAATATTTCATATGATAAAATTATTGATTTTGACCACCATTACAATATATATACATTAACATATAATTAATATTTAAAATTTAATATTGTAATTTCTGTTATTTACAACAATTTAAATTTAAAGCAATAAGTGTTGCAGTAGTTAAAGTGTTGAATTTTAGTTATATCTTTTTTTTTGTTTGACCTTTAGTAAACATTTAGAAACAGGATACTGAAGTTATGCATGCTATGTTTTAGTCATTACATTTAAGGATGTGGCTTCTCTATTTATGATCACATACAATTGTACACAACTGATTCATATTATAATGAATAATTTTTGTGCCAGTTCAGCTTGCTTATCAAGTGATAAGCTATTTACATATTTTCACCATGGATTACCTCAATGCATTTTTTTACTGGAACATTTAAAAAAAAATATTTTTCATATCTTTTCAATTTTTTCTTAATTTTATGAGACAAATGATTTGTATTAGTTGTTTTCCTTACTTGAAATTGTTTCTGTCTTATTTTCAAACTTTTTAAAATCGAAGCGTTTTTTTTTTTAAATTAAATTAAAAAAACACAAATGTTAATAGCTTAGTAAGAAGTTTGAATTTCATACATATTTGTGTTTGCAGGGGTTTTGAATACAGCGTTCACTCAGAGGACTGATCAGAATGATGCCATAGAAATAGAAATGCAGTCTGACATACTATTTATCCTTTCCTGTCTCTGTGAAGGAGACATGCACAGAAAGGTCAAATAACATTTATATATGTAATTTTTAAACTTTTGAAATGATGCACTTGTGTAATATCCTCTTAAACATAAAAAAAATAAATTGTTTATAGCTTTATATCATCTATTCCTAACATTTTAACACATTGTGTGTCTAGGAACTCTTTGGCATACAAGGTGTAGACATGGTCATTCGCTACCTTCGTACAGACACAAGACTACTGAACAGTGGCTTAGGACATCATAAGCTTCTTCTAACTTCAATTGACTGCACATGGTATTCTTAGAAATTAATTCAGAAAATTAAGAAAAATAAAGACAAGATATAATTTTAAACATAACTATAAAGTTTAGTGTTGCGCATCATTTTTTTAAATGCTGGTGCATCTGTTGCTGTTTAGGTTTAAAATAAAACTCATTGTATTTTAAGAGTGCCATTTGGGGATCAATATTACAAGAGATCCATATCTTGGATGGCAATCAACTATATTATGGCACAAAAAAGGCTTGTCCAAATGAACTTTAAAAAAAATCATAAAATACACTCAAACTGAAAGGTTAAAGAAATGCATTGAACTAGCAGCCATAACATATTGACCTATTGTGTCGTGTAATGTAGCAATTATGATATTGCCACATATACAAAGTCTTCTAACCCTACCAAGTTGCGAGGGTTGGCTGTTTGTGTTGTATGTTTTTTTTTGTTTTTTTTAATTATATATTCAGTTCACTTGAAATTTTACCATTTATAAATTAATACTAATTTAAAAATGTGAACTCTAAACTTTGATTATCCATATGATGTGTGACAAGATATGCACCTACAGTGGGAGGTTTGATATTGGGAGTACTTATAACAATATTTTAAGCATGTGCAACACAAGAAGTATGAATACATTTTTATTGGCACAAGTAGAAAATAAATATGAAATTAGTTTGTAATATTTATTGACTAACTGTGATTTGCCTTCCAGGTGTGCCATAGTAGGATGTTATGTCACAGAAGACTACTTCCTTGAGAAAGAAGGTGTATTCTTGCTTTTTGATTTATTGGAGGTTTGTTAACATAATTCATACTTAATTCTAAGTGAGTAAAAAAAAGTAATAAAGTACCAGTCGGACCGAGTTGATCCATAGGTCTGATGAAGCAGCGTTCACCAGTTTCTGTGGCCACGGCATACTAGGTAATTGTGTGGCCAGCGCTATGCACAGCCGCCTTTACTTTACCCCAACTAAGGTCAGGTACCCATTAGAGCTGGGTAGACTCAAGGACACCCTCCAGACCCAGGAAAAAATCCTAGCCTGTACCAGGATTCGAACCCGGGACCTTCGGCTCGCCAGTCGAATGCCCCATAATTCTAAGTAAACTTCTTAAATATTAATTAAATTATATATATGTGTAGAAAAAAAAAATATTTTTTTTTACATGTAAATGAAAAAAAAATCTTATTAAAAATTAGTGACATATATAAAACAGGTCTGTCCAAAGAAAATGCACAATATCATAATTGGTTGCCTTCTGGATCTTTGTGAGAATCCGAAGACTGTTAACCATATTCTAGCATGGCGGGGTAAGAACGGCACTACAGCATCCCACCTTCTCTGTGAACTGTGGCGCCAGGAAGAGACACAGATTGGAGTAAAGAGAGACTCTCAAGGAGCTATTGCTGGTGAGAGAAAATATTTTACCAGAATTCACTTCAAAATTGTTTTTTTTACTTATGCCCAAGGCAATGATATCATTAAAAGCTTGCTTTTAGATCAATTTCTGCAAGAAACTTTTTTTTAACACTGTCAATAAATTGTACTTTCATTCACTGAGATCTGAGCTGTTGTAAAAAAAAAAACTTTTTTTGTTTTGACATTTAAATTATCACAAAAATGAAGTGTTTTTTCTTATTACCTTTTTTTTAGACATTAGGTTAAGTTATTAATGTTCTATAAAATTCTATACCATCTCCAGTATTCATCATGTTGTATAAGAAAATAAGTATAAGAAAATACATGTATATATCAGACAGTATATATCTGATAGTTTACATCATACTCAATCAGATATGTTTTTGTTTAGGTGTTTATTACAAATTAGTAATGGAAAATTTTTCAATGTGCTCTGACATATATAGATAACTATTGAACAAGTAAAAAAAACTGATACTATTTTAAAGTATAAAGAGCAAGGAAAATTATTTTTCTTTACTAACTTGGTTTTCATCAATTCAGACTTTAAGAGTCCACTAATGGGTCAGATTCAAGCAGACCTAGGAATCATACCTTTACCTGCCTTGTGTGTCAGCCAAGCCATTGCAGATGTGAGCGAAAACATAAGGGCTAAAATCTACTCCCTCTTTTGCAAGATGGGCTTCTGTGACCTGCCAGGACTCTCACTAGATGACCATGTCACACTGACTTTAATAGGTACAAATTTTAAAAACAAGTTAAAATCAATTAACTGGAAAGTGATGAGATTAAATAATTTTATTGACCAGTCTTAATGAGTTGTGACCTTTTCAAATGGAAGAGATCATGAACTTCCAGTGACATTTCCCACCATTTTTGTAAAAAAAACATGCTTATGGTTGTGTTTGACAAGTGATTTCAACCTGCATGAAAAAAGCTTATTTTAGTACACATCTTTTTGGAAAAAAAGACATTTTAATTACCAGTAATTGGTAACAAAGAATTGGGCCTTTTATCAGCACAAAGGAATGGTTGTGCACCCACTTAGTCATAAACTAACAACCTGTTGAGCCATCTGTTCTAGTATCTAGACTCGAAGAAATTTTCTTTTTAGTTTTTGTAAATTATATATATAGACAGCTATGTGTTCCACTAGACTTTTGAGATTTTTTTTTTTTTTACTAAGCAGAAAAGTATTTAGATTTTAAAATGGGTGAAGTTTGGTCAGAAACCATTGGAGAACTGCAAGTAGAAAATGTCAGACCTGTGACACCTGACCAAGAAGCCATTGAGGCAATATCCAGGGCCATTGAGGAGCGTGCAGTGATAGTTGCGTCAACACAACAGGAACTAATTGAGGCACAAAAGAACCAGGATGTACTAGATGAACAGGAGTTTTATGCGCAGGTAAAATTATCCCCTCAGCAGTCAACTTTTTGTAAAATTACAGCAATAAAAAAAAACATTCAATATCATCAAAACCCAAAAATATTTTCATTTAGCTAATTGCTGATGTGAACAAGTTAAGAATTTTAAAATGTGTTTTTGCTTATTCTAAATAATCTCTCAAATTTTGCAAGGCCAAAGTTTAATACTTAAAATTCTAACCATTGACCAGGAAGGAAATTATACTTAGCATTATATAAATACATTTACACTATAATATTTAGTTGCTATATGCCATTTACTTTTTAAAAAATGAGAAAAAAATATTATTTATTATATATATTTCCTTTGTGTCATATAACTTTATTTGTGAATTATAATATACATTTTTTTTTAAATCAAATATACCGTCTCAAGATGAGAGAGAACCACAGACAGAAAGAAAAAGCTATTGCTGACTTCACAGAGTTTGTTGCAAGAACTTCAAACTTCCAAGAATTGAAGGTAACATCTATTTTCAGTTTTTTACAGTAAATACCATTAATTAGAATATGGAAGTGAAAAAAAAGATCACAATTCATTTTTATAATTTGTTGAACATCTATGTCAATGCCAAATGCTATCAGTTTTTAAAAATGCTAAATTTAGTGGCGGTTATTAGTACATAATTATGGGGCACGGTAGCGACTGGCGATCCGAAGGTCCTGGGTTCGAATCCTGGTGAAGCTGGGATTTTTTTCCCAGGACTTGAGGATGTCCCTGAGTCTACCCAGCTCTGATGGGTACCCGACATTAGTTGGTAAAGTAAAGGCGGCTGGGCATTGTGCTGGCCACACATCCCCTTGTATGCCGTGGCCACAGAAACTGGTAAACGCTGCTTCACCAACCCTATGATCAGTTTGGTCCAAAGGGTACTTTACTTATTAGTACATAACAATATATTTTTCTATAGTACTGTAACTAGCAATGAAACCCTAAAATAATTAGATACTTTTATTTTACCTTAGGCTGCTAAAGAAAAACAAGAGATTTCAATAGATGCTTCCAGAATGCATCCTTTTGACAAACAAATGTGAGTATATGAAATACTAATATATTTTATTCCCAATTAATACATGTCAAGTCAAAAAGTTTAAATTCATACTTATTACTGGAAAAAAGATTTAATCCTTGCTCTTGTTACGAGCGTTCTATAAAGCCTCTAAAATGTGTACCTGTAATGAAAGTAATAATTTATATGAAAGAACTTGTCACTGATGTATCTGCAGAGATCATTTCCATGATGTCAGTCTACACAATCTGACAAGCACAGTCTTTAGCGGCAAGCATGTCACTGTCAATGAACCTGCAAAAGAAAGAATGACAATTAAGTTTGATCCATCATTGAATGCCTTTGTGGACAAACCAACAAAATACTACACAATCTAACCCATTTTCTTAATAAGGATTCCAGTTTTTATTTATTTAATATGTGATCATGTGACACTTTATGATAATTAGCTAACAATTTTTTTTAAGAAGCTAGTGCAGCAAAAACCTTATCTTCAAGGCATCGCCTACCATAACTATAAGAAACTAATGCCATATTTTTTTTTCCATGTGGGTGGTATTAATTACTTGAATTAAAAAAAAAACTATTACATACATTGGATAGTCATTTCTGAAGTATTAAATGACCCCAAAAAGTTAGTTCGAAAGATTTGAAACAATTTTTTCTTTGTGTAATATTTCAAATTTGTTTACCCTCATAGAATCTTTTTAAACTTGCTAATACCTGTAGACTGTTAAGTGGTTTAAGTATTAGCTATAAAAGAATTTTAATAAGTATGTATAATTTTGACTTCTAAAAGACCAGTTTTTCTTATTTTCCATAGAATCTTTAAAAATGTCAAGTAAATGAAATGTTGTAGGTCCTTTTCTTGTTGTGATCTATGTAAGTGTACCTGTATATATTTACATACTATATCAATCAATACCTATAATAAAACATTAAATTTAAATACATGGCTACCTGTCTAATCTTTTTTTTTAATTTAAAAATTGTTGTTTCGACATGTTTATTATTAAAGAGAAGCCATAAATGATTTCCTATAACTATCTCCTTTGGCACGATTTGATGACTTATCCACGGTAAACAGCCTTAGCCAGAGGAATGGCAAATTATATTGAAAGAGTGTTAAGTCTTTCTACCATCCACTACCAACTGGGCTGCTCTCCAATAGATATATTTTATCTTAACATGCCAAATAAGCCAAGTTTTTTTTCAAAACAGTTTTTAAAAGAAGAAAAGACTCATAATAAATTCCAACATAAAAAAATGACTAAATTGAATATGCCTATATGCAAACTTTTCTATCTTTTAGAAACTATTACAAACCTTTCAAAAAAATAAAATACATTGCTATTGCTAACTTATTAATTTGCAATGCAATAATGCTGAACTTTCTTCTGGGAAATTAGCGTTTATTTAGAAGTCATCTGAATCATAAAATTTGTTGTAAAGGGTGAGTTTTGTATTTTTATACGCCCAAAAATGTATTATTGCCCACTGAACTGAAAATTGTCCACAAGTTAATATATAAAACCAATCTAAAATAAAAACAGCCTTCATTAAAAATGCTTGAATGCTTGTAAACTTGAATTTTAAATAAACACACAGTCACTTTTATTAAACTTTTAATTGTAACAGTGCTACCAAAACATACCATTAAAAAAACTGGTTATCTCCCCTACCAATGTACCAATAGCAGACAAATATGGAGATAATTTGATTACAGCACCTTTTCTTACTTATCTGTTTTCTTATGGAATATTAACATACAATGTGCAAAGTGTGTGTGAAAGTGGTGTATATTTTCTTGTTAAATAAAACCATTACAAATTTAAAAGGTTGTTGATTTAATCATTTTAATCTACTGGTATCTAAAACATTCAGTTGCCAACATATACTGGTATTAAAGTTTAGTCATCAGTTTACAATAAAAATAACCATTTGAAAGCCATCAAATTTCATATCATAGTTACTTTAGAGGTAGGAAATTATTTTTGGGGGTTTTTATCATTTACAATTTAACATTTGTGAACATCAGCCCTGTTATTTACTGTTAATGAAATAAATAATAATTTATTTTGACTTAAACCTGACAGTAAAGCTCATTGCTTTGACTAGACTAACAATACAAAATATGCTAAGTGAGATTTTCCCTAAAATTTCATTTAGTTAAATTTTTGACAGTTGCACATTAGTAGATTCAGGACTTTTTACTAGTAAAAATCATTACACAGGTCTTCCCAAACTTTAAGAACAATTTACAAACCAATTTATACCATTTTGTCTTAATGTTATAATTAATTTAATCCTTGTGGATGTTTTTTTTAAATATTCATTAAAAAAACAACTTAATGAAACCAGTTAAAGGACATAAAACACAACAATAACATAAAATTCACTTTTACACAAAAAAGAAAACTATCATGCTGTTTTGTCCCTAAAATCAAACTTTCCCTAACTCAACTTGTATAAACCCTGAAAATGGGGCATACCGATATTTGGGAATAAAAGATTTCTACTCCTGCTATACAATTACTCAAGTAAACTTTGTAAAACTGTTAAGACAAAATAAAAAAGCTCTTTTCCAATCATTTGCAATTTCATATCTCAGATGACACCTCATAATTATTATAAAATGATAAATGGCTGAAATTATTGGATATTTTTTTCCTTTGTGACCTACTCTTTAAAAATGAAACTAAATTTAATAATCACAACTTATTGGGACTTGGTTAATCTGATTATACTACAAACAAACTGTAATATAATTAGAACACATTTCAATGAAGTAAAGTAAGAAATGTTTCTTAAAAATTAATATTTTTTAAATCTTATAATCACTAGAATTCCAGGCTTAGTCATCAGAATTTCATGCTATTTAGCAATGAGTAAGCAGTTCATTTGATTTACTCAATTTCAAAGAATTTTGCATTACATTTAATTTTTGTTTTAGTAAATATTAAAGTGTATATACAGTAAGGCTGTAATAAGTAGTTGTTTGGTATTTTCTATTACCCTGATAAGTGGGCCAAACAGCCAATTGTAATGTATAATGCCACATGTAAAGATTTTCTGTCAGCTGATGAACAACTGCCAACAAAATAACACAAAAGGTTGAGATTCAGATCAGTTGCTAATTTTTATTTTTTATGCTAATGACATACAGTAGAACTGACCTACTGGCTGAAAGAGTTTTTAATATATGGTAAGTGGATTGGTGGAAAATAGATTTCTTGTCATTGTCCATCACACTGATTATACAAATATTGAAAAACAAGATAACTATTAGTGGCTTTGAAAATTACACAAATCATCTTACTTGAATTGCAATTGCAGGTGACAATCTCAACTTAGCTATGTTCTATTACTAATATGGTAGTTTACTTAAGATTGGAAAAAGGATCCAATTCAATTAGAAGTAAATAGTTTTATTATTTTCAAATTGTATTTAATGAATAGTTCTAATAGTACCGGTATTTGTTATATTCTGCAGACACAACAGAATTACACAAGATTGAGTGAACAAAAAAACTGCCTCTCTTAGTTTAAACCAACCTGAAAGACTAATTAATCTATTGCATTGAAACTAACAAGCATATGAATAAAAAAAAAATCTTCTGGACAGACCACTGAATTGAATACACTAATTGCTGTTTTTGGTAGCGGTAGTAAAAACTATTTAATATTAGCAAGTGTTGTACACCAGTTTCAAAAAGTTTGTCATTAAAAAAATAGCCATGATGTTCAGGTTGTGAGCCATGCTCCACATTACAGCATAGAAATAACAACCCAAGGTCTAAACTTTTGTTTACAGCAGTAAACTAAATTCACTGTTTACTTTCTGCTTCCTTATACAATGTTTTGCAACTAAACTTACAGAAAGAAAAGCATAAAGGTACAGGGTAATTATATATGAAAACATGCTGCTCATTGTCACCAAGATCAAAGGTCCCAAAATGGCAAGAAAAAAACCTAATAGAGAAATGTATTAAGAACGTTTCCATAACCTGATGCAATAGAAATTAACTAGATGAGCTGAAAAGGTCAAACCCCATTCCTCAAATACTTCAAAGCTTAGGTCCAAAAGAAGACTGAATTGTGTTTAAGCAGAGTTATTTTGTGACCCCTATTATTTCTGCAAAGTAAATATTCTAGCAATTCCTTACAACTTGCAAATAGTTTTGTTAATCCACCTTACTACTACTACTATTAGTTACTTGTGCATAAATATTTGTGCTTGGAGGTTGCCATGTATTTTGTTATAAAGGATCTAAACGTTTTATCCTATTTAAATTTATAATATGAACAAAATACATTAGGTCTGCAAAATGTAACATTCTAATTAGGTTTACAAGGTTTAACATTCTAATTGTCCACAAATGTAAAATTAACAAAATTTGCTTACTTCTGTTTGTAAAATTATTTAGAAAGAGTTCCATTATCACCCACTCCTAAGTATTTAATTATATTCATGTATTACAATTGACAGCTTGAGTTATTAGCATTTTTGACAGCATGAATAAAATTCAACTACAACCAATGGTTTTGCATACCAATTTTTAATGAGTTATTTACATTCTATAGTGTGTGTGTGTGAATGTGTATTTTAATTTTTGTATTATTCTTCCTTAATTAACTTACCTCTAGAGGATGAAGACAGACTCCCAGAAACCAAGCCAGTGTCTTGCTTGTAACATTTTATTTCACTTACCTTATTTAGCTAAAACTTGTACAATGCATTCATACTAATCATACACAAAAATAAGGCCTTAAAACATAAAACTGTACACAGAAAAAAAGAGGACAGACTTTAACTATATAAATAATTTTAAAAGTAGGGATTGTTGGTAACAAAAAAAAGTCTTGGGAGTTATAGTATATAATATAAGTATAGGCCTATATTTACATTTTTGTTCATAAAAAAAAAAAATATGAACTTTAAAAATATTAAGTTCAGAAACAATTTATGGATTAAAATGAAAAAAAAAAAAAGTTTAAGGTGGGGCAAGCTCATTCTTATAAGGTACATAAAATATTCCAAATTGACTTTTGGACAACAATGTGTAGACCCACCTGCACAAACAAAGAGGTCAGTTTTCAGAGCCTTTTATTTAATAAATTCCATCAGTGGTGTGTTTGAGCCTTGACTGTAAGCATTTTAAACATACTTGATGCAGCTTGATAAAATCATCAGGTTCCATTAGTCACAGAACACAAGAGGAAAACCACACAGTTACTTCAGCAAATACTTGACAAAATCATATGTTTGCACAGCTTGCTAAAAAAATTGTTACAACTAGATGACACCAAAAGTGAATTTGTTAACACAGATAATTTCACAATTCCTATCCACATGAATCGTAGTTGTCAACTTGTCTCTTTATAAAACATTGTCATAGAGGGTTGCATTTTTTTAAAGTATGTTTCATAAAATCATTTGTATCTACAACTAGAAGAATCATTTGATTTTTACAAAACTCCAATGTAAAATAACTGGAAAAATATTACAATTACAATGCTTGTTTTCTTCTATATACTGGTAATTAAGAAGCACTACCTGCATTAGCGACTACAAGAATCATTTGATTTTTACAAAACTCCAATGTAAAATAACTGGAAAAATATTACAATGATTTGTTTTCTTCTGTATACCAGTAATTAAGAACGCTACCTGCATTAGCAAAAAATGTTATGGACCAGACAAACTTTACAGTTTACAGTACATAGAAGGAACGTCTGTAAACTTATAAGAAATAATCAGGGGTGAAACCAGAAATTTTTTCCAGGGGAGGGGCTGAACATTTGAGTGGCTCCAAATTTTTATCGAATTTAGTACATAGTTACAAAAAAAACTTTAAAAAATATTTGTAAAAAATTTCAGAAGGTTGTGTAGCCCCTGCAAATATATTAGTAACCCTATGTTCTATATCTAATTGCTCATAACATAGTACAATTACACACTAATTATACTTGAAAATATGGTGCAGATGTCTTTTTAGCTGTAAATACTCATTGTTAATCTGAGTTGTTAAATCAATATATATATAGCAGTGGTTAAATTACTAATAGCCCGAATACAAGACCAGACTCAACATAAACATGACTCAATAGAATAGAAATAGAGTGTCTGTAACGTACAAGATACAAATATATATTATTTTTAGTATATAGTTATGGTTTAGGTATTTTCATTACATTAAAATAGTTTCAAATTAGGTGACCAATAGTTAAAAATGGACCAGTACTAGTTCTAGTGACACTGCATAAATTAAACTAAAATCATGCACCGGTTCAGTATAGAAGAAAACCGAGGCAAGTGCCAAAATTTCCCATTATAGATGCTCCTTTTATACACAAAATCATTTATATCTGGTTTGAGTCTATTCACCCACTATACTGATACTATGAATAGAAATTATGGAATGGTTAAAGATTTGGCTAACATACAATTAGATTACTGCTTCTCAAACAAACTTGGCTTCAAAAACTGAATCTGTGCATCATTTATTCTGGCAAATCATCTACCCCACAGCATTAACTTTAAAAAAAAAACATTTAACAACTGGTATTTAAATATTATATTTAATATTGACCAACACTTTCACCATTAATTTGTTTCATTGAAAGCAAAATAAAAAGCCCAGCTCATGAGCATTTACAGTTTGTTTTTCTATTGTATGACAAAAAATATTTAATATTTATTAGATGCCCAATTTACTCCTATACTATAATACATTTTTGGCTATAACTTTAAAAAATATCTGATTATCATGACAAAGTTTTGTATCCATTGTAGGTCACAGATAAAGCTTTTCTGGACTTGGGTATTAGCACCATGGTTAGTTTAAAACCATTCAAGACCATGTAGTTATCAACACAAACAATGTCACAAGGTAATCACTTTTTTAATTGGAATTAATTCATTATTAACAAACATACTGCAAATGTATTTCAATACCTCAAACCATAAATTTAAGAAGAAAACAATTTACAGTGTGTTCCTTTGGCTGCCTTGTACTTGTATGGAAAAGAACTTGTGGGGAAAAAACTATCATCAAAGATGTTACATTTCTAATCCAAAATTTGGCAGCCATGTAACAACATATTGGATACAGGAAAGGAAAAAAATGACTTCTTTTCATGAAATCACAGAAAAGTCATTCAACAATACATTGGAAAGAAAAATACATTATTTACACATTCAATCAAAATGAAGAGTTTGAGAGTTATATAACTTGGAATAGGCATGTGTAGGTATTTCTTTAGAATATGAATAAACCTAATAAAAAAATGTGGGGGTAAAACTCTTATTTAAAAAAACAAGACTTAGGCTATCTTCAAGTGCTAAGAAATAGAACAAATAAATTTACAATCAATAACTATTGACAATAACATTGGACAAGGTACAGTTAGCTCACATATTTAAATAGTTTTTTAATTTTCAATTTTTTATATCACATTAATTTTAATGACTCATCAGATGAGTTGTGTATTGCAAATGAAAGTATGAGAACATACCCCTGATCCCACAATGAAATAAAGCCTGTTCCCCTTCCTTTTAAAAAGAAAACGATTCATACATGCTTTGAAAGGCACAGACTATAGTAATACTTGAAATGTTAAACTGAAATTAATACAAAACTACCATTCAAGTCTTGAATCGAATGAGCTTGATCCTACATAGTCTCTATCATGGCTGTCTTGATTCAGTGAAGACCCACCAGGAGCTCTTGGAGCATCTCTATATGGTGGATAATGTTGGGACGAATGACTTGGTCTTGGTGGTAGCTTGTCATCAGCATACTTGTTTACACCATCATAATTTAAACTACTCTGAGAATCTCTAACAGAATGACTATTAAAGGAAGAAGACTCTAAAGAGTGACTATAAGAGGGATTGGAATATGAAGTCTGCGAACTGTATGGCACACCAGGTGAGTATGAAGAAGATGCAGAGCCATCAAACTGATTACCTCCTAACTTAACACCAATACCTTGTTGGCTGAGCATTTGAGCAAGGGCTGCTTTCACACCAGCGTGTTTATCAGTACTGGATTCTTGAACTGCTGAGTACTCTGAACTTTTTGGCTTAGTTGCATTGCTTTCAAAAAAGGACATAGCATTACTATTGGTTTTGTTCCCCCCTTGCCCCAAATCACTGCCATATTGAGACAGGCCACTAGTTGGTGCACTTTGTACATTAACAGTGGAGCTTCCAGACAGTAAAGTCTGCATAGTGGAAAGAGAATTGGGAAGCACTGCATTAGGATCAAATTTATCAGTTCCTGGGTTTTTTTGAACACTTGATAGTGCATATATTAATTGATGCTTCAGATTGCTTAATAGCATTGAAGTTTGGGAATTTACAGAGATATTTAATTTTTTGGCAATTTGAGACACCGACAAATTTTGCTGGTTTTGCAATAGGGATATGAGATTAGTTAACTGAATTTGAGCATCTTTATTTTCTCCAATCCCAGAGACATCCATTGACCTCACTGTCTCTTCCTTTTGTTCACTTCCAGGTAAAGGTTTGTGTTGTAATTTAGTATCTACATCTGCAAATGGCCTTAATGGACCCCTCGATGACTCATCTGTAAATGGCCTTGATGAAGCCCTTGATGACTGACTTTTAGGCCCAAAATCTTGTTCCTTTATCTGCATCTCTCTCATTTCTTTTTTACGATTTTTGCACCAAAGCTCATGGCAATCTTGATCTTTGGGCAAACTGAAAAAACATTTATTTTAATTAATTGAAACAGATTTATAACAATGACAACAATCCAGGTGCTAAGTTTAAAACAAAGTCTTTAAGAATTTCATTTTATATTTTCCTAATACATTAAAAGATTAAGCTGTAATTGTTGCATATTGTAAGCCTTTTTACCAGTTTCAGATTTTATAAAGATTTTTATGACCCAAAGTCTTACTTGTCATCTATATAATAAAATTTATTCTTTAGATTAAATTATGTAAAATTAAAAATTAATAATCATTAACTAAATCCCTTATAATTTTTGGCATATCCTGTTGATCATCAAAAATGTCATACTGATTATATTTTGTAATTAAACTTTTTAATGAATTTTTTTATAACACCATTCACAGCAGTAAATTGGTAGGGTTGCCAGTTGACTGGTTTTCAACCAGACAGTCCGATATTTCAGATAACTGTCCAGTATAAAAGAAATAGAAATACCGGACATGTACAACCAATGGCACTGTTTAACCATGGGTGAGATACCCAGGAAGGTAAAGATAGGAAGGTGTTCAGTATTTTCTGACAGGTATCTGGCAACCCTACAAGTTAAGTGGGTAACGGTTGAAAGAATATTTAGAGATGCATTAGTAGTCCTGAAAACTTGCATGGGAAAATAAGAAGACTTCATAGCATAATTAAAGTAGAGATAAATATGTAAACATAATATTGCATGACTTTCATAAATGAAATAAACCTTACAAAAACATTGAACCATTAGGTTACAAATTTCACATCATTTGCATTAATGTTTAGATAATTAGTATGAACATAAACAAGCATTTTCTCCATAGAACAAATTATAAATAGAGATAATATACTTACTCAGGAGGTGGAATGCTGTTTGGGTCAATGTCTCTAAGCCATGGACTATTAAGACCTTGTTCCGCTGTACACCGTCTGCTAGGATCCAACTCCAACATGTGATCCATTAGGTCAAGGGCAAGCTTGGGAAGACTAAAATTAATATAAAAATGACAGGCTTTCCCATATACCTTGACATGTGGGATAGCCAAAGCCAAGCTAAGGTACAAATTAATTTATTTATACAAGATAAAAATGAATATAAAACAATGTTGCCAATTTAACAAAAATTGTATAAATAATAAACAATACTCACAATGAGAATTCTTCCCTTAATCTTCTTCTATGTTGTCTTTTAGGTTTAAAACTGTGAAACAGTGGAAGTTTGATCACTTCAGGCCAATTGGCAGGACATGGTGATCCACAGGTTCGACTAATTAATTCCAACTGAGCAAATTCTTCTTTGGCTTGAAATATTGGTTTCTTAGTGAACAGCTCCCCTAATATACACCTTGAAAATAAATTTTGAAATAGTCTTTTTATTTAAGTGTATACTAATTATTTTCACACAGTAACAGTAGCATAAGCCTGGTCGGCTTAAGTGTTAACAAACCCCCAAAAAGTAATTTAAAATGACTCACAATGGCACTGCACCATGTATTTTTTTTTATTAACTATGCTGCAAGAAAAAACTATAAAAGCCAAAAAAATATAATTCAGTCATTTTTTTCCAATTCTTGTTTAACTTGTACATTTATAATTGTCAACAAACTTACCCTAAGCTCCACATATCTATAGCTGGTCCATATCGTTCTTCTCCAAGCAGCAATTCTGGAGGTCTGTACCACAACGTAATTACTTTATTTGTGTATAGCCTATCCTTGTCATCAGCATGATAATATCTTGCCAGACCCAAGTCACCAAGTTTGATTTGTCCACTGGAATTAAAAACTATATAGTAAATGTGTTTCTACAATAGTAGACATAAAACATAAGTGTAGTTGCAGAAATTTACATACCGATTGTTCAGCAATATGTTTGAGCATTTTATATCTCTGTGTAAAAAGTTTTTTTCATGGCAATACTGTAAGCCTTCAAGTAGTTGTTTCATGAAAGAAGCAATATGTTCTTCTCTAAGTATGACTAATCCAGAGTCCAGTAAACCCATTAAATCATGATCCATATATTCAAATACAAGATAAAAAGAACCTGTTGAAAAAAAGAATTTTTTGATATATTGTTATGTTTTAAAAATTGCTTGAATTTATTAAATTAGCAAATGATAATGACAACAAAAACTTGATTTTATTAGCTATTTTAAAGAATTTACCTTTATCTTTTTTAAAATCAAGTGCATCTTGTTTATCTGTAACAATTTCTTTCAGATTTACAATATTCGGATGTTGCAGCTGTCTCAAAATTTTTATTTCTCGTACAGCTGTAATAGGAAATCCTTCCTTTTCATTTTCCAAACGAACTTTTTTAAGCGCCACCAGTGTTCCTGAAAAAGACAAATAATGTACACTAAAAAGAATGTAGGCCTATAATACAAAATTTAAGTAACGCTGGATCTTTTTTTTTTAAATGTTAAACTTGTTAATTGATTAAATACAAATGTTTTGTCATGGAAAGTAAAGGTTACAAAATACACTTGTAATTATTATAAATTACAAATTTAATTGGTCATGAATTAGAGAAAAGCATACACATTAGGAAATTTTAAAAAAGTACTGACCCTGATTTATGTCCCTGGCTTTATAAACTTGTCCATAAGTGCCTTCACCTATTATCTGGATGATATCAAATACATCAACACATCTTTCCCCCCAATCACCCTGTCTATCATTATAGCGACGATGATGGCACATTCTGAAAATATAATTATACAAATAATGAATCAAATTATCAATTATAAATCAGAATTATTTCTAACTACGAAACAAACACTAAATCCTCATTTTCAATCCATTACATTGATCGTATATTATCACTTAACAATCGACTTACTTTGGACGTTTTAGTTTTGGCCCTTCTTCTCTCTTGCTAGGCAACTTTTGAGGTGGTTCTTCTGGCTCAGCTTCGGGTTCATCAACAATAGGAGGCATAGGAAGATCTCGAATTCCTCTAGGACGAATTGAGTCTTTGTCTTTTTCTTCTGCTTTTATTTCACTTTTGAAACAGAGTGAATTTTATAAACATAAACAATGGATATAGATTTTTTATGCCACAACATACTTTTATTAAAACAGTGCTTTAGCAAACCATTAAAATATATAATGATAGTTTGGAACTGATTTTTGCTATCTAGCTTTTCTTCCTTACCTGTAAGGACTTTGTTCCAAATCCATATCTTCATCTGGTCCCACATCTGGAAGTGGCAGCTGAGGCAGTGTTGACATCTGGTTACCTTTAGGTTTAACATCCAGGTCATGAACATTTCCTTTGATAACTTTTTGGTCAGAAACATGCCTATCGTGTGAAGGTGGTGGCCTAATCTCAGCTTGCATCATCTGGTTGCCATGAATGTAGACTTTATCACTTTGTCCAGAAATACTAGAAATTGGACTAATTTTTAGTGGGGAAATAACCTTTAGTGCAGCTTGAGGCGGCCCTTTCACATGAACCGGTGTAGGAGACCGGCTTATAACTTCTAGGTCAGGAGAATTAGTTTTGCTGTCCAATGAGCTGACATCTTGACCAAATCTTCTTTTCTTATTTTCTCTTGCCTTTCTGTGTTTACTTAGTTCAGCTGCTAAGGTGGATGCATACTGAAATGACTTGCTGTTGCCTAATTTAGTCCTTGAAGGAAAAGAAGATGAGGTCCTTGTAGGACTTGGTGATAAACGACTATGACCACGACCAGGTGATGGTGAATAGTTTTGCTTTTTAGAAAACCTCACAGGACTTGTAGCACCTCTTGATGAATATTTATACTTTCTACACACATAAAAACAAAAAAAAGCAAGCTTAGATTGTACAATCTTAAGAAATTAAAAGTATGTATATATACAATACAGCCTACATACAAGCTAGGCCTAGGGCCTATATATCTAAGAATGTTAATTCTATTTAAAGGTTATATTAGTATAACTACCACTTCTTTAAAGCCTAACTTATTTAAGTTTTTTCACAGCACCAAATTTAATAAGCTGTGTTATGAACATGTTTTTGCAATGCTAAGCACTATAACTTATCTTCGCTTCATAAGTGTGATTTCATGTAGACTTGCAACTAGGGCCTACATATTTAATTTTTCTCTGCAATAAGTTTACTTTAAGGCCTACATACAAATTGTAAAAGTCTGGCTTTAGTAACCAAGACAAAAGATGTGTGCCAGCTAAATGCTAAGTTATATTTAATTTTGTTACCAGTATTATGTTAACGGTAAGAGTTAAATGGTTTTAGGGGTGCATCTAGCTTAAGCAAGCACTAGTAACTGTCAACACACAATTTATATAATGATCCAGCAATAATTTTAATTCATGGTAAAAGATTGAGCCAATTATAGTAAATTAATATAGGCCTACACTGCCTACAGCATGTTCTTTAGGCCTATATATTTTGTCACAACCAGGTGTGTGTATGGACAGTACAGTCAGTATGGACATGGAGTGAGCTGTGTTAATTGATAATTGTTTTATACAAAAAGCCATTAGGTTAAATAGGCTAAAGTACCGCTAAAGCCTACGAGTAAAGTGGTACTTTACGTAAGAATAGTTGTAAATTTAAGTAACAATAGTCGTATTAAAGATTCAAGCATAATTTTAACAGAATAAATTATAATATTTATAATCTTGTCAAAACAGCATCAATCTTGGACATTTGACACAAAAACTTAGTAGACTATAATATAAAATTTAAACAATTAGGTCTAGTCTACTCCCTAAACCTAATTAGGCTAATTAGACTTGTGTAGGCCTACAGTAACTACTGATTTTGTCTCAGCTGTATGAAGTAAATGGTATGATGTAAGCACAAGCTTAGTCCTAAATATGGGACTTGAAGTTTACATGTGCTTTTGGCAGTTAAATTGTTGATTGGAATAAATGATAACCTTACCTATTAGCTGGACTTCTTGAATTTCTTCTGTCTCTTTTATCATACTTGTAGGGACTTGGGCTTCTATACCTTTTTTCAGCTGTATCTTTATAATCAGAGCTATAAGCTTTAGGCAAGTCAGCATAAGCCTTGGGAAAGTCTCTGGATTCTGCAGTAGGATGTCTAGATGTACTACTGGCAGTGTTATATTTGTCTCTTTGACTATGAGTCGTATGACTGTGAATATTGTGAGAGCCATTATCGAAATCCGGGGACTGGTGTGAACGTTTTGATTTCTTACTACATTTTTGCCGATTAATTTGCTGATGAGAGCGCTGTCTAGGACTTTCGGTACGATGTGGTGATCTACTTCGACTTCGAACATCCCTATATAATCTCAATGCAGTGGCTGGCGACTCAGCTCTTTTTCCAGAACTGTGACCAAGCCGTGAATGGCTCCCTGTTCGACCAGAAGATGACTGTCCTGCTGATTTGGAAGTAGCAGTTGGAGGACTTACTGAAACGATATCCGAGTCCGAGCTGATGTCATCGTAATCTACTAAGGATTTTGGTTGTTGCGACTGTTGATCGCGATCTTTGGATCTTTTTCTGTGACTTTTCTTTTTCTTCAAACGTTTTTTAGAACTGCCATAATTGCTGTGCGATGATGCCTGTGCTCCTTGTCCTTGAGAAACAAGATGAGTATATGAGCGAGCGTCGTATTCTTCATACACATGCTTCCTTCGACTCTTAGGCATGTCTGTCTGTCTAAGAATGCAAAAAAATAAACAAATTATTGACTAACTAAATAAACGGGATTAATTTCATTTTATTTATGTTAACAACCCTTTCCCTATTTTCCCCCTTTCATTGCAATTTTCGTTAATGTTTGTCGTTTTCATAGTTAAATAATCATGAGAAAGTAGTATATTATAATTTTTGTAATCAATGAAATATTATATTTATTCGGATGATAAATATATGAGAGGATTTAGTACCAATTTTATTTTTAATAGTTTTCCCAGCCTATCGCGAATACGCCTAGTCTTTCGTCACCGACAAAAGACCGATGCATTCTGGGTAGCATTGCTGCCAACTGAAACGTAAACATCAAAAAGCAACTAAATTTTAAGCCAATTTCTGTTTTTTGTTTATTTATTTTTTATTTACAAAATAAAAATATTAATTCAATTTGACGCCACAAAAAGACAAAATACTTTGAAATATAGTGTTTTTTTAAATCAATTTTTAACTAAACATTTCCGTTTATAATTAAACTACTTAGATAAGACTTTGCAATCTCTCTGTTTTTAATGCGAGGACAGATATTCGTTTACTTTTTCTTTTTTTTTTCCTTTTTCTTCTTCTTCTTCATAATAATGTGGAGACCCCGTTAGAACCGAGGAAAGAGTCCACAATTTAAATACACATAAAATAAAAAGCATCACAAACAACAATTATAAACAAATGACAGAGTGTCAATTTAGGTTTTTAGACCTTTTAAAGTCCTGAGTGTCATTCAAGCATGAAATGAATTGCCCAAACCAGTCAAGAAAACCTTCATTCTAATATTATTTGAAACACTAATTTAAGCTTGTTAATGTGCACTAGCCTACTAATCTCAAACCGCAGATAAGATTGAAGGGTGCAATTTTATTATGCAGGTCTGTAATAATAGCCTATATAATAAAGAGCATAGCCTATATATTATATAGACCTATATAAATATAATCAGTGAGCCAATAACCCAATTAGATCTAATTATTTCTTAATTTATTTTGTTGATAGGTCTATATACTTTTTTATGCATTTAAAATGTAGGCTACTGGAGATTGTAAATGCATAGTTATATCATCAAATTCCCAAAATTAGGACACGATTTAAATATTGGCAGAATATTGGGCCAATATTATATCAATATAGTGTGCTTTTATGGCTATTTTGTTTAAGTACAATTTATGGGCTTCTTTGTCGCACAGATAAGTGAATATATTATGAAATATTGGTAAATACTGAGATAGTGTTTGCTACTACAGCAGTATACTGATTTGGTCACTGAGCTCTATATATATGGAGTGTTCAAGCAAGTAAATTGTCGGAGAAAATGCGGACTTTTAAATATAGATAAGTGCATGTAGGCTATGACACTGAGCCATATATACATGTCTAAATAATAAATGTTAATTAAAATTACTTACTCAGTTGTATTCAAAGTATTTTATCCAGAAAAATCATCAACCATTTCATCTTTTAACTTCGCCATTAAATTAATGAATCCGGTACTCATTAAAATTAACACAATGTACTCGTATTATCGTATAAGAGAGTATAAGCTTACATTTATAGATATAATGTATGTTCAGTATAAAAGAGTTCATTTTCATCAAATTTCAATGACGAAAAGTTTTTAAATTTTTGGTACTTCTATGTATATAGCTCAGTGCCATAAAGTGCACTTATCTATATTTAAAAGCCAACATTTTATCCTCTTTTTTTGTTCTCCATTTTAATTGCTTGAGCACTCCATGTATAAATAGCTCAGTGGATTTGGTTTAACTTTAATTATAATATGTTGTCATATATATTTATATAGGTTCACACACAGAGCTATACCGTTTATATAATAGTTTTATACAAGATGTGTAGATATCAACTTATATATATATAGCAAAAGAGACATGAAGCACCTCCAAATTGACCCAAATAGTTGGGAGATCATATGGAGGGCAGGAATCAAAGAAGGTTCCAGGCTTGCGGGAGAGGAGCGCGCCAGGAACAAGAGGGTGGAGAAAAATGTGATCCCCTCCACTACCTTCATCTGCAGCCAGTGCGACCGTGCCTGTACATCCAGGATTTACCTCTTTAGCCACATGAGGGCATGCAAGGGAAATAGATCGTCTCACGATACGTAGAAATGCCGACGATATATATACATATCTATAGGCTATATTATATGGATAGAGATAAATAGATATATAGGCGTTGAATCTAACTTACAGACGTAATTATTGAACCCAATCTATATGGAACACTCATAATCTATCCTAACACCTTCAATATACCGTACCTGCTAATAGCGAACACACTTAAATTTACACACGTTACTTTGCCATTGACCGCTATATATAATATTAATATATAGGCCAATCAGCCCAGCAGCCAAATTGTTAGAGAGGAATATTACATTTATTACAATGTGTATTAATAACGATATAATCTTAATAGCATTTATTATCACTTCTAAATAGTGGATTAGCCAGGATTTCAAGGTGTGTGTGTGTGTGGTGGTTGGGGGGCGGGGTAGGGGGTAATATTGCACGGTTTTGGGGAGGTATGAGAGGTCTTAGTGTAGGACCTACGTGCCGCTTGAAAGGGGGGAAGTAGTGCACCACAGGAATAAGGCAATAGAAGGCTATCTTATACATTACAGACGCTCCTTCTATAAAGAAGATTATTGCGTCCTACGCTCATCCGTGGTCCGAGTCTAGTCTTGCATTTTTATTAATGTTTTAAATGATGTTAGGTTATTGGTTTTCCTGGTTTGTTCAGGCATCCCATTCCATGCCCGAATGCCACTCGGGAAGAAAGAGTACTTATATGCATTTGTTCTCGCATAAGGGACAAGGAAGGGGGTTTTTGTCTTTATGTTTATCTGAGCTTTGCAACAGATTGTTATTGGGTTGTATTTCTAAATTAGAGTTTAATGCCTTATGTATTATTACTACTTTACTCTTTGCCCTTCTGTCCTCTAGTGTTTCTAGGTTTAGTGATTTGACTAATGGTGTTACTCTTGTCAATTGGGAATATTCACTAGTTATAAACCTTGCAGCTCTTTTTTGAATTTGTTCTAATTTTTTAATGTTTTCTTTAGTTGATGGGTCCCATACAGATCCTGCATATTCTAGTATAGGCCTAACTAATGTGAGATAGCATTTTAGTTTTATATTCTTATTACATTTGTAAAAGTTGTAAAGGCTAATTAGGTTTATTGAAGAGATATATTATTATATTTTATAATCTCAAAGTTTGATTTCTCATTTTCTGACAAAAAAATATGAGACAAAATGTATTATAATTACATATTTAAGCTTAAGCATAATGGGCTACTATATTATTACTTTGAATTATGTTTAAAGATAAAACATTTCAAAGACCTAATGCTATAAAGCTACATAGCAAAGGCCTATAATCTTATTAAAATTTGTTAGTAGGCCTATGTTGAAAAAAAAAAATTGAATGCAAATATCGCCTGCATAAATGTCCAAATAGCTTACAATGTAACCTCAGTTTGAACCTAAGGCTAGTTTAAGGTAACGATTTTGTCTTGTATAGTTTTCTTAAAGTTGATTTCGATAGTCTGATTGTGCAAGCTGTTCCATAGCGCAGGAGCCACATATTTTTAAAGGAGTGCGCTCCAAAAGACATCTTTTTGTGCCTGCCGATACTGGGAGCAATAAGCAAAGACTGGTGAGGCGCGCAGACCCTGGTAGCCTACAGGCTTTATTATAATGATCTCCCGAAAATAGGAAGGTAAATAGCTATACGTAAGGAACAAAGCTTAGAACAATGCGCCTAGTCACACAGCAAGAACAGAAGTGATTTGCTCAGACTTCTTCATCTATAGGTTCTTGATTCTCTGAATCGTTTTGAGGTAGGCTCATCAACAAATATTACAGTAATCAATGGATCTTGATTGAATGCGAGAGACGGCAAAGATTTAATCCAGAGACGTAGTTGAACCAGAGCATGTAAGCTTAGATGTAAGGAGCAAGCCTTAACGACAGAGCTGACCCGATAGACCACAGAGAGCCTACTGCCAATGAAAAAAAAAAAGGGCTGTAACCGTGTTTGACAAGTCAATGTCTTCTTAGACCTAGAGGCACCAACTTTCAAAATTTAAGCTTAAGGAGTAAAAAGGAACATCCCGCAGACTGGTATCAGAACCACGCATTCTTATTATTGTTTCTTTTGTTGACTTATGGTTAATGTGTGTCAGGGTCATGTCCCTTTATCGCAGGCAATGCTGGACTCTTTTTTTCTTGCACACTATGTCAACTCCCCGTACGGTACAGCAAAGGGATACGTTTAGAGCCCATTCTGTAGACATGGCCTTGTGCCAATGGCGCCTCTCGCTCAAGATTGAGTTAATGCACATCATGTTGCTTTTCCTGAGCACCTCTTCCACGTTTGTTTTTATGTCCTGTCATTTGATGTGCGAGGATCATACGCAAGCATTTCAGGTGAAAGCTGTTGAACTGCTACATTTGGTTGGCGGATGTAACTCTTGGTAATGGTAGGTCTTCCTTCCATAAAGAAGTGTGCTGAGCATACAAGCTTGGTACACATATGTTTTCGTCCTTTCTGTAAGTTTAACGTTGTCCCATACTCTTTGGTTGAGTATGTATTACGGCTGCTGCCCCTTGCCTAGTCAAATTGAGACTTCTTTGTCTGTAATGACAAGGAAGAGAACATATGTTAATGAGATTGCAACTTCTGGGCTTGAAAAAAAAGGGGGGGGGGTGAGTCCGGGGAATCGGCAGGTAACAGGGATATTCAAAAGGGCATACTCATAGAGTGGCCAAATGGAAAAGATCTTGAGAAAATAACACTGCCATATACAGGCAGCCTCTCAGAAAGAGCAGAAAGAAACCAATAAGCTTAGACCCAGCCGCAAATATACTGGAAGGTCACACCCACATGACGATTGTCTTCCTCAACAATGCTAAAATAGTTGTATAAAACCTATTTTAAAAAATACAAACGCCGCCATCAACCAGTCACTCAATAGGCATACGTCAAAATTAACATAACTAAGCACACAAAAAAATTTCCCTGATGGATCACTGGGCATGTACAAATTATAAGTAACGACACTGCTGCTGACAGCTTAACGAATTTTTAAGGCAGGCAAAAGATTTATCCTTAAACCCAGATGAAAAGAAACACAAACAAAAGATGGTCAGTTCAACAGACAGTTCTGCCTCCAAACCACACACTTTTGCGCTAATTTGAGCATATCATTTTCAGGCTTATAAGGACATATATGTCATTATAGCAGGCTGAATTAACACATGTTCCGCAAACTACAAATTGGAACAAATGAAGTGTGCACCGTGGAACAGCTCCAGAAAATGCAGGACATGTACTTAACAGACACGCTCACTGTACCGTATCCACTCTATTACCAGGTCAAACATGCACATGGACCCAATATTCTTCTCGCCTAAGTGACAAGCTATATGGTGAACTGAAGCACCCACAGTCTATATATATTGCCAAAATTAAATAATAAATATAAAGGACGATAAACCATAGAGACTGACACTCGGCTTACTTTCTTACACACTAACAGATTTCATTAGATTTATCTCTCGTTCCGGAAAGGGGAGGTAAAATATGAGTTCCATTAATTTATTCCACTATTTTTGCAATAACAAAATAGTTATCGCTACACATTCGCAAACACGCACATTTTATTTCCTTTCAATCACAATAACATTCTGCACATTTCCCCTCCCCCTCTACACACACACACACCAACACACGTTAGCAGATTTAAGTTACGACAATGGAAATATACAGTAGGCCTATATTTCGTTAAAATAGCTGCCAAATCTATCTATCCAGTGGCGTATTTAGGCATGTTCCACATGTTCCATTGAAACAGGGGCCCCACATTCCGAAAATAATTTTTTTTCAGTGACATCCCCATTCTTTCGTTCAAAATGTAAAATAAAATTCATTCATTCCCCTACAATTTTAACCGCTCCAGTCCAGCCAAGCTAAAAAAGCAGCATAACATTTATTTATGATTTTACAGAATGTGTAACAAGATATAAGGGCACTTTTTCGAAGTATGTAGAAGGCAGTGGCGAGGCCACGAGGGGCCCCCACAAAAATTATGGAACAGGGCCCCCACAGTCCTAAATATGGCTCTGTATCTATCTATCTATCTATCTATTTATCTATCTATCTATCTATTTATCTATCTATCTATCTATCTATCTATCTATCTATCTATCTATCTATCTATCTATCTATCTATCTATCTATCTATCTATCTATCTATCTATCTATCTATCTATATCTGTTTATCGGTATGTCTGTCTGTTTTATCTATCAATCTAGCAAGGTTCATAACTAGTGAATATTCCCAATTAACAAGAGTATCACCATTAGTCAAATCACTAAACCTAGAAACACCAGAAGGCAGAAGGGCTAAAAGTTTCTTGTTTTTTTTTGCTCCAGAAGGTAGATAATGAGAAAACCGTGAGACATTTTAAAATCTAGCATTTAAAAGTGCTAAATTGGCAACACTGCAGTTTAAAAGAAAAAAGTGGCCAGGTACTTTAGAAAATACAGCCATTTGATTTGCCAAGTCTTACATTACCAAACGATTTTGAGTTTAACTGGCTGATTTATGTAAATAAACTAAGAAAAACAATCTTTAACATTTTACAATTTTATAATTCCTTGACGCCAAACAAGCGTGGGCACTGGTCGAAAATGCATGTATAAATGTGCATGATTTTTTTGTTGTTTTTTCTATGACGAACTCATCAGCTGTGAATTCGTAGGCCTACAAAAGATGGTTAATATATATTTTGTTTTCGCAAAATTACTTAATCGTTTTTTTAATGCATGTAGTTTAGGTCCTACTTATTCTTCTTCACATTTATTTTAATGTGATGTTTACTTTTGAACCCTCACGCCCCTATTCTATCTAATCTGTATAGACCCTACCTATATTCTTATAGGCCTAGGTAGAGGCCTATATATAATATAGGGCCTACTATATAGCCTAATATATAAGTATAAGTATAAGAAAAGTGTATTATATTATAAGGACTATAATACACGCTTTACAATCCGCCCATTACTCAGTAAAATATAACAAATAAAAAAAAAGCTGTGTCCTACATCTAGCCTTAAAATTAGGTTAGTCCGTTAATTTGGTCATATTTTGACTCTATCTTCCCCAGTATTCTTACGTAATGAACGTGTAAATAAATGATGTCAAAGTTTAATTTTAGATAAATTAACCATCTGGGTTTTTCTCGTGATTCTGGAGGGAATTAAAAACAATTTATGGGGCATATTTGTCTAAAAGCTATTTTAGTATTTAGGTTACAAAAGAGATGCTTATAATAATAATAATGTGCAAAACATAAACACTCCTTTATTTAAAGGTTCACCCTGCTCAGCATCCTGGCATCCTCATAATTCAATGCCTACTTATTAATTAAGTTACATTACACAATACACAGAGTCATAGTAAGTTTTTTCTGTTGTAAATTTAGGCTTAGGACTTAGGACTGTCACTTTAGCCTACACTATTTTAAACTAGGTAGGGCCTAACTAGGCATACCCTATCTTAGCTAGGCCTATATTTTAAACTTAGGCCTAAGTACTTATGATCATTTTAACTATTTACTAGAACCTATTTAAAATTATTTTTTACGCTCTTTAAATACTTATAAGTAAATTGGGGCAATCATTTATAATATTAATTAATAATTAATACAGGACTTTTTTAATCATACTTAATTTTAATGGTAATTATAAGCATTATATAGGAATATAGGCCTATATACTATATTCTATATTACCTAATATAAGTAGGCCCTGTAGGCTATTGCTATTAGTTAGTATTACTAGTATAAAAAATAAGACTGTTAACTTAATTATAGCCTGCTTAATAATAATTAATACTTAATACTATTAATAGTTATAGCCCTGTTACTGTTAGCCTACTAGACTAGTATTATACTAGTAAAAAAAAAACTTTAAACATTTAAATTAGTCTGTGTAAAAAATAAATGAAATGTAAACATTTGACTTGATTTCTTCACAATTTAAAACTATTTTATTTATTGAAAACACTACTATCAGACCAATGTACTATGACATAGACATAGGCCTAGTCTATGTCCTAGTCCTATATGTAGCCTACACTCTACACAGACACACTCATCACACTGAGTCTGACACAGTCACGGTCTGAGTGTCACTGATGATGACAGATTGCTTAATTTAGACTACCTTTTAACTTTTAAACACAACTAAACAATCTTAACAAAATCTTCACTACTCAGTCAGTGGACTGCTATTAAACTATTAAATTAATATTATTATTGAAGCATTATATTTATATTGTATTGAATTGCATTCTTACATCAATGACAATGATACTTTCATCTTATGTCTTCATGTGTTTGTTTTTTTATTCAGCAGATAGGCTAATTTTAAAATGAATATTGCTGAAATATTAAAGCTGTTGCTTAAAGTATCAGCAAAAGCCTCACTAATTGCCACCATTATTAGAAAAGAGAAGCCTCTTGTTGAACTTTTGATGGAAGAAAAGAAAGGCCTTGTAAAAAATAATAAATTTTTCCAAGATTTTAAAACTCTGGCAGATGTTTTAATTCAAGAAACAGTTCGTCATTATATTAGTGAAAAGGTAAGCTTCAATTAAACTTAGGCCTATATAAAAGTAAAGGGGAATTTAGCAAACCAGTCATTCTGTTATAAACTTGATGTTTAAAAAAATCTAGAACACTTGAATGCATCGTTAGGCTTTTTCTGAAGACTAATCTGACCTAGTTTGTTAAGTAATATTTACTTTAGTGTAATCCAGTGGTCAGCAACCTTTTCATAATAGCGTGCCAAACTAGAATTTACAACACATTTAGCGTGTCAAAGGCCCAAAAATTATTCTGCCCTTTTTTTTTGTGGAAGAGACTTAAATTGCTTTTTTGGAGGTCTTTTTTGTGTCAATGACAATCGCTCTGTTCTGGCACATGTGTCGTAGGGGTAAACTATACAAATTTGATTTAAAAAAGCATTTATTAAAAAGGGCAGATAATGTTATTCTCACCAAGACAATTAAGCTTATTTTTACTCTTTTACAGTAAATTTCATTCACACTCATTTACTGTCCTTTTTGTTATCTTCCACTAAAATTAGTAATAAGTCTGTTGGATAATGTTGGCTGATGGGGTAAGAGGGTCTGTCTGAAGTCTTATAGTTTTTCTCCCAGTTTGCTCCCATATCGGGTAACTGCTTTTTTTCTTTTTACCTATGCTTAATGTTCTTGGATCCACTGAAGTGCAACTTCTTAATATTAAAACTATTAATATATGCTGTTTGGTTGCTCTTTTCAGTTCATATTTTTACATCTGTTGTGTAGTTGCCAGCTTGGTCACATAATGAGCTGATTGCAATACTTTAAAGATGGCAACATTTGTCACAGCTTGTCTTTATTATCACTTTGTACTGTCTGAAAGGCTTGATCATTGCTTCAATTTCACCTTGAAAATTTGAACAATAGTGAATGATTGGGAAGATCAGAAGGGGTTGAACATTTTTGAAATTTGTGTATATGTGTGTGTAACTGTTTTTGGGTAGCTTTCTATAATTTCTACAGGTTTCTCTTTGAGTTCTAGGAGCTTTCTCTAAGTTAGTTTTTTTAAAGATGTGTTTAAATATTTACCAGAGGGATGACTGTCATCAGGTGCATGAGAACTCACTCAATGGGGATGTGTAGGCCTACCGGTAATGACATTCTCTATTTCTTTTGTGTTTGTTTTCCTACATAATTTTGTGGGGTAAAATTATTGTTGAAAAGGTTGTCCTTATGTATTTTGGAACTCTCAATCACCTTTAAAGTTGTCATCTGCACTTCAATAATGGTTCTTAAAAGGTACCAACTGGCTGCTAAAGGTGTTTTTTTCATGTCTCCTCAACTTAGTCCTCTATATAGTTAGAGGACTTAGTCCTCTGTAGCTATATTAATATGAATAGACAGATTGTATGTAACCTGAGTAGATTCGCCTGAAACTTTCCTTGTCATATCTCTCCTAGACTTGTGATGTAAACCTATTCATGATGTAAAGCTATTCACATAGCAATCCTCTACTTTAGATAATCATTAGAAATGGTTAGACACTCACTAACTGGTGCATACATTTTTATAAGAGTGCTATGTGGCTTCTGGTTACTGGTACTTGTCAAAATTTTTTCTTCATAGTCCAATAAGGTACTTTTGAGGGAAAGATAACATCTTAACATGTAGGTTTCTCTTAATGTTTGGGTTCAAGTTTTTGCCATTGAAAATTGAAAATTCTACCTTGTCTTGCCCTTGATTTAAACCTGGAACATTATGGTTATTAATGGTATGCTGTACATCTAGGCCTCGTCTTCTTTGACAAAATCTTAACTAAGATTGGTAATGCCCTATTTTTTTATATCTGCCCTGTCACAATTAAATTTTTCTGTGTAAGTTGCTACAATATCTATACTTTTGGACTTACAGATACCCAACATAGGCAGCAGCATATATGGGGAAGAAAGCAACATGTTTACAAATGCTTTGGGAGAGTGTGTTGTTGTCAAAGTTTGCTCTACCCGTGAGAAAACCCAAGATTTACTTCGTAGGTCTTGTGTCTTTTAAATATTTGTATGGCATAATTATAATAATAGTAATAATGATTATTTCTATAGTATCCCATTTTTCCATGTTATTGTATTTGACATGCTCAGTGTGCTTAAAAAAATACCCTCCACAATTCAGTTGCAGATGATGGGGTGGGGAATGGAGAAAAGAAAAATAGCCAAAGAGAAAGGTTTTCAAACTCTTCTTAAAGGACTCTTTAGTTTTAGTATTAGTATTCCTCACTGTCTGGGGAAAGGTACCACAGATTCAAAGAAGTGCATTCAAAACTTCTTTGTGTGCCATACTACATTGGAAACTCTGAAAAAAGACTGATGAGGAGGACTGTCCCTATAATGGCTCATGCCTTGTAACAAAGATTGTAAGGTTCAGTGCCATCCATGCCGCTGTATGTAAATGAAAGAAGCTTATGATTAATGTGCTTAGTCACAGGGAGCCAGTTGAGATCCTTGAGAATGGGAATGATGTGCTCAAATTCTTCTTTAGCGATACAAGCCATGCTGCAGTGTTATTTCTCCTATGGAGTCTGTACTTGAGCCCGACCCCACAAACAACTGTTACAGTAATTAAGCCTTAACTGAATGAGGGCGTTAGTGATGTAGGCTGTTCTTTTGTTAAGTCAAGGACAGAGATGACCCAGAGCACAGATGTAAGGAACAAGGCCTAATATCAGAGCCAACCTTAGGAACCATTGTGAGCCTAATGTCAATGAAAAACCCAAGGTTTCTAAATGTGTTGGACAAGGGGATCTCGGAGGCAACAAATTGATTCAGGCACCAGAATTGCCTATGTTGGGTTATCATTTGATTTAATTGAATTTTTGCTGCCATCCATGATTACTCTGTTGGACAGCAAGCATAATGATCGTGTTGGATCGTGTCATTTGCAGATAGTTTCGTTGATGCACCAGGACTTTCAATGATTCTGCCTAGCTGGCTAGCAGATAGGTCCCAAAACTGAGCCCTGAAAAACACTATCACTTGATGAGGCCTGATTTACAACTTACAACAATCACTGAATCTGGACTGACAGATAGGAATGACACCAGAGAAGTGCAATTCCAGGGATTCCCTTCCTCATTTTGAAGTCTCATTACTAGTAGCTCATGATCAATCAAATCAAAAGTAGCACTAAAGTCCAGCAGAACTAAGGATGTAAGAGTGTCAGATCACCACAGTCAGTACTGCAAAGAACAAAGAGAATGGGCAAAAACTCTCAGTCATTTGGATCCAGACCATTTTTCTATAATGAGCCACCTGTTTGACAAGGTCACTACATCTCCAGTGCTTCTTATCCTGATTTTGGTCTAATCATAGCTACTCAGGAAATAATACACTATTAATTGAAAATACTTTTTTGACACACATATTCTGTTCATTTGCATATTAATATTAGACATCTTCATGGAATATGACCAAACATTTTTAATAGCTATATGCTGCTAATTTTCATGTGATGCTTGACACTATCATTACTTGAATTTTCTCTTGTAAAGAAAAAGTATTGAATGGGAACGCTGAAGCTGCTTACCTGTTGGCTGAAGCAGTTCATAGCATCACTGAAGATCAGGCCTCACTTGCTGAATATGATGTAGACATTGATGTTGAAACAAATGACTGTGGAATATGGATTGACCCAATAGGTAAACATTTAACTTTAACTCATAGATTATCGTTTTATAAAAGTTTGAAATTATGTTAATTTTTGTTATTGTTTTTGCTTTATATTTTTTATGAATTCATAATGCGCCCATTTTTTACATTTAAAATCAATGGGCCAAAAGTGTTCAGATTTTAAAAAAAGAGATGAGGTAACTGAAAACAATATAATACATAGAATGGTTAGAGACAAAAAAGGTAGATTCTAAACCATTTTTAGATAATTATAGCTTCATTTTTGTACATAATTTTTTTTTGTGAGGAACATCTTTGATGACATTTTTTTTTGTTAAGATTAAATACAGAATATTAGAATACATAGTTGTTTTTTTATAATACATCATGAATTAATTTTTTAATATTACTTTATATAGGTACTCAAAACTGGCTTCCGTTTTTTTCGCGTTTTAAAGTTTTTGACACCTCTTGTATTAAATCGTCTAGGCAAAATGTGCCATTCATGATAGAAAGATCATTTTTTCACTCGATTGTACAGGAATAAATGTCCTTTATCACCATATGTATTTAAAATTGATTGTTTATTTTAAACATTTTTAATATTTAAATTATCTAAGAAAAATAGTTTATTTTTTAAGAAAAAATCATTTTTAAGATTTTTTATAAACACCATCAAAAAGCTGGTCCATTTTCCTACAAAAATCTAAACGAATTATTAGTCTATATATTATGGCACATTTTGCCCAACCCGCAAGATAAACCCTATGAAATAGTATTTTACTGCCGTAAAAACATGTCTGCCGCGATCTCCACTATTTGTAGGGTCGTTATTAATAAAGGCGTCGTATCGGATTTTATCACTTTAGTAGTTAAGTAAAACTATTCAATATCATAGATTAATAATATATAATGAGTTTTATGTTTAAAAATGTATGTATATATTATAATATTTTTTTTTTTTTAATAAAATTGTTTTAGATTTACCACCTTAAATCACTTGTTTTCGAGTCTCCAAACCCCTATTAAGTTTAAGGATAAGGCTAATTTTTTCCTTGTCATAAAATAAACTAAAATTACATTTATTTTAAAGTAGATATGCTAAAGATATTGAATTGATACTTTTTATTTCCAGGAAATATATAATATTATTATAATATGTAATTTGACATACAAACGGTATCTTCAATCTGTTGTCAATGTAAACAATAGTAAATTTAACCTTTGGTGGACTAGCGAAGCTATCAAAAATATTATGAATTAAGCGAATTAAGTATAAAATTAAGTAGTTTTACACACTTATAATAACATTTAAATAGAACCAGACAGTATTTTGTTTAGTTTTTGTGGAAGCGAAGGTATTTTCAGCACATAAATGTACAAAAATATTGTCTAGTCTACTCTCATAAGACCTACAAAATGCAATAGCTATGAGGCCTAATCCGACAAGTCTAATGTGGGTAATAAAATACATTTTTTACTCTTTAGAATAATACAATACTATTATTATATCTGCACTTGAAGAATATTTCTACCATGTCATTGTTTAATAATTCATCGGTAGGGCGGGCGAAGTCATTTTTTAAACATTTATTGAATAATGGTTTGTCATGCGTAGGCCTAATAATAATAATTCTAATAAGATCTAGCCTGAACTTAAAAGTTTATTGTATACCCCCGATTTGTTATACATTTATAGACGGTTATTATATATATTTATTATGTTTATGAATTTCTATGTATTGCTTAGGAAAAAGTCTAATAACAATTAGTCATAATCAAATAGCCTACATAGGGGGTCGTAGGTATATTAATTATGTGAACAAAATACAGAAAACTGGATTGACAAAATTTACAGTTGTTGAAATGTGGGAGGGAAGGGGATCAATAAAGTGACTTTATATAGGCTAATACATTTTATTTATAAATTTTCATGCGTTTATACTCATTCATTCATCAACAGCCTGCCATTAAAATCATAGATTTTACTACATTGCCAACTTTGTGGCCTATATGCATATACACTCTGTATTCTGATCTGGACCAAATAAAAACAAAATAGTATTGTTGGGGAGCGGAACATAGGGTAGAATTATACCACTTTATATATGTGGGGGGGGGGGGCAAAAGTGCACGGCAAGAGGTGGAAAAGACGGTTTGTTCTGATATAAAAACAAATATATTTTTGCTACCTACTAATAGATGAAAGTTAAAATTAGGTCGATATAAGAGATATGTTTCATAATTGTTAATGTATAATTAGAATAAAAGTGTATGAGCTAAAAATGTATTATTACTAGTAGTGTAGTGGGGGTGGCAAATAGTGAAAAGTAGGAAAGATAGGTGGACAGCGAACACAACTAGTATAAAGTGCGGGGGGGGGGGGGGAAGTGCAATAACAAACGAACAGGGTTAATTCTCAAATAATGCACAATATCCCCCTAAACTACTGAACAATTAATATGTTATTGAAATATCAATAGTGAATCAAAAAATTTGATTCTTTAAATATTTATCTATACAAAAAACTATAGCTTAGAATATAATGCTTGTGATAGGCGTTCTTGGTTAGTGTTAAGGACCATACCTATACTTTATACCAATGAAAAAAAATAGAGAAAGCTAATCAAATCATATGTTCAAGTAATATATTGAACAGTTTTAAGTTTACATTGTAATAATATATTTTGTTTTTAGTTATGGGATAAAACTGATTATTATTGTTACTACTATCAATGGGATAAATGGTCTTAACCTAAACAATAGTCAATGGTTGTTATTTTAAACCTTTAATTAACATTTGAAAACTTTCTCTTTAAAATAAAACACGTATAACTGTTACATTAAAATGTGTATTATTAAATAATGTACTAACTTGCCTTATTTAATGTTTAATGCTCAAGTCTTGCACTATATAAAAACTGCTTTTGTTTGTTTTACCTTCAAGTACATGAGTGTCAATCTTTGTCCGTATAACTACTTATACAGTACATTTTAGAACATTTTTTTACTATAAAAGTTGTGTACTTTAAATGAACTTCAAATTGATTTAATATTTGTACATTTACAAAGATTCGTTAAATTTTCGCAAATATTTATAAATGGCTAAAAAACGAACATTTTTGCTAGAACACTTTGTTTCAATAAAAATAATTAAATTTTGATAATTTGAAACAGTGCCAATTTAGTAGGTCTATATAGAGCATTGAATTCCCTTCAATTTGATATATAACATAAACTTCTACTAAAATTAGGTAATTTTTAGTGATTTTTTAAAAATAGGTCAGATTTGCGTTTTTTGTCTCCCTTGAAAAAAACTGTAAAAAGTATGAAAAATGATTTTTAGTAATTTTTACATCGATATTTTTATATTTTTCAAATGCACCACATTTACGAAAAAAATTGGGTCTCTTCACTACAAACTTTTGTGTTTGTAAACAAAGTAACTTAGCCATAGCCAATATATTTTTTGAGATAATGACTTCTAAAAATAGGACTTTGTGAGGTGGCTTAAGACATTTCAAAATTTCATAACTTTCTTAAAAATTAACATACACTTCATACAGTCATAAAATCGGTATCAAAGTTCTTAGAATCATTTTGTCTTTCTATTAAACATAAAAAAAGCTCAATAGCTTGAAAAATTAAAATCAGTATTGAGTACCTACTTTATAGAGTGGTATTGCACTACTTTTGATTTAAATTATTTTCAATGTACATTTTGTTATGTTATTTTTACTAAAAAATAAAAATAAAAAGTAATTATTTAATACTTCATCCCTATTGCTACCCATTTAAATGTTAAAAATGTATTTAAAAAAATGGACAAATCTTAAGTATGCAAAAATATTCAGACTCCACAGGTCAGTACATTAAAGGTGAGACAGGAGATAAAGACGAATATGGTATGGTAGTCGATGGTTTACAGTGTGTTGCCATTCTCATTGGAATGTTCCAGAAGTCAACTGGAAAACCAATTCTAGGTGTAGCAGTGCAACCTTTTGCAGAATTCAACCACAGCACAAATAAGTATGCTGTCCGATGCATTTTGTTTGTCTAGACTGATAATAAACTATAATAAATATATAAAGCAATAAATTACTATTTCATCTCTTCTTGAGGTTTTTAAGCAAAATGTATCATTGATTGATTTCCCTTGACAAAAAAATACTTTTAATTAGATTATTTATTTAGCTAATTTTTTTCTCAAATTTACTACAATTATTTTTCTTTTTTCTATTTTAGTTGGATTTCACAAACACTGTGGGCAGTGTGCTATAAGGATATTAAAGTAACATCCTTTAAACCAAACAAAGTTATCAATAAAGATGCTAGAATTGTGCTTAGCAACAGCGAATCCGAAAATGTACAGGAAGCCATGAAGATGAATTTTCAATTAGTCTTTGCCTCAGGAGCTGGATACAAGATCTTGGCCACAATACTGGGCCTGGCAAATGCCTATGTTCTCTCTCACCGTTCCATTTACAGGTGGGACTGTTGTGCTGGGCATGCTATCCTTCTCGCTCTAGGAGGCGGCATAATAAGCTACAAGCATTCCCTTGAAACAGCCAGGAAATCTACAACTCCATTATCAAAAGAGGACTTGGATCTTCTTCAGGTCAATTACGTGAGTACAGGTGGGGCAATAAGCAGCAGGAGATGTTCTATATCCGATGGCACTGAAAGTCTACCTGGCATTATTGCCTATGGCAATGTAAATGATGCATTGCTTATTCTGGAATTACTCAAATGTGTATGATTTATTACAGTATATTATGAATCTAAGGTTAATATAACTGAGTAATCTACATCTGTTATTTAACACCGGCTTACATAAGATAAAATATCACTGTGTGTTGTTTACCTCATTGTTGTATTTCACCATAGGTATATTATCATTCGACATCAATAATATCAGGAAATTTAAATTTAAAAATGGTTCTAAATTTAAAATACAGTAGTTAAAAATAATAACAAATGATTACAAAATATTTTGTAACGAAACTTCGTTGGCCTATTGTAATGGAATAATTATTTATTTTGGACATACAAGAAATCCATTTAATATTAGAAGTTTTTAAAAATCATTTAGAATATTGTATACATTTAAAGTTAATATAAATTTTTGTATAATCTTGTAGATCACTTTTTTATTTTAATTTGTTCATATCAAAGGGGTCAAATTTTGTTTAATATATATTTTCAAAAAAGTATTTTGTTCAAGTTAAATATAGATATACATTTGTCTACATAGATCTCCCTAAATACAAAGGTTAATGGCAATTAATGGTAGAAACCATATTATAAACTTTTTTTTTCTTTATTCAATCATGGCCTGAACAGAAAGTTGTGTAGTTTCAATACTAATTAAGGTACTGGCAAGGAAAAAAAAACTTTTGTTTTTCAGGGTTTTTAAGTTTTACTAAGTTTTAGTGAGAGAAAATGTAAGAAGTTACTTGGTGTTTATTAGTGTAAGTGTGTAAGCACTTTTTTCCAAAATCATCAAATACTCTATAATCACAGCATACCATTAGCATCAACAGTTTTTACAATTAATGAGTACTTAATTTTCATTTATTGAATAGTTTCTTGGTAGTTTTTTTACACCACAAAAACCAAAACCAAAGGTGTTGCAAAATGTAACATCTAACAAAGTTGTACAAAAAAATAATTCTGCAATATTTATTTAATTGGGTTAAAAAATATTTTGGGGAATTATTACATATGTAAAATAGACCAGTTTTGTATTATAATATTTATTTGTACAAAAAAATTCAATTTTTTTAAAAAAAGGTTCATTTGTTTTATTTTTTTAGCTTGTTTTTTGGCCAGCCAGATTGAATACAAGTTGAGAATTGTTACTATTTTACAAACTTTCACTATTTGTTGTTACTTTGATGCAGGCATCAGTGTTTGTTAATTTAAAATATTTTACAAAAACATTGTGATACTGAGTACATAATATTTTAACAAATTTTTTTTTACTCACAATAGGTATATTCCATTGTAAATATAATTTTTTTTTTTAAATCTAGTAAACTGTAAGAATTTTATGCTAATTACAATCATGTTTTAGGGCAGTCAGTATAGATTAATCTTACGTAAAGAATTTATAAAGTTTTGATTTCATGCTATTGCAGTTTTCGTAATATGATGGTCTTTTTTTATTATTATAACTCTTCCATAATAACATTTTTCCAGTTTACATTTTTTATTAGATTATGAATCTCTTGAAGGCACAGTTACTATTTACTAATTACTATTTTTTTTAAAATGCAAAACATTAAAACGTCAAACAATGAAATGGAAACAAAATGTTTATGTAATGGTAGAGCTACTGTAAGCTTTACTTTTTCACTTGCATAATATAAACAAGAAACAAGGCTTAAAATAAAAAGGCTTACATATTTTATCAAATAGTATTACAGAGTCACTACTGTAAAATCAGATGGCTTGTACAAAAATTAAAAAGTATGATTTTATTGCTATAATAAAGATTTAGTCCACAAGTAACTGAAATAGTTGCAGTTAACAGCCTAGCATTACTATTACTAAGATCATTCATAATCTTTTACAAAATCCCATAGAACACAGCAATCTTCTGTGTATATATCTGTAAAATAAAAAGATGCGATGCATCCAAAATGTGCCAAAGAGAATCATAATTAAATAAACAATAGTTAGGGCACAAAATTGGTTGAAAAATGCCTGTAAATGTTGCTAATAATAGCAACAGCCTTTAGAATACTGTACTGTAATATAAGTAGTTGTAGCAATCTATCTTTTCAAATGTCTTTTTAAAAAAGTTTATCTTTCTGCTTAAAACACAACAAAACTTTCACACACAAAAATTGCATCAAAGCATTATTATATAGTGAACTTTCTTTTTCTATCTTTTAGAAATGCAATAGCAAGATACTAAATAAATATGCATAAGTAGCTAATATTAAAATTCTATGACAATTTCAAGAACATATCTTTCACATTTACTCTTGCTCATTAAAATATATTTGTTTTATTAGTTTTGCATTCTAACATCCTGTGCATAACAAAATGTGAGTGTTCAGTTAAATATTGTATCAAACATATATTATATTATGGCTGTAACCTTGTACCATATGTTTCCTGTGAAATATTTCCTACTATTTATAAGAGTAATTTATTTATAATGTAAAAAATGTAATTTTTCCCTTAAATTTTCAATATTATATTTACAAGGTGCTTTAAAAAAAAATTAGCCTAGGTCATTAATGTTAATTTATATTTATTCAAGAAATATTTTTATCATGTTTAAACATTTTAAGAATATATTGTATTGTGTATGCACTGTTCTTTCTTTTTTTGTTAGGACATACATTAGATCTGGCTTATATGTATCACTGAATTAATATTACCCTTAAAACTGTTATCTCTTAACTTACCAGGTAATGAGATATTTTATTGATTCAATTACTGATTGTTTTCTTATCAACTGTATTCTCTGTAATTGCATTTATTTGCAAGTTATATTTATATATATATATAAAAAATGCTATGTATTGTAGCTAAATATATTGATGGTGCTTTTGCAGTGACATGCCAACTACCTAAGGTAATCCGGATTGTAAAAAAAGCTTTATAATTATTATTATCCTACAGAGTTCCTGAAATTATCACATATTAAGACCAGCCAATTATTTCCCCTTTCTTATAATGGCAGTTTATTTTCTTCATGTAATTTTGCTTTTATACATGTGGCTGGTCTAATTAAACTAAACTCCAAGAATAATGAAATGCATGCAGTTATCAAAGAAAAAAAACATTTTCTTGCCAAGGATTTTTATTGCACAATTTTTGTAACCAAAGCAAAATGAACATTCAATTGTGTTCTAGAATATATATATGTAATGTTGTGGTGCTTTCTGTATTTTTTTATTAACTGTATACTCTCATCATATAATGTGAAAATATACCTGTAGCCATGCTCTTAAAAGTAAAAAAATATTCTCTATCAAACAGTTTGTCAAGAACAAAATGATAATGTAAGAATGTAACTGCCTTGTCTTACATTTTGTGCAAAATATGCTTTATTTCAAATACCTAGTCCGAAGTCCATTTAATCTTCTGTTATTTGTTTGGTTTGTTCTGGTTTTTAGAATTTTACACTGTGACTCACAACCACTTATTATAATAGATGTGGATTCTATAACTTTTTGATGCTGGTGATGTCGATGCATGGGGGCTGTAGCTAAGATTGGTTTCAAATATAAAATGTCTTGAAGGGGCAAAATATAATTTTATAGTTCCATGATGATAAAATGACCAGGTTTTAACTTAATCCACATTAGAGGATCAATACAGAGTTTTGACCTCTCATTTAATAGCACTAAATACTAAATGTCATCTATGAGAAAGCATTTTACAAATTGTATGTATTGTTATGACTACAATCAAATCTTTTTTTAAAACTTTTATCTAAATAATTGTTTGAGGGCTGTGCAATGTATTTTATGTTAATGTTACATGTACCACTAAATATAGTAAAATTAAAATAAAAAGCTTTAAGAACACTTATTATTCTTTGTTTCAAATCATTCGTTTATACAAAGATTTAGTTAAATTTGTGTCAAGCATTTCCTAACCCTTCCCTTACCGACCTACTTCTATCTATGCTGCCTTCAGTTCCGCTATATATGCGCCCGGGACTGTAAGGGTTAATAGTAGCAACAAAGACACATAGCCTGCTAGTAAAATGCAGGATTCCTGACAGGGCCGAATGTAGATTCTGTCAAAACTGGCCAGCACATTGTCAGCTGCCTTCAGGCCAAATTGAAACTATTAGTTTTAGGAAATGTAAGAAGACACACTAGAGCCCCCCAGAAGCTCTGTTTTTACATATAAAAACGTATCTAGTTTTCAAGACATTATTTTAACATTTTATATCAATTGAAAACATTTTTAAATGTTGATTATGGTAATAAAGTTGCCTGTTGCTGTCATCCTTGTTTTATATAGAAAGAATGAGTCTATATATTATACATGTATATATGCTATAAATTGAGTGTGTGTAAGTGTATATTTAGTATATATTTTATTATGAAATAAATAAGAACAACAATTTCAAAATAGTACAAAAAATATGATATATTCTATTCCAGCACTTGTCATTTGCAGCCAGTGATCTCTATAAATTACAAGCTTTATAAAAACTAAAGCAAAATTTAACATTTAATTGCAGCAGAGCACACCTTTCTGCATTATGACATGTGCCATAAATAGGTTTAGGTTTTCTATTAAACAAAAACCACAAATGAAACAAAAAAAAAAAGTTTCTCAATGTCCATGATGTAATTTTTATATTCCTAATATTACACAATACTATGCAGTTAAAACAACTCTTAAAGCTGCTAGAAACATGTTTAATACTGTGTTAATGGATTCTTTTTTTTTTATCAAAATGACATTGTATTTTCTTTTATTCCAGATTGATAACACATTTTATTTCATAATATAAAATGTAAAGTTGATAAAAAAACAACGTTTGAATGCAAATAGTATTGATGATATTTAAAAACATCCGATGTTAATTCTCTCTATATCTACTATTTTTCTTGTATTTTTCCCAATTGATTAACAAATGTTGATAAAAAAAAAAAGAAATTGGTCTTGTTAAAAAAAAATTGGGCAACAAAGAACATCCACTGCAACACATTAAATACTCTAGCGCTCATGTCAAGGCCACATCACTCAAATTTAATGCAATGAAAATTGTATTTTATTAAAAAAATTTTTTTCAAATTTACTGGACATTTTACATTTGTTTTTTTTATACAGTTTTTTAAATTATGTCAATTAAAAGTTAAACATTATGTGCCTTTATCCCATTTTGTTGTGGTTTAAAGACTATCTTCTAAATTTCCAATTAAATTCAGTATTGAACTGAAAACCTGTTAAAAAAAAATTCAACCCAAAGCCACGCAAAAAGTAGGCTAACGCAGAAATGGTACTATTGCAAAGCTACACCTGAAATGACATGATGAATACACACGTTATTTCAATATGTTATTTAGGCTTAACATGGTCCCATCTGTATTTACACACACTTGTTTTGCCACTTTTTGAATTTACAAGGCCACTTTCAGTGTATCTAGGATACAATTAAACATTGGACATAATGTGAATGATTAAGATTATTTCCAGTCAAACGGATTAGGATTCTGTCAGCCAATTCGCCAACCCCATTGTTATGCTTTTCTTGTTGAATCAATGATATATATTTTTATATAAATACAACATTAAACAAAATAACAAAACATTTTCTATACTAAATTGAAAAAAATATATTATTGGATAGATAAGGATGATATTTTAAAATGTAACTCTATGTTTTGAGAAAAGCAACCTTTGTAGTTTTTGTCTGTGGAATAGAGATATAATAGTTGCCAAAACATGGATTCAAACTATTAATTTTGTGTGCACATTATACCATGAAGATGCTCAAGTACAATATATAAAGCTTAACCATTTACTGCAAGACACAAACATCGTCATTTTTTTTAAAGCAAAACTGGAAAATATATATTTCAGTAAGCAACATTCTACATGCATTGGCCTTAACTAAGACGTTAATTATTGCTTTGATGTTATTTTAATTCCACACTTAAAAATCCAAATAGTCTTTTGTGCTTGGTGAACTTTTGTTTCATGATTCATTTAAAGAGAGCAGGGCTCTTGTAATATTGAGAGTAAAAAGAAAAAAAATCTTTGTCTTTTCAATTACTGCAATAAAAACAACTGCATATCATAATATAACCGTAAGAAAAATGATAGAGGTTGCACAATAAATTAATATAACAAGCTGACAGTAATAATTTATATTTGTTAACTGGTGTTTAATAACAACACCGATGTCAGCAAGTTCTCAAGCTTACCAAGATATAGCTTTCATATAACAAGCATTTAATACTGTTTTAGAAATGGGAGAAGAAAAGAAGTCAAAACTATTGTACTACACATTTTACATTACCCATTCAAAGCAACAAAGTACATGAGTCAAATTATTGGTTATAATAGTTTCAACAAATAATGTGTACAAAAATACAAAGTTAAATGCTAATGTTTGTACAGGTTTAAACATTTACAACTCCCCCCCCCCCCTCCCGACCACAATAAAATGTAAATTTAAAAAAAAAGGAAAAAATTAACATATTGAAATGAACGACTATACCAAGTCTATACTTAGACAGTAGCATTCATATTATAGCACAACAAAGTGATCGATAGTTTGAATGCTTTCAAGAAATCTTTACCAAGTGCTGGTAAGTAAGTACACTTCTAGCTTAAAAAGTGCACCTATTTCAAGTACTTGGTGAAAGAGATAGCTACTGATGCTAAGAATGAGCATGCCACCCTACTCAATTGTTATGTAAAGGTCACTTGAACCACAGCCACAGTGCTCACTGTTCAAACAGCTGTTGATTATTGGGGGGGGGGGGGGGAGAAAAAAATTGAAATAAATTTACAGCATCAGCTAGTAACTATTGATTTATCACACTGGATTTAACATTGACAGTTTCACCAACATGCAAATAATAAAACACAAATAAATAAGATAGTACTGAAAATAAATATATTTAAAAAAAAAGTAGTATTTTGATTTAATAAAAAAAAAAAAGTGGGTGTCTAGGGAAAAAAAATGTACAGCATCATAACATTTTTATAACTGAGTGCATACATTATTTAACATAATGTACAACCAACTTAGGAAAGAAATAGATGAGCACGACCTTAGAATAGCTTAATGATGTCAAATATGTTTCATTCCAATTTTTATATTTTTTTTGCGATAAAAGAAAAAGACTTAAAATCTTGCACTTTAGCCCCACAGTCTATAAAATGGCACATTTCTTTTTGGCACTGTCTTTTTTCTTTTTTGTTTTACCATTGCTCTGTCGGCTAGCTTCCATTTTCCGTGAACGAATTTCCCTCATCAGGTCATAAAACACCTGTAGGAATTACAAAAAGCAAACTTTGTTAAAAAAAATATATAATTTCAATGACAGCTATGATTTACAAACATGTTTAAATGAAGCCTACAAGCATTTAATTGCCACAGTTGCAGTCAGCTCCAAACCTATGAATAAAAGGAAATTAATACTCACTAAAATTATAAAAAAATTCAAAGATAATCAATAACAAAATTAAAAGAATTAAAGTAAATTTATTTTGATGAAATTCTATTCCAAAGAAGTAGAAAGCTATTTTAACTTTTTATGATTTTAACAATGAAAATAAAAAGATGCATAAATTAGAAAATGCCTGACAAATTTGTAGAGATACTGTATCTTATCTTACATATTACAGACAGTCATGCAGTGCACTTATTTCTAAACATTTTAAAAATTATATCGACAATAAATGATCTTTTAAAAGGTATTTAACTCTTTTCGGGCTCGTTAAAATAAAAATCAGTTTAGCAATCCATATACACTACCACTGCATCCCAAAACTCTTAATATGACACAAAATACTTAATCTTTCAAACCGTTTTTTAAATTAAAACTTCTAGAGGTTTTCACGAGTAAAGGTCAGTTAAAAGGGATCATTTTACATGCATAATAATTCTGCTATGTATGCTCATGTTAGAAGCATGCCACAACAAGCTGTGCCACTCTAAACTGTCTGAAATCTAATTTATTAAATGCATATTTTTAGGTACCGGTAAGGTAAATTTTGGAAACAAATTACCAGTAACTTAAAAAATTACTCCAATGCAGTATATAAGTGTAAAAATTTGAAATTTAAAAATTGTTGAAAATGTGGTTCATAAGCAAGTAAAAAATAAATGTTGCAAAGTGATGGGAATAAATGCAAACCAAAAAGGTAAAAAAAAGTTATAAGATAAAGTATGATTGAGACAGATTGACTTTTTTATACTTCCAGTATGCTATGAAATGTAAAGCTAAAACAATGTAAGAAAACCAATATCTACATAATAACTTTTTCTCTATGTCTACAAAATCAATAATATAGGTTTTCATTTACCAGTATCTCTTTTTTCTCTTCTTTTCCACAAACATGTTTATTTTTAAATAATCCTATTAAAACCAGTGATTTTAAACAAATATTATAGCTGCAATGATCTAATTGCAATCTCTAATCCAAAACCAATATCCTCTACTTCAGCTATACAATTAATTTAAGTGCTGGTTCCTAGTCTATGTGGATTCTTGAAATGGAAGGTTTAATATGAACATATTATATTATGGTGTAGAGTATTTATTATCAAAATATATTGAGACACAGAGGACTTGATATGCATGTTGAGGAAATAAATTTAACTGTTGTATACTAATCGGTGAGAATCAAACTTCTATTCATGTTTTAAAAAGTGCATTTAATAAATCAACATTCTTGCATCAATGTGTATAAAAATTCTGTTAAAAACAAATTGGACTTTAACAGGAGTGCTTGTATTGCTCTGTCTAAGACCTTTCAGCCAGAGACATATAAACAACCAAACATTCCTGCATAAAAACTAAGAAATATTTCATTTTCAGTAAAAAAAAAATAATATATTTTTTTTATGTATTTTACATTTTAATTTTTAAATTTTGATGCATGAATAGAATACGGTATGCAACTTATTTCCTAAAAATTGTGTTGACAAAATGTTCTTACTACTATCATGTTATATATTATTATGTTAAAACAAATGATTTATAATAATTTCATGGAATAAATCAAAACAAATGAAATCTCCAACTTTAAAGGATATATTTGGTCTAAGGCTGTTAAAAATTGTATATAAATTGGAGTAGCAATGTAAAAAAAAAATAATAGTTCAATATTAATTATAAATGCTATAAATAGCTATTCAATGGGCAGGGCAATAATTATCAATTTGAAAAATCAGCTGTAGGGGATAAGTGCCTCGTATACAAATGTAAATCAGATGCCTTCCTCTCCCTGACAAATTGTTCTTCGCTGCATAGAGTAAAAAAGTACCCTTCAGACCAAACTGATCATAGGGCTGGTGGAGAAGCGTTCACCAATTTCTGTGGCCACGGCATACAAGGGGATGTGTGGCCAGCACATTGCTCAGCCGCCTTTACTTTACCCCAACTAATGTCAGGTACCCATCAGAGCTGAGTACTCAGGGACACCCTCAAGTCCTGGGAAAAAATCTTGGCTTCACCAAGATTCGAACCCAGGACCTTCAGATCACCAGTCGAACGTGCTGCCGCTCGGCTACCATACCCCTGCATGCAGTAGAATAAATGTTATTTTTTAATAACTTTCTATATTGTTAAATTAATTACATATAATATGTAATAAAACTTTTTTTAAAATTTTGCTTTTATTTATTTCTTAGTATACAGTAGCCATCATCTATCAGTAATAAAGTGGAGGATAAATTTGTAGAGGTTAGTTCTGTAGATAAAAAATCGTGGATTTTATATGCTACAAAAAAAGTGGTCACTTGAGAGCCAATCCATTTACATATACATCAGTGGGTTAGCCTAAAAAACTGTAAATAATAATGTTGTGAACCTTGACTATATATTCTTTGTTTTGCTTCAAAGGTAGTAATTTATTTCCAAAAGCCTAGTTATAATTAACAAGGAAGATAATAACAGTGTTTATATTTTTTATTTATTTGTATATTTTTCAAACTTAAAATAAGTTTATGATAAGCTAGTAAATCAATTTTATAATTTCACTAATATTTAGACTAATTATTAGGTCTAAGAAATATTTTACAGTAAATGATTACCAGCAGAATCTTTAATCTTTTGAGGAAAAAAAAAGGGATGTGGAAAAACATATGTAATTGGCAAATTTGTGTAAGAACATTTTTCATTTAAAAGCGTGTTGTAGTGTGTGGTTGGGAAGGGGGTGGACAGAATATATAAATTAGTGAACAAGTTTTTGGGGATGGCGAAAATTGTTCTTTACCTAACCAATTTACCTATTACATGGCAACGCAACTACAACCAGTTGGTTCCTGGTGGTTAGAAGAACTGGCTGCATTCTGGCTTAATGCCTTGCGACCAGCAGGCGTCAGTTTATATTTTCCAATGTAACGTAAAAGATCATAAAAAACCTGTTATGGGAGGTTGTGTTTACAATGAGAGAGAGAGAAAAGTGTAGCATATGCTCTGTTATCTACAAGACATATAAAATCTAGCTTTAAAAAAAAAAAAAAATATATAGTGAAAACTGAACGCACTTTTTAAAATGTGTATAGTACATACACATATATATGTTATCAAAGTGCTAGCTAATCATGCCCTAAAATATCAAACATTAAAGCTAGTTTATAGTCTTAAAGTGTGAGAAGTTTAAAAGAAAAAACATAAAACATAAGGAATGGTAAATTTGTTGTAAATCACAATAGTACATTGTTTTACAAATACATATATTACTAATACAAGTAGTGCTCTGAGAGTAATGATTTAAATAAAATGAAAACAAAGCAAAAAATAGATGCGACATTGGCAGTGCCCTGTTGTTTTTTTTAAAGAATATTTTCAAACCAAATCTTTGAGAATAAGAGCAACAAATTAAAGTGGATAATAACAGTTAAGAATTCTAGGATACTAGGGTTCGTACAGAAAAATGGCTTCAAAATTCCAGGAGTTTTCCAGGAGTGTTCCAGAAGTTTTTCAGGAGTACATTTTTTGAAAAGCCAAGCTAAGCTCTTTAGAAAAAACAGACACCTCGCTAAACAATTTTTTTTTTTTTTGTTTTACGACATTACGGGGGGGACTTATATAGCCTACATCCCAAGTTTGGATAAAAAAAAAAAGCTCTAGTAAAAAAAAAAGAAACATGAAGTGGCATCACTGGTGTCATCAACCTTTGCGCGCGGAAATAGAAAGTGGCAAAGAGGGTTAACTCCAAAAGGGCTTTCTGGAAAAGTGAAAGTACAATCTAAGAGCAGTGATTACGATTTTTTTTATGAATAATTAATCTCCCTCGAAAAATAAGGAGTTTTTAGTATTTTTCCAGGACTAAATGCAGTTTTTCCAGGAGTTTTAAGGTCCTGGAACACAACTTTTTGTTTTCCAGGAGTTTCAAGGAGTTTCCAGGAGCTGTACAAACCCTGATAAATGACAAGAAAAAGAAAAAATGGCAAAAAGAATTACCTTATCTACATTTGCCCTAGTTTTTGCAGATGTTTCAACATAGCTAACTTTCCATTCCTGAGCTCTTCTAGTTGCTTCATCAACACTGACCTGACGTTGATCAGCCAAATCAACCATATTTCCAACAAGTAAAAAAGGAATGTTCTCATCATTTTTTACTCGAAGAATTTGTTCCCTAAAAATGACAATAAAAGAATTACTGCATGGTTATAAAGTTATAATTTTAAAAAAATAGGGCCTTCATATCTTTTAAATGTAAAATAATTTTTTTTAAATATTTTAAACATATTGAAATATTTTGTTTTGAAGTGTAATTATTTAATTACCTAAACATTTTTAAACCATGTTGCTCAAAATATTTCTACTGTAAAAGATTACCTGAAATCTTGTGTTGCTTGAAAAGACTCCTGTTCTTTGATAGAAAACACACAAAGAAAACCTTCCCCACTCCTGAAGTAATTATCTCGTATAGCTGCATAGTCTTCTTGTCCAGCAGTATCCAGAATATCTATCTGGACTTCTTCTCCATCTAGCACAACCTTTTTTCTATATGAATCTGCCTTTGTTGGCTCATAGTCTTCAACAAACTAAAAGATAAAATAAAATAATCTTTTTCATTGCAATTCTTGGAAACAACCTTTGATGAAGCCTGCCACTTCCATTTATTTTTTTATATTTATAACTGTACAGCATCTTACCTCGTCATACATAAACTGTAGAGTTAGTGCAGATTTGCCAACACCACCACTCCCCACCATTATAACTTTGTGTATAACAGCAGGCTGTTGTGTTTTGGCCTTGGACATAATGGAAGGTTTTGAAGAAAAATCTGAAGAAAGTATTTAAAAAAAGAATACATTCAAAACTTGAAAAAAAAAGTTCTACATTAGAACAAATTCAAAAAAGAGCTGCAAGGTTCTACTAGTGAATATTCCCAATTAACAAGAGTAACACCATTAGTAAAATCACTAAACCTAGAAACACTAGAGGACAGAAGGGCAAAAAGTAGTAATAATACATACGGCATTAAACTTTAATTTAGAAATACAACACAATAACAACCTGTTGCAAAGCTCAGATAAACATAAAGACAAAAACACCTTCCTTGTCCCTTATGCGAGAACAAATGCATATAAGTACTCTTTCTTCCCGAGTGGCATTCGGGCATGGAATGGGTTGCCTGAACAAACCAGGAAAACCAAGGCTAACATCATTTAAAACATTAATAAAAATGCAAGACTAGACTCGGACCACGGATGAGCGTAGGACGCAATAATCTTCTTTATAGAAGGAGCGTCTGTATGGTATAAGATAAGATAAGGTCTGATTTTTTACACTTGTACAATTTACAACTATCGCCTATGTCTATGATATGGTGAATAATAGCTGTAATATAGAGTATAGTATATTTTTTAAAAGACTAAAAGTTTGCAAAAACAGACATTTCTTATCACCCTAACCATAATATAATTAGTCATTAGTAACTACTAGCCGGTATGTGCCCGGTCTTCCGAACCGGCTAAAAGTTATGTTTACATACACTCTAACTACTCAAGCAGTTATAATGAGATTGCCCGTAACAACTACACATTTTATATTTCGTATACGACACGAATTCAAACGTGATGGAATTTTTTATTTTCCCGCTACAACATAAATTAACCATTAAAATCATTACCCATTACAACAATTTAAAAATTGCCCGCTATAAATTACTACGCAAATTAAAACGTGAATATATTTTGTTCTATTCATTCATAAGGTACATTAGCAAACATCGAATCAAAGTTAAACTTAACATGAATACGCAAAATTTGATGACGTCATTAAAAGGAGACGGCTAGTTAGCTCTGTGCAAAATTTGATGACGCAATACAGAAATAATCTCAGCGCGTCCTTTTTCTTATTTATTTTTAGCGCGATCGATCGAAAAATGATAAAAAGTTGTACTGGCAAAGTCAATGTGAATCAAAAGTTGTGTTTTATTCGCGTTTTTTGACCAAACTGACCACTGCGGCCATTTAAATTTTCTTAAAAACTTGACAGTGTTCACCGCCATAACGCAAAGAATATTTGTAGCAAATTTCACGTTTTTGTGTCCAGTATTTAAAAAGATTATGCGGTATTTACATACATAGCCACATATATTCCTTTTGAGATTTATATATATATTAATATATATGATGACTGACTTCTAATATAACTAACTTTAAACTTACTTTAGATTTCAAGAGAGTACAAGTTAAATTAGCTTTTACTTATTTCTGTTATTTCGGGGAATTTTAATGTTTCTCATACCTCATTGTTTCTGTTTATACTTTATAATTTTAATTAAAATTAATTTATTGAATAAGTCACACTAACTTTAGTCACTAAGACTAAGACTAAAAACTAAGTAGGCCTACTACTAAGACTAAGTCAAGTGATTTAGTTTTACTGATCTGAGTGATCTGAGATATCATTAAAATTTATTTTGACTATATTAATGTATGGGCCTCTTTTATTAATCCAGAAAAATATAAGCCCATATAAATATAAGGAAATAATAAATCCGAAAATTATGTTTACTCAAACATGTGCATTTAGTTTGGTAGACATCCATTTAAGGGGCAGGGCTACTTGTAAATAATTAGACGTTTGTCGTTTCCGCATAGAGATTTTCATTAGTAAACACCGACCAATGAAACAAAAAAATGTGTGTATTAAAATAAAGTTAAATAAACCATCATAAACGACAAGCAATGTCAAGCTTAAATTAATCTAATATCAACTGATGAATTACAACGAAGTCCAACTCACAATTAACAATAAATTATCTAATCATAAGCTATTCATTTGGAGATGAAATTTTTTCTTTCCCAAACTGGAAATGGCGATAACTTTTCAAAGGTGTGATGGGATTGATGACGTCATATTGACCCTGCGTAGTGACCCCGGCTGGGGAAGTGCGTTTACAATGCTTGAGATGCAAATGTAAGCATAACTTTAATGTTTTCATCGAAAAATGGAGATTTTATTCTTTTGTGTGGTAAATACTTAGCAATTTATTTAGCCATAATGAAAGTTGAACAATGACAATGTCACAACCAAGCCTTACACTCGTAAATTCATTAATGAGACAAGCCACTACCAGAGGCCGCTGAGGATTGTTGAGTGCACAATCAAAGATGGCAGCGGAAACTGGGATACCCTCTGTTTATTTGCAACACCAATTATCGCATGGTAATTATTGTGTTGTATATATTACTAAACAATAGTTTTTAGATGTTTCTATGTTAAAATCAAAATTTGTGGTTATTCATTACTATAAGAATCATTGGTTCACCTTTTATAATATCTCTAGCCATTTGTTGACTTGTTTTTGTACAAAAATAAGTCAATGGAATTTACCTATCTTTTAATTATTTTTCCGTACTAATTTAAGTATTTCAATAGCATAGTTGTTAAGACTTCATAAGTTACTAGCATCTTAGCTCCATATCTTTGTAAGATAATTAAACACTTACACATTAGTTTTTGGTAGCTTTATTGGGTCAATATTATTATTTTATAAAAAAATTACTAAGATTAGGCCTACTCTAACAAAAACTTATTGTAAAAATCTAGACTAGTCTAGAGTCTAGACTCAAGACTCTAATTAAAAAAAACAACAACTCATTTTTTGGCTTGCCCACTAACTAAAACCAACCAAAAAGGCACACATCTTTAAAATACCTTTAATTGTTTGTAATTAGAGCATTGTTTTTATTGTCTAAAGTTTGATAGGCCTTATCACCCTATGCCTATGCCCTATTCATATACTATCATATAAAGGCCTATTTTTACTATTCTATTAAATCATGATAGTAAAGGACTATAATACTATAAAAAAAAAATAGCCTATAAGTAGGCCTACTTAATAAGTGTGTTGAAGTTATTTTGTAGGCCTTAACCCTAGAACTTTAATTATTAGCCCCCTTTCAGACCTTTCTAAAAATGATGCTTTTTCAATTAATTTTTCAACTTCTAGTCTGATAGTTAGCCTATTATTTTATTTTTCAATAATCTTATAGATATTATCTTATATATTTAAAAAAAACGTATCATTAGTCTTATAAAAATAAAGCTAATTTAATTACTTGGCCTGATTACTAAATGTACCAATTCTTTTTACTTGGTTTTTCTTAAATGTTCTGGTATACCTTATATTTTGATTTCGGTTAGGCCTAGATTATTTCTTTATATATTTATGCCATTATGGGCTTGTAATTGTATTTTTTCTGGATTGATAAGATAGGTCTATGCATATATATAATTTGATTATAATGAAGTCTACAGTCAAATTAAAGTTTAGTGACAAAAGTTAGATAATCCAAGCTAAAATATTTTTCTGTGTCTCAGCAATTTTGTGAGAATAGTGTACATTATCTAAAACATGGGCTTAATCTCTAACGAAGAACAGACATTTAAAATTTATACTGAATTTTACAGTTGTAACTTATTGTCTAATTTTTTTATCTTTTATAAAAATCTTTCCCTTAAGTTAACAAAATTTTAACTAGCCTTGCTGTTTTGTTGATTTTCTAATAGTATTATATATGATTTGCATTTTGCAAGGAAAGAATTTTGTATTTACTTGCAGGACGAGCTGCTAAAAGAACTCAAGAAACCTTTATTGATAGGCTGAAGCACAAAAATTCTCAAAATCGTTCTTGGAATGACAGCATCAAAATCGTGAGAAGCTCTGTAGCAGTAAGTAGGCTACATTTGTTAATAGTAGTTTTTATTACAGGTACATCTTTCTTTTTGGCCTTCATAAGAAGTTTTCTTTTGTTTAAAAAAATTATAATCAGGATAAAATTGATGAAAAAAAAAAGTTTTGGGGAATTTATGTTCTTATTTTTAAGATTTAACTCAGTTGAGACACAATTTTACACCCTTGCAATAAACTAAATAAAAAAAAATAGTCTAATATCTTTATTTTGACAACTTTGCATTGGTTGCATTTGCATTACGGTAGCGAATACAGGAGCTAAATATCTGCAAGATATTTATGTTATACTTTTATTTTGTACTTACACTATTTTATGCTAATCTGTTATTTTTTAACCAGGAGCATCGCTTACAGCCAGATGTGATTGAAATTTCCAGTGTTCAGAAGTGTTTAGATACAATACAGAAAGCCATGAAAGGTAAATAAAAAATTGCCAGTCATTTCAAAGGCTCATAACAGTAGTTTTTAAGAATAGATTTCATTTACTAATGTTATGCCCTTTTCTTACAGTAATATCACAGCAAACCTTAAAAGAGAGGCTAGATTCCATTGGACGTCAGCTCGGCATGAGCACAAACATTCAAGAACAAAAAGTATCCCTAAGCACAGATGCCTTTCATGTGGATGTTTTGTTGGATGGTGGCAATATAACTAATGTCAAGTTAGCCAATCAAGGAGAAGTTGTGGTAAGATATCCATTATGCATAAAAATCAGTCTTGGAAAGCTATGTATTTAATGCTGAGTTAAGAAAGAGTTTTATATTTTGAAAAACCATTACCTGCAGCTGCATTTTTTCTTTCTATTTCTTTAAAGGGTTCTAGCTGTTTAAAAAAACAAAAATACGCGTATGTTTAGTCTTAAGTCTAATGACTTTCTTTTAAAAACACCCCTTATTTCAGGACTGTCCTGATCTCAAGGATATTTTGAGGTGACTATATTTACATATTATTTAGTTTAAAATATCTGCATACAATTAGTATATTTTCATTTTTAATATTGCTTGTTTTTTAAACACATTATTTTATTTTTTTCCTAATAGAAAAGGGGATTTCTCAGAGTTTATTGAACATTTACAAGGTCTTCAGAGCATTTATCAAGTCACGAATGATGAGTGAGTTTTATTTTGAATAGCACAGTCCAGTTTCAAAACTAATACCAACTTAAATGTTCTTTGTCTGTTGTTTTGCATCTAACATCAGTTTATTGTTTTTTCTGTTTGCAGAAAGCTAAAATCAAAAGCATTTTTAGCCCTACAGGCTTTAGAAAAAGATTTAAATCAACTAGCTCAATTCCAAAGGTAAATTATTTATACACTAATATTAAATAGTTTTTAGTTTTAAAATAGTTTTGATTCATCTAATATGAGTTATTGAAAAAAATATAATTCCAGCTCCATTAGTGGTGTAGCAAATTACATTCATAAATGTCCACTTGGCATCATGTTACCACGCCTTGCAGGTAAATATGTTTTCTTTTCTTGTTCTTAAATCTTATCAAAAATTAAAATTTTGTTTTATATATTGTTCATAACTTAGCCGAAAGCACTTGTTAAAATGTAAATTTTGTGATTTTTTTAAAGGCAAGCCCATGAAACTCATATACTTTGTATCACCTTATGATCTCTTGGATAAAAAGTCATTGACAGCTCATCCTTTGACAGTTGAAGGTATGTGAATTAGAAACCTGTTAATATGTGTTGTATTTTAAAGAGGATTAAATTGTTTTTAGACTTAATTGGTATACCTATTCTTTTTTCACCTTAGTTCAATGTATACTATTTTTAGCTTTTTTAAAAAAAAATAAGGTCTATAATTGCTATTGCTTATGTATAAATCATGAATTGTACTTGAGCATAGCCCTACACAAATGAGTCTAGACCTAATAAAAAAATATTTAAACTAGTTAAGTCTGTGTGGGAAAATTAGGGGGTTTAATCTTAAGGTTTATTCTTTAAATATTTTTTTATGCTTTGTAGTGATGCAGTTTTTAAACAAAAATATTGCCCTAGTAGATTTGATCGAAGATGAAATGAAATATAGGTATTTTACATAACCTTAATCTGAACTTGGTTTGAAAATTTAAAAGACCAGTAGTAAATAAAAACCCCAGGAATTAGTTAAAAAAAATATGTCAGGGATCAAAGTTCCTCTCCGGTGAAGAACGAGGCCTAATATTTTATTTAAGAACAGGACATATTGCATTCAACTCACAACTAAATAGAATGAACCCAACACTCCCGTCAAATTGTATATATTGTCCACACCCCCATTGAAATAGTGGAATAACAACACAAAACAGCTAAAAAAATAAAACCAACATACAAGCCTGCTTTTCTGCTTTTTCTGTTACCGGTACCGTTATTACCCTGGATAAAGACTTACTTTCCTACTGTTCCACATCAGACAACTTTGTATAGATATAGAAAAAAAAAAGAACTTTTTGTGTGACAAACATTTACCAAATTTTGCAGCATTTGAAAGACTTTGAGTGACTTTGCTATAAAGAATGGAAAAATGTAATTTCTTACGCTAAAACCTAAAAAAAAACAACAACTTAGCTTGTAGCTAGCCAAAAATCTGTTGCCTTTTGAATTTTCTAATTTAAAGATGCCAAGAAAAGAAAGTCGGAGATTATTGTTGTACCAACTACTTCAAATCTACTAAAATAAATGGGCTATTTTGAATTTTGTCATCTTAACCTACTGCCTTGGCATTTAGTCATTTTAGATTTAATTGATGCTTAAAGGTTTATAAATGATATATCTACATTAAAAAAATTAGCCGCTATTTGTATAGTTGTGTAGTCTTGTAGACGTACATTAGTTGGACTTATAGACCTACATTAGTCATTAGTTGGACTTATAGTTATAGACAGGGCTGTGGAGTCCAACTCCTCAGTTTTTTGTACTTCCGACTCTGACTCCCGACCCCAACTCCTCTGTATTAATATGCGAATGTATTGCCATATAGTGAGGCACTTGTAAAGCATGCTCCTTCATGGTCGCTTAATGTATTCGTTTTGCTTTTACGTGAGGCACTGCATGCATTGGTCTTTGTTCTTACAGTAGAAAAGTCAGTCATTAGTTATAACTTTTTGTGAATTGGGACATTTAAAATTGCTTTTTTAAAAATTCCAATATAAATTTAGTAGGTGTCATAGTCGGTGCATTATGTACTCCAGGTACCCAAAATGTCCCCTGACTCCTCGACTCCAACTCATATTCCACAGTCCTGCTTTTAGACCTACCTTAATTGGACTTGTAGACCTATATTAGTTGGGCTTATAGACCTACATTAATTGGACTTTTAGACCTACCTTAATTGGACTTGTAGACCTATATTAGTTGGGCTTATAGACCTACATTAATTAGACTTATAGAACTACCTTAATTGGACCTGTAGACCTATATTAGTTGGGCTTATAGACCTACATTAATTGGACTTATAGACCTACATTAGTTGGACTTATTGGACTTATAGACCTACATTAGTTGGACTTGTAGACCTACATTAGTTGGACTTGTAGACCTACATTAGTTGGACTTGTAGACCTACATTAGTTTGACTTATAGACCTACCTTAGTTAGGCTTAAACTTATTTTTTTATTAATTCTATAGTGTATTACTGTAAGTTAAAACATATTTCCTATGTATTTTAGTTTAATATATATTTTGGGTTTATAGTTACTTTAAAAAGGTAGCAAAAGCTTCCTATGCACTTATGTTCCTCGTGTATACCGGGTGGTCCTCATTCTTACCTTTGGTGTTTCTCATTTTGATAAGCCAGGTAGGCATGTCTGGTCTATAAATTTGTTTGCCTGGTTAAGATTTAAAATGTTCTTTTTTTTTTTAATGCTACTAATTTTAACCAAATGTTATAGATCGCAAAAGGTTTTTAAAAAAAACAATGTCATATTATTTTATCAATAAGTTTCTTAAGTATGGTTTTGCGCAATTATGTGTCTGGCTACCGCCAAAAAAATAAAGCAAGAAGCTAAGTCTGTTTTTATTTTCCTTCCCTTTTATTTTTTGTTTTGCAGATAATCATTCTTTAAATATTTTTTTCTCAGCTATAACTGAACATTTTTTGGGCCAAAGTGTAACAGTATGTATAGAACCTGTCCCTGATTCAGCTTCACCCAATAAACTCCAAACAATGCCACTAATGAATGTTAGCAAAACACAAGAAGGAAAAAGGTGGGTTTATGAAATATAATAAATAGTGTAAAGCATAGGTTCTCAACGGGGGCGATGAGAAGCTTTAGGGGGGCGATAACATTCCCGGGGGCGATTGGGGGGCGATGAAGGGCAAGTGGGCGGTACATACGTACCTGCTATAATTTCACCAACTCGGCTATTTGAATCGATTAGTTTTTGGATGAAATATTATGTAAACGCAAGTGCTACTAAATATCTGATATCCCCCAACAGTAGGCATACATATTATTGAACAAATAAGAATCGCAATGACTTTTCGATGAAGTAGGGGTTAGTACTTGGCAAATATGTTAAGCGGCTGTCTCGTCTTATGGTTGGTTCACCGGACTGTCGCCTTAACATCGGCTAATATTACTAATTTTACTCGTTTTAACGAGTTGTCCTTTAATGCGTTTGAATTCTTTGTAAAGAGGTAACCACAATAGCTGAGCGGTATAGATACGTAGTAATTATACAAACTAGGTAGTTATTAAAATGTTTGAAAATATTCATATAAATTCTTTAGTCATATAATATTTATACAATTTTCAAATAATTTTTACATATCATATCATTTCAAAGTTATAAATGCAAGCCATTCAGTTTTTATAAAAAAAAAAAAAAAACAAATTGAAATATTACCTTAAATGAAAAGGGTTAATTATCTCCCTTCAATTAACAAATGTTTCCGCTAAAATTAAGTTGGGGGGCGGTGAGCGGAAAAAAAATGTAAAAGGGGGCGGTGAGCCGAAAAAGGTTGAGAACCTATGGTGTAAAGGATACATTATTTCTCTCTCGTTCTATATATTTACTACCCATTTTATTCTTTCTATTACAGCCTTCCCTTATTTTCTGCTACCACCAAGATCAACAGTATGATGCTGCCTGCAAGTTTTGTTCTTGTCCTACCTAGCCCCTTACCCATATCTACACAGTTGCTGCAGAAAATAAATGCACACACAAGTATGGGCTCTTCAAAAATATATTATCATCCTTAAATTTTTATTATTATGCAACATTGATTTTCTAAACAGTTAACCTTGTCACCTAAGACATCTAGAATATTAATAATTTAGTTGTAATTTTTAGCACCTACCTGATCAAAGTTTATTTGAAGAAAATTTCAAAATATGTTATCCTTTTGAAAAATCTTTTGAAAATAGTGTGAACAGTTGGAATAAGTTTACCACTTGCATTTTATATTTGAAAATAATTTTATTAAAACTATTTTAGAAATCATTGACATTAAAAAAAATACTAATGGTTATTTGGCTGTCATTAAAGAAATTATTTCTATGATAACAAAAATTATGTAACATTAATTTTGGTTCACTTGAAATTATATTTAGTAGGATCTCTATTGTTTACATTAGAAATTATGTTCTTTTTTTATTTTTAATCTGCAGAGTTAGAAATCCAAAAAACTACTACAGAGAGCAAGAGTTTAAATACACTTGTATTGGAGACTTATTCGGATGGAAAAATACAAGATTCAAGAAAGCTATTTGTGGTATGAGTTTTAGTTTATTGCTTTTTGCTTCTAAACATTCTGTACATTTTAAGTGAAAGTTAATTTACTAACCTGTAAATGATTTTAAATGTTAATCACAAAGGGCAGCATAGATACTGAATACGATACGCTACTAGCTTAAAGTTGTATACACTATGTAGATTGATTATCAATTTGTTCCATATAAATTAACTGATTTAAACCAGACAATTAACTTTATTGATGTTTTAATTACATTCTAATTATTTTTTTCTAATTATCAGTTATGTAAGCATCTTACTTTAGTTCAAAATAATTAATATAGAGGTCAAAATGGGTTTAAATCCCCCAAAAATTGATACAAATAGATTTTAAAAATCCATTTTCAATAATATAAATTGTGATTTAAACAGACCTTCGTTTTATTTACAGTAATGTAAAAAAATAGTTTGTAGTTCTATTAAAATGTAAATATAAACTTGAAATAAAGAGAAAAAAATCTATCTGTAAAAAATCACATTGATACTGAAAAATCAGAATTAAATGATAAAAAAGTGAATTTTGAAAAATAAAACAACATTTTAATTTTAATCAACCCCGTTTGTGGTTATGTATGACATGTCATTTGTTTTAATATAAATGTGTCAAGTTAAATCAATTGTAAAATAATAACTAGACTCCTTTTTTTTTCTTACAGTCTTTGCCAGATCAGCGACACATTTACTTTCTTGACTGTTTGAACGGAGTGTCTCAGGATCAGCAGGGAGTGTTGATTTCTCGCATTCCTTTTACTCACCCAACTCATGTGCCACAGATATTGAACTATTTACGACAGCAGCTTTTATTTAACATAATTTTATCTAGCTGTATACGGCCTACTTCCAAAAAAGGTTGGACTAAAAACATCATGCTTGTATACTTTAAAAAAAATTTAGATACTGAATATGTTTAAAATACATTAGAGAAAAAAAACTTACTTGCGTTTTTTAATTTACAGAAGTGTCAAATACTATAGTTTTTGAAATAACTACTGTATCTCTTCAACAATTGACAATAGTTTTTGAGCACCCTGCTTATGACTCCATGATAACAGGTATGTGTACTGCAATTTATTTTTTCTCCTTATATTATAGGTTTTTCAATACTTTCTTTTTTTGTTTTTAAATAGTATAAATATTTGATTTATAATAAAACTTGTGTAATTGTTACTTGCAGTGGACATTGATCTCTCTGACATCACAAACCTTAAGTGCCACATAACCTGCACTAACCCTGATCATTTATTGTGTACTGATGATGCATTATCCAAAGTTTTTCAAAGGTAACATATTTCTCATTTTTCTCAAAATCACCCAAATGTTGAGCCTTTCAACTTTATGGGTAAAAGCTACAATTTTAATTTTTATTAAAATTATTTTTATATTATGGTGATTTTTCTTCTTGTTTGTTACAATTTCTGTTGTTTATTCTTTCTTTTTTTCCATTGTCCTAAGGTGCATGTCTATACCAATAATGTTGAGATGGCTTGTTGGGAAAGGTCGGCATCAGCTGGACAAGTTAAAGGAAGAAGCAGCATTGGCAGCCGAGAAAGAAAAGAATGACAATGCCTTATTTCTTATGGAAATGAAACAGCGGCAAGCTAAGCTTCAGGCCACATTGCCTACTAAAGGCAGGCCTCCACCGCAGCCTCCGCATCCGCCCCTTCCGCCACCGCCTAGTTACACTCAACTTCATTACTCTGTGGCCCCACCTCATGGTCACATGAGCAGCAATGGGCAGTCTCCAATGGTGCCAATGATGATGGAAAATAGAGCTAGCCTAGAAGGGTTAGATGAATTCAGGAAATATGACAGTAACTTACACCGTGCTAACAACTCTATTATGTTGTCGCCAGGCTCAGACAAATCTTCTAACCGGGACCCTCTCTTATCTAATTTGTTAGATGATAAACTCTCTTGTGTAGGTGGGCAGGCTGAAGTGCATGATAGTCCTATGTTGTCTAGACTTTTGGATGATAATATATCAGTGGCAACGGATGTCATTCCCATGACTTGTAAGCCCACTCCATCACCAGCTGTTGGTAAGAGGCCACGCAAAAGACGGTCTCAGTCAGACCTGAGTGGTCCTAGTCCGAAACATAGGTTTGGTGATAGTGGTGATCTGTCAGATCGCATGAACTCTATGGGAGGCTCTATAGATATGGACATGGGAACTGGCTTAATGAACCCAGGCCTATCCTCCACACCTCCGATGATGGGTTCAATGCAGTCCAGCCTTGGGCCTTCAGCTCATCATCTTCATCATCATCCCCAGTCAACGCTCAATCATGCTGCCAACCTATCCCGTTCGCAAGGAAATGTCATTGATCTCACAGAAGACAATATATCTGGAGAGTCTAGTTTAAAAAAATTAACAGACACGATAGATAAGCATTTTCCTCATAAAGATACTTTAAAAGACCAAGAACTATCCATGTTCTTTGGTGAAACTGAGGCAACTAACCGAATTCCGAATATACTACAAAATTCACCATCGGGCTCAAAAAACGAGAACGCCTCTACCTCTCTTGAGGTTTACCTCAAAGGGTCGGGAGAGGTAGGCAGGGCTAAGGACTTCGACCCAAGTGATGTTTCTACTGTCCAGTTATCAAAGTTGAGCACATTGTTGCTTGCAACTTCGGACAGTCCAACATCAACGCTAAGTGCATCGTCACATAAGGTTAACTCCAGTTTTTTCAGTGACGGGCAGCTTGCAAGTGATAATAGAATGGTTTCTTTAATGCAGGATATTAAACCACCTCCTGGATGCTTGCATGAAGGACATTTATCTAATCTGGATCACTCCAATGAAAAGCAGAATGTAGGGATATTTGAAAAATTTGACATTGTCAGACAGCAGCAAGCAGTTTGCAAAGTGGAGCTTTGCAATGCTGAAATAAAAGCACACCCAACAGAAGGCAAAGTTTCCCTTAAGCTTCGAGTGGGGCCTTTAAAGCAGCAAAACAGTGTGAAGCCAATAGTGAAATCTCCAGTGGATAAATCTGATTTAGTGTTCAATAAATCCAATAGTATAACAGCTTTTGATTTTAAAAGTGATGAGGATGAAGATGAGACACACTTGCATTATTCAGACTCTGTGTACTCATCATCACCAACAAGGCTCCAGATTTCATCAGGTAAGCATAAACGTTCTAGTGATTCACCTGTTTCTCAGAAGACTGATAAAATAAAGAAAAAAGACAGGAATTCGAGCAGTACAACTAAAAGGAAGAGAGATAAGGATGATTCTAAGCGAGAAAGAAAAAGGAAAAAAAATGAACACATTATTCAGGAGTCTGTGTATAGAACAGTTGAAAAAGACTTTAAAACTGATTTCAAATTGAAAATCAGAGTAGCTAAGAAACCTGTGAATGACAAGCCTGATAATTTGTCTGATGGTAAAATTCATCAAAGTTATGAAATTTCAAAAAAACCTTTGCCCAGTCCTGTGGAAAAAACTATTTCTAGTAAGCAAGATGCTAAAGAAACTCTTTCTATATTAGGAGAAGGTGTTAAAGCAAAAGAGGTTAATGCTTCTGTCAACTTACATAAATCTTCTTCTTTGACTTCTGGGAAACCTGGAACTGTCCCTTCCAACGCCCATAAAACCTCTTTGAAGTCAGTCAGCTCTAAAGGTTCTCAGCTCAGTGATAATAAAACTGACACAAAACTAGTTTCCAAGGCAACAATAAGATTAAAACCATTAACTATGCCAAACTCAGGTTCTACTGTAAATATTAGCCAATCAGGGTCTAAGACTTCAAGCACAGCACTTGCCAACGCAAGTAAAAATGACCGTCGCAGTTCTACCTCTGCAACACAGCCTGCTATTGATAAGCGCACTGCTGCTCTTAGTACACTGTTAGAACGACGAGGCTCTACTTCAAACCTGGTAGAGCGTAGAAATTCCTTTCAGGCTCCATCCTCTGCAACATCTTTATCAACATCTACAAATACCACTAGCACTTCAATAAATTCTTCTCCAGTTACCACACCCACTAATCTATCACTTTCTAGTATTTTGCCTAATGCTCCCACAGGTAGCAAAATAGCCAGCTTGCCACGAATTCCAAAATTGTCTTCCTCATCTTCTAACACTTTAATCAATCGCACTTCAAGCTTGGACCCCATAGCTGATACCAGCCTTACGCCATCTGGAACCAAAGCTAACAACAGTTATAATACAGGACCTGCTGGAAGGCCTAATTCTAGTCAAGGCTCAGTAGGTAATAGGCCTTCAGCTAACAGCAATGCCCCGTTTAGCTATAATAGGCCAAACTTTAATGTCAATAAGATTCAAAGTGCTCATCGACAAACTAGTCCTAGTCTAAATTCTGTGCAAGTAACCCAACAGAGGCCCGGGAACATGCGGCCACATCATCCTACTACTGGTAACACTTCACTTGGTGGCACTGGCCAAAAGCAGAGTTCAAATAGTCACAAAAATGCCAACAATATAGTATCAAAATCTAACACTAATGGTTCCAATAATGCAAATGCTTCTCCAAAAACTGGGAGTACTAAAATTGTTGCTAGTGGTCCAAACATTTCTAAAGTGGGACATTCTAATTTCAACGCAGGACAAAAATCTGTATCTAGTGGTGGAAATACCATTAATGCACAAAGACAGGTGTCACATGTAAACACTCAGCGAACACCTTCAAGTTCTTCCAATGTTAGCAGATCACCAAATACTTCAAGTTTAACAAAATCTCCTAGCTCGGGTAAATCTCCTAACCTGAGCAGTGCTGGAAGATCACCAAACTTAAGTGCAGCTAGTAAGTCTCCCAATATCACTGGTTCTAGCAAATCTCCTAATATTTCTTCAAATGTGAACAGATCTCCAAATATCAGTGCATATGGCTCAAGTAAGTCTCCAAACATAAATGCCAGCAAATCTCCTAATCTGACAAATAGTTCCAGCCGTCCTTCTCCTTCTAATAAGTCTTCACATATCTCACAAAAACAATCTCCCAACATGAGCAAATCTTCCAATATCATTAAAGGAATGTCCAATTTCATTAAAACATCAAATACCAGTACAGGCAGCAGTAAGATTTCACACAACAAATCTGTAAATAAAACCACTGTGCCAACTTTCAATAATCAAATAAATAAAATGGTTTCTCCTACCAGTGTTTGTGGTAACCTAGCAGCCAGCACTGCATCTGGAGATATTGTAGCCAATGCCAATTCTCATAAGTCTTTAGTTTCTCATTCACAGCTGGACAGTACTGCTCCAACATTATCCTCTCTAGCATTAATGCCAGAGACCTTGGTGGCAAAACCTATTCGTGAGTCAATGGATTCCACCATGAATTTTAAGGACAGCAACGATACCGGTATAAATAATATTACAACTACAGATAAACTATCAAGGTCAACCTCCAGCACTCCTACCACACCAATGAGTGCAGACAGCTGTAAAACAAAGTTTCCATTTCCGTCTTCTAGAGGGCGCAAAAATTCACTGTCCGCTATTGTCGATAAACTGAAGCATAATGCAGTTGGTGGTGGACTAGATTTTTTTGTCCCTTCAGAGGGTACCAAATTGAATTTAGGTACAGACACTTTGAAGCTTCAGAATAATGACTCCTCATCTGATGTTTTCAAACAGGATGATAATAAAATTGAGGCTGCTGACAATGTTAAAACTGTTGAACCATTTGGTGATGTAGATGGTAGAGTGAACCCTGCTATTATAAAAAGTAATGATATTTTTTTAGGAAAGTCAACCTCAGAGCTAACCAAAGCATTGCTGTTAGACCCTGATTCAAGTAACAAGGCAATAAAATCATTGGAGGACAAATCTATCAATAATTGTAAACTGGCTGATACTAATCATTTGATTGATAAAAATAAAGGTGATTTTGCAATTTCAAACATTGCTCCACTGAAAAGCCAGGTGGAAAATAAACAAATAATCAATAAAAGTAAAGACAAACCTTCTCCTTTGAGATTGCCATTAACCCCTTCCTCTCCTGTTATTCAATCACCTATTTCAGGAAAGGTATCACCAACAGTATCACCATTCCATACTCATTTGTCTCCTTCCTGTTCACCATCTATTCCACCAAGTGTGAAAAGCACTAGAGTTCATAAGGATACAGAAGAACAGGTTTTTAAAATTCCTTCTGTTAAGCCTGCTCCAGATCAAGTAGAAGTAGACACATCAGATAGTATGAGCCATGGAGCTCATGCTAAAAATGGGAAAGCTGAAAGCCTTGACCATTGTGGTAAAGACAATCAAGAACAAAGGATTAGCCAGGAACAGAGTCATGTAAAACATTCTTCAGCAAAGGTTCCTTCTAGCCCTCTTAGTGACATAAGTAGTCCAGAAAATGGATTGGTGATTGATGATGAAGAAACTTCTGGTTTTATTTCCAGGTCAATCACAGAGAGAAGCTCCCTGAATAATATGCTAGTGAAACCACAATTTTATCAATCACCAGCAGATAAGAACACATTCAACAGCATGTTAATGAAACCACAAACATCTCCTCACATTTCCAAAGATGAACTGACAAACAGCATTAGCCAGAACTCTGGAGATAAATCTAGCAGTCCCATGAATAATCTGGAAGCAGCATTAGCAGTTTCCCCTAAAACAGGTCGTTTGCTTTCGGCCAGGTCACCAGCCCTTGCCAAGAATCGTTCAGGTGCTTCAACACCTAAATGTTCTGATTCCCCGTGTGAAATTGATGATGACTTAATGGATGTGGCTTTAGGAGTTGGTAGCTGATATGAGCTTTAGTTAAAGCATTGTAATTAACACCTTCAGAATATTAATATCATCCCCTCCACCTACCCACTACCCTGATCTGTATGTGTTTTATTTTTTTGTTTGATTTATTTATAACTTAATTGTACACATAACATTTTCATTTCAAAACAATTTTACTAGGTGGGATGTACCTTAGTCCTGTCTCCAGATGACGCTGTCTGTTGGTTTTTTTTTTTTTTCATCTTTCACATATGCTAAATATATTTCATAAAGAATTCCTGTGAATTAGCACCTAAAACAAATCAATCACAAGTGCCATTATAAGTATTGCAGTAGCATTTATAAACCAAGTTCAGCAATCTGGAGAACTAATCTAATGTCAAGTATATCTATATTCACCCAATGAGTGATGTGTGTTTCCCTTTTTTTTTTCAGTACATGTAAATAATTTGTTTTCAATTATATGTACTTCCTTTTTTTTTCAAAACCACCCTCAAACTTAGAAAAAAAAAAAAAGATCACAGAACTAAGTCGCTGTACAGTATTTATGTGTAAATAAGTAAGATTGTGTTTTTTTTTTCTCCCTGACATTTGATGATGACTTTGGTTCAGGTTTTTTTTTTTTTTTTGTGAATCCCATTGATTGGTCTGTGGATGACTTTATGTTTCCACTGCTTTAGATTTATCTGCTGGTTCAACTCTCAACCATCCTTTTTTTGGTTACAAAGCTTTTATTTCTGTGTAGATTTTTTATGAGAGGTTTTTTTTTAATTTAAGTATTTCCAGTCATGTGATACTTTTTGTGATGTTTTCTATTGTTACCTTTTAATTCATTGACCCTAACTTTATTGTTGTCACTTTGTGTAACCTTTTTCTTTAAACAATTATTATATATATATTTCCTCTTCTTTCATTCTGTCCACTCTTTTTATTTCATACCATTAACATACAATATAATTGATTTAATCTATCCAGTTTGGTTTAGTTAAATATAACCAACATGGTTTTTACAAAAACACATCTTTCTCATCAACTAGAAATATTTTTTTCGGTGACTCGCTGCCAAATAGTTTTCTTCAATAGATTAGTTACAAAACATGACATAAAAAAAATGAACCATTTAAATTTAAGAAATAACTATTTTTTTAAGTACCGGTACTAATAGTCCTACTTATTTTATGAAGTTGTTGAAGTTGTTTTATTTTCCATTCTGATGAGATGCTCTGAATATTCTTCAGCATTTGTCACTGGTAATCAAAGGGTGTATTTTTAAATATTTTTTATTACAATATTTTTTTATAAAGGTAAAGGAAAGATAATTTGTACTTAAAGTAATTGGTTCATTTAAAATGTCTTCCATTATAAACTAGCTATTCCCTGGTAATGTTAGGAGCTAGTTACATATATATATAAAGTAATTTGTACATAGTCCAAAATAATTGGTATATTTTCATTCCAGTGGTTAGGTTACATCTATGAAAATTAAAGGTAGCAAGATATAATAGTAGAATAGAATGTCTCCCAAAGAACTTTGTAAATTATTTTTTAAACAATTTGAAATATTATTTTACCTAGTTGAAAAGATAATTAATTGTACTTGAGTCTTCTGACCATTCTTAAAGCCACTGTTAACATTTTGGTTGTACAATTATAATGTTATCCATGAGTGATAACAAACATCAAAGTACCGTAATTAAGTAAAGTATCAACTAAAATATCTTCAACAGGGTTCCCACGCTTCCGGGAAAGTCGGGAATTAGACGGGAATTCAGTAAAATTTTATCCGGCCGTAAAAGACGGGATTTAGAAAGGAAAAAGGTATAAAAAGCCGGGAAAAAAAAAGAAGACAAAACCCCAAAACAAAAATGTCACAGATGCATAGTTTTTCCTCGCCGAATGTGTATTTTTCGATCATTAGCGCCGTTTTTTGTGTTTTCCACCCAATGCACACTGAGAATTTAAAACAAAGGGATAGGCGAATCTATTCCTAAATATATCGAGGTCGGAGGACTAGTTTACTATGTTTTACGTTTTTGTTTTGTGATCATTCATTTAATCCTTTAGCGATCTCGCCGTTTTTTTAACACTTATGCCTACTATCGGTAATTTTCTGACTTGGCTTTGCTGATTTTCTTTAAGGCAAGTATCTTGTATTGTTTTGTTTTATATTTAAAAATGCATAGGCCTAGGCCTATTCGTAGTGATTCTTACTGCTACTGTCCACTGTCGTAAGTTCCGAAAATCCAAGATCAAAGGTCAAGGACGGGTCAACGTCCTCAATGTTATTAATTTTATATCAGATTAAATCCAGCCATTATGATTTTGATCAATTGACCATTTACAAAAACAAAATCATTCTTCTTTTAGTCTTAGTAAGCCTAAGCCTAAGCCTACTCTTCGCCCATTACTATAAGTCTTCCATTATATATTAGCCTATACTTGAAGCCGGCTGGTCCAGCGGTTAGTTCACCGGCCTGTCAGCCAAAAACCAACTGACAGGTCGCGGGTTCTATCCCTGCCACCGACGGATCCCTGTCGCCCTGCAGGAGTTTTGGGCCTAGTGGACGTAATAATCTTCTGTCTAGAAGGAACGTCTGTAAACTTATAAGATATAGGGCCTACTTGACTTTAGACTTTATGTAATTAATTAGGCTACTTGGGTTAATTTAAAGCGGCCGATTTTGCCTAAGACAAAGATGACCTAGTTTTGTCTCGCGAAAAAAAATATTTTTATAATGTTTTCAATCTTTTGTTCATCTTATGGCAAATGTAGGCCTACTATCATTTAAGAACACATTAAATTGGAATTTTCGCTCACAATTGTTTTAAATAGTATATAAGAGTCATTTATTTAAATATTAGGCTAAGGCTCTGATAAAATGAATTGACGAACATCTCCTAGTAACCGTAGCCATAGCGTCATAGCCATAGGCTTGCCACTTGCCATAGATCTAGTAGTAGTTAATGGGCTAGGCTAATGTGAATGTCCGATTTTCGCGTCGGAATTTGTTGCTAAGAAACTATAGTTCTAGTCCATGCCTAATTTTGTTTAGACAGTTGTTTGAATGTGGTTTCAAAATTTATTTTAGTGTAGGCCTATACTATAGGCTAACTATGATTGGGGTTTCAAAACTTAAACATGTATGTTTATTTAGGCCCTAGTAGTTTGTTTGATTTTAGTTTTGATGTCTTTGACTTTGAAGTTTGTGACCTCGAATTCACTGATTCTGCATATCATAAAATAAAAATAGGAAATATTGATGTATTTGCAATCAAGCTTTTTCATGATATGGATAAATAATTGGACTAATTATATAATTTTTAATTTATTTTAAAAAAATGGACGCAAAGGCTTTTTAATTAAAAAGTACGAAATGTATATAAAACAAGGGGGATCACTCTTAATTATTTTTAATCCTTAAGTCAGACCCAGTTGTCCTTTTTTTGTCTTTGTTACTAGGCTTACAAAATATTTTTTTCAATTAGTTACCTACTTTTAGTAAATGAGATACTAATAGTAGCCTCTCTTAAAGACATTTCTAGTGATATTTAGCAAGATAATATTGACTTAGAGCTAAGCAACACTAATATCATCATGATTTTGGCTTTTTTATGTTATTAAGAAGACTTATTTGCCTATTTATATTTATAATATAAAACACTTTGTGTGTCTTTCCCAGTCATTATCAATGAAGATAAGACATCAGAAACTACACAGCTATTGCAAAGCCCACCACATTTCTCTCAAAACAAAAGCATTGGGAGAAATGACAAGTGTCATTGAGGAGAAAATAAAAGTTGTACAAAATTAATAATTTTGTGATTAAAGTTTATTATCTGTACGGTACTAAATAAAAGATTTCATTGAATTATTAAATCTGTATTGTCAGTTTACGTTGTGTTTAGACTTTATGTAAGTAGAATTATACTCGTTATATAGTAAATTCAAATTCATTTTGGTAACCAGGAATTTTGCTCTTATAGCAAGGAAATAGTCAGGAAACAGTCAGGAATTTTTTTTCTGAAAAAGAGTGGGAACCCTGCTTCAATTAAAAATAGTTCACGCATTAATTTGCAGAAAAAATAAAGTGTCTTTTTTCATAAATAAAACTGATTACATGTGGCTTTGAATTTCAATATGCAATACAATACAGCCTTAGCTTAATAAGTAGTGCACAGCACTTTGTCAAATTATAGTTTAGTTTGCTCTTTATACTGTTAGTGTTAGCTTCAACTGAGCATGCAGATTTTAATTACTATTTTCTTTCTTTATTAAAATTATTATATATAGAAGGTCAGCTGGGCTTTAATTTTTCTTTATCTATATACCGGGGTATATAATGTGTAATTTATTTAGTTGCAAAATCATTTTTTTTTTATTTGTAATTTTTTGTTTTTTAAAGAAAATGAACATGGGGGGAAAATTAATGTTGGATATTTTGTCTTACTATCAGTCTGTAATTAAAGTTGTTTCTACATTTTATTTACACTAACAAGAATCAGATAAAATGTTATTGAGACTATACACAGCTACTAGTTGGCCTAAGTGCCATACAGTTTACAAAACCTTCTATGTCAAATGTTATCAATGTGAAATTGAAAGTTTTATTTAACAAATTGTATATATTTCACAATTTGTCAACCATCTCATTGTCTCATGAATGACTTCTATAAACTCAAATCTTACTTTTTATGAATGAAATAATTTGCTAAAAGTATATTGTGATATCAGTTGATAGTCCTTTAACATATTGGGAGTATTTTTTTTTTTAAAGATGTAACTGCCTACAAGTACACTCTCACACTTGTTTCTCTTAAGTTGGTTTGGCATGTCAACAGTGGGGAAGAGAGCTTTTGAAAGATACTGTGAATCACTTTGTTGCTCATATATTTAAGTTCCAACTCAAATATATATTTATATATATTCTGCTAACTTATGATGTAGACTTGTGGAGAGCTCTCAGAAGTACTGTTTTACAGCGTTATTATAGCCTGAAAATGCTGAAAATCAAAGGGCTTCTGCTGTGGTCTAAAATGAGGCTTTGAAACTCTGCCAGATAAGAGTGATAATTTTATTGTACAGCTGTCTTTTGAGTATTTTTTTTTTTTTGCTGTTTTTTTTTTTGTGAATTAGGCCTGTTGCCAAACAGAGTGTATCTGCATATTAGCCAAATTAACTGCTTTGCTTCATTGTCTTTTTATTTTGAAATAATAGTCTTACAAATTGACACAGCAGCATGACTTGTACAAATATGAACTTCATAAATTACATGACATAATAAAACTTGCATCAGGTAGTCGTCCAGGCAAACCAGAAAATTGTATGCCAATACATACATAGCTCATGTCAAACCTGAAAGGCCCATTATTATCTTTGGTTTTTAAAACCAAATTGTTTATGGCTTTTATTAATTTTAGTGGAAGAGAGCTTTTCATAATTTATATAGATTTTGAGGCAGTAGAATAACAAGCAACTTTAAGTTAGCATAGATTTTTTTGTTTAAATATACTGCTCTTAAAAATATAAATATAATTTTATATGTATTTGTGCGAAGATTTTTATGTCTTTTGTCCATTAATTTTAACAGAATGTCTATATATATATATATCATAAATATTTCTTTTATTGGATATTATGTGTAAATGTATGCATTTGATGTTTTTAAATCTGAACATATAAGTCTTCTTATGTCCTCTAAGATATTGATTAATATAAAGTCATATATGTGAATATTTATATTTTGATGTAAATAATGTATATTCTCATCTTGTAATGGATTTTTCATTCCTTTGAAGATAAAACATGAAATAAAATACAAATGTAAACCAATAATATCTGTTGATATTGAAACATAAAATTTATAATAAATTTTTTTTATGGCTAATTTGACATATATTTTCCTTCTGATTATTGATTTGATGTTTTGCCTGCCTTAGAAAAATTTTACAGTTCTAAAAGAGTTGATCAATATTTTTGTTAAATTTTCCTTTCCTCTCAGATAATTAGACTGCTTTATTGACAGGCCTATCTTATCAATCTTGTCGTAGAGTAGCCTTTGAAAATAGTTAAAAAGGGGTCCTTTTTTAAGTAGAGATATGATTTGTTATTTATTTCTGACATCTGCAGAATTATAGTTAACGTTGTCAGTTGATGCAATTCTTTAACTTTAACTAGACCCGATTTAATACCGGTACTAACCCCATTCAGTGTTTTTTTTAAGAATATATATCACATGCCCTGTTGCTCTTAATGATAAGTAAGCTAATGTTCTGTGATTAAGCTGTTTACACAAAATTCAGATATAACATAACCTTTATTAAGATAAACATTTTCAATTTAAATGTTTTCCCATATTATGTGTTATTTAACATTCTAGTTGTAGATTTCTTGAGCCATCTCAATGGGAAGCATTATTTGAATTTCATGGTAAATAAACTCACATCTCTATCAATAATTAATGAATTACCCTAAATATGCCAGACACAAAATGTTTTCAAGACTACAGTATTTTAATTATAACCATCTGGCTTCAACTTTTCAAAGTAAACTAAAGTACCCTTTGGACCAAAATTATCTTAGGGCCGGAGAAGCAGGGTTCACCAGTTTCTGTGGTAACTGCATACTAGGTGATTGTGTGGCCAGCATAATGCACAGCCGCCTTTACTTTACCCCAACTATAGTCAAGTACCCATCAGAGCTGGGTAGACTCAGGGACACCCTCCAGACACTGGAAAATTTCCCTGCTTTCACCAGGATTGAAACCCAGAACCTTCGATATGGAAGAGTGAATGCAGCTCCGCCAATGAGCCCTATACAATTATTAAAAGCCCCATAAGTTTTCAAAGTTACACCTTTAATTTCTGGCTGGGAGCTTAAAACAAAAAAAGACTGGTAATTATACAATTTACAAAGACCCTTGGAAGTTATATTTTTATCACTTTTTGAAAAAATACAATCTCCCTTGCAAGATCCATGCATCCTTATAAAATACTGTAATGTCAAGGCTTAACATTCAATATCAAAACAGTACCTTCCCTAAAAAATACAAACTAAAAGTTAAAGCCAGATACTGTTTTGACAAAGCTGCAAATATCTTTAGTCACTACAAAAACAAATCTTTATATTTATATCCCAAAAACCTCATAAAGTCAGAAAAAGAAATTTAAAAAAATCCTCGCATTTTAATTTTCAGCACATCACATATTATCTGTATCTCAGCAGACTTTAACTGTACAATTAGCAGACTAACAATCATAAGAAATGGGCATGCTCGTCAAAAGACATAATTTTCTCCATATTTTCAAAACATAACAAATAATAACATTAATATTAATAACCTGCAAAATACAAGCCAAAGAGTGAATGGAATCCAATGAAACAAAAAAAAGCTAACTCTACTAACTGGTCAGAAAATGCATTGGCTATTTCACTTCTACCAACTGGTCAATGTAGACTGAAATTGACGTATTACAAATATGATTGAAGAAGTGGCACATGAGAAATATTTTTAACTCTCAAAAACTTAGTGAAACATACATCTTAATGAAGTGGGACACAACAAAGGACCTTATTCTGTTGGCCAGTTTACAGTGCTCTCTTGCAGTCAATGACAATGCCAGACCAACATATTTACATTTTTTTTTTATAGTGTGTTGGTAATGGTAGGTTGATGGGGGAGTAGTGTGTATCTGAGGAAGGTTCGGGTAAGCATAAGCCATTTAAGTAGGAAGTGGTCTACTGTTTCTTGTGAGTAGTGGCAGTGTCTATAGTTCGGTGGGTGTGTTTATTCTATTTACCATAGGTGTCAGTTGTGTGTTAAATGTCCTGTTCTAAACGGGAATCGGGGGGGGGGGGGGGGCAAAGCCAGACATTTTTTCCAGGGTGGGCAAAGGACCTACCGGGTAGGCCTACATAGCAGCAAACTTCATGGGAGCCACTGGTTAATTTTTTTTAATACCGTAAGTTAATTATTAATAAAAATATACCGTATATAAAGTAGGCTGTGTTAACTGTGTGTATGGATTCAGATTGGTTAATTGGAAGACACGCAACTTTATTGCCTCATTATTTTACTTTCTACATGTGTCCTCCCTAGCTGAGTGGTTTGCGCCCCGAACTGCCATGCTGGTGACCTGGGTTCTATAACTTCTATTCCCCACTGAAAACTTTTTTTCTGTAATTAGTAATAGCAATAAAGGTATATTTTTTTTTTACATATTCATTAGAATTAGTTTTTTTTTAAGATTGTAAAGAATTTTAAGACTTAACTTAAAGCTTTCTTAAAATGTTTTCAGTAAGTAAAATCTAATAGGCCCTAATTGTATTTTAGACATCTGGGGGACGGGTGATTGACTCTCATCCAGGGATAGTCCTAACTTTTTTTTAGAATAAAAAGACATGTCTATTTTTAACCCACCCTAATTACAATATTTATTGTAAATTACTTGCCTAAATTAATAAATGTTTTCAGTAAATAAAATATTTTATAAAATTATTATAGTTATAGCTTACTGTTCATTGTAGTAGACTATATGAAATTTTTATCTCTAGCTATAGGTCTATGTATTTTTTTCCCGAGCAATGCAGGGCAATTTCGCTGGTATTAAATATCGTATATACTCGCGTATAAGTCGCACCCCTAGTTTAAGATTTTTTTCCTTATACATTGTCATTGACCCGCGCATAAGTCGCACCCCGACTTCCCAGGTTAAACTGCCTTTTAATATCTAAAAATTGCATACCTTTTAAAAATAAAAGTTACTAAATATTCACCCTATTTTGGAAACTTTCCTTAAAAAAATTGTTTTCATCGTGCATAAGGCAAACATAATCAAATAAAGGCATATCCTAATAATTATACATAACTCCAATCAACTATAGGGGTTATGTAGGAAACTGTATAACAGAGTAGTGATGTTTTTCGAACTTTTCAAAAACAGTGTCGGGTGTATAAGTCGCACCCCTACTTTTTGTCGAAATTTTCTGTAAAAAAGTGCGACTTATACGCGAGTATATACGGTACATGATATGTATGCCCTGTATTATTATTATTAAATGTGTAGTTTCAACAATCAATGGGCCAGGAATTTTAATTGGCTTGTTGATCTAATTACTAATTGTCTTCAAATTTCTATGCTCTATATTTATTTATAAAAAAAGGGGGCAGGAATATTTATTAAAGGTTGTAATTGTAATGGAACTTGATCCCAAATTGGCCCCAGATTGCCATACCATATGTTCCAGGATCTAATCCTGGTTATTGCCAGGGTTTGTTCCTGTGTCTTAATGGGGTGAGTCTATCCAGTAAAAGTAAAGGTTGAGGAGAATTGCGCTGGCCGGTAATCCCCTTGTAGGCCTTGGCCAAGGAAACTAGTGAACAAGTCTTCATTTGCATTAGGGACCAACATGGTCTCAATGGGATAGGGTACTATTGTACTATTCATTAATTTATCCCAGTCTAATGTAAATTTTTCTTTAAATTCAAGTACAACTCTAAATGAGTACACTCAGTTCTATACACATAAATATATGCCAGACAACATAAAATCATATCTTTTATTGGTAATGAACATTGAATTTTTGCTTTGACAACTTTATTATTATAATAAATATGTCTCTTAAAAGTAATCAATTTAATGTTACCTTACAATCAAAAATTATTAGTGCACACATAAGTATAAGAATGAATACCTTAATAGTATCACATTAAAAAATGTAAATTGATGACATAGTATATGTCATGATACATATATAAAATAACATTTAAATAATACAAATTACATGAAAACTTTATACAATAGTTGCAGACATGTTATGTTAAACTATAAACTATAATAAACTATAGAATATATTATAAATTAATGCTTTTTTTCTACTTCATTTTTATTTACCATCTTTAAAATGAGCTTTATGTGAAGGTGGTTTATATTTTAATTTTTTTTCTACAAGACTCATCCATTTTATCCAAACAATTCACCTCACTTAGTCTCTTTTTGCCTCTTTTACCACTCATAACAGGTTTATTCACATTATTGATAGTACATGGGGACATTGCGAATGTATCTTTGTTAACTCCCACACCATTGTTTGCAACAGTCATAACTATGGAATTGTTAATGTAAGATTCACAGATGTCACCCCAGGAGGAAACATCTGTCTTCTCTGGAGAATTTTGCTTTGGAATAAATGTCAAGTAATCTTTATAGTCATTATATCCAGCTATCTCATGTGAACTTTTCAACATAATTTGACCATCAAACTGTTCTATTTGATTGGACTGAAACACATCAGCATCATAAATATATGTTGCATCTGAAGAAAATTCTTCAAATTGAGCATACTCCAAATTATTGTCATCATCTTTTAAATCCTCAATTATTGTTTTCACTTCCAAGTCTGCCTTCAAGTTAACATTTAATTCATCAATCCTATTAAAAAATTGTTTACTTGACTGTTTCTTATAAAAGATTGGTGAATCCACTCTAGTCAAATAATTTTGTTTCTCATTTGAAGCAAGGCTACTATTTTTCACAGCTGGGGAAGAAAATATGGGACTTTTAGGCCTTTCTAGACTTGTGAAACTACTCTCAGAAAGCTCTTCAAAATGTAGCCTCTTTCTTTTTTTGAATCTCCTTGGCTTTTCATGTAATGTATTCAAGCTAGGACTATTGCAATTAGGTGAACTATAAATAATTTGTTTCCTTGGAGTGGGGGAACAATTAAATTTAATAGACTCACTGTCTGAATCTAAACATTTTGCTCTGTTTGATGGTTGTGGAGTTTCAGGTCTTTGGGAACTTCCTGCTTGGTTTAATTGTGAATACAAACTATTGGAACAGTCTATTTCTTCAAATGTAGAAGAAAAAGTATTTTTAGTTTGTCTCTTTATTTTAAGCACAAGTCTAGGACTGTTGCTTATTGGGTTCATTTTCAATGAATTCTCTGATGCTACAATTTGATCTCTCTTGTTTGTACTTTCATTACTAAGATTTGCAATTGCCTTCTTTAAACACTTTACTGACAAATTTTTAGACCTTGGTGCTAGATTTGCGTTTTTATCACACCCATCTCTCAGGCTATCATTATTGTTATCTGAATCTGAGGAGGACTGATTGTCTGAATGCTCTTTGTCTGTTTCATGCTTAGACCAGTCTTTGTTGGTGCGGACCCTGCAGCTCAATGGATTGCGTCGACGAATAACAACCGCAGGACTACTTTGAGTGCAATCACTAGACATTTTACTTTCTTCATCAACATTGACTGTGCTTTTACTTCCTGAAAAAATTAATTTCCTTCTGAAACTGTGCTTATTTGAAGAAATGCTTACCATTTTTTGGTTATTCTTCTGTGTGTAATTTGTTTGTAATCGAAGCATTTCAGGTGAAAGAATAACACCTGAATTATTTAGGCCACTGTTTGCATACTGTCCTTCATGGTTAAACAAGGTACAAGATCTTCTTTTTTTAACACGTTCAGCAATATTAGGAAAAGCTGGTAGAGCTAAATCAGTGGGCTGTTTAGAAGTTTTCAAAGTATTATTACTGTCAGAATATGCTAAGTTATCATTCCCGATATTTTCAATGGTTTTATTTAGTGATTTCAGTTTTCTTTCTCTCATTTTCTTTTTTTTATCTTGGACTGTCAAAGATGAATGTTCTGCCTCATCTTCACATTGCTCTATTAGTTGGCCAACTCTCTGGCGAGTCTTCACTCGATCTGCTATGTTGGGTACAGAAATGGAAGGGTCGTTAAGCTCACAATCATCTTGGTGACCAAAATAATCACAACTCATTTCTTCTTCAGAAAGCTTTTCTACACAATTTTCAGGTATAGATTTTGGAATTGGTATATATCCTTCATCCTCAATTCGAATATGACTTTCCTTTTGAATTTCTTTGTTAGTTGAAGTTGAAGGAAGGTTTACTTTTGACTCATTTTGATAAGTTACATTAAATACATTCTTTTTTAACTCAGCGCCTAAATTCACAACACAGTTAAACTTCATGGATGAAATATTGCATACTTGTTTTAATGGGCATATAACCTTTGCTTTTTTATTACAATCATAATTTTTCTTTTGAGGTGTGCTATTTAAACAATCACCTTCTGTCGTTTGCACTTCACAATCTTTGCCATTTTGTGAGAATAAGTCAGAAGTTTTGTTAGCAGAATGTGATGTTATCTCATTGTCACTTTCTAAATTTGTTCTGCAACTTATCAAAGATGAAGTCTCTGCTATATATTTTGATCCAACACTTTTATTCCTGGTTCTTTCTGTAACTAAGTCTCTACAACCCAGTAATGAGTTATTTTTTTTAGTCTCTGTTATAGATTCTGATCCAACACTTTTATTCCTGGTTCTTTCTGTAACTAAGTCTCTACAGCCTAGTATTGAGTTATTTTTTTCAGTCTCTGCTATAGATTCTGATCCAACACTTTTATTCCTGGTTCTTTCTGTAACTAAGTCTCTACAGCCTAGTATTGAGTTATTTTTTTCAGTCTCTGCTATAGATTCTGATCCAACACTTTTATTCCTGGTTCTTTCTGTAACTAAGTCTCTACAGCCTAGTATTGAGTTATTTTTTTCAGTCTCTGCTATAGATTCTGATCCAACACTTTTATTCCTGCTTCTCTCTGTAACTAAGTCTCTACAGCCTAGTATTGAGTTATTTTTTTCAGAAAGTGTTAGCTGGCTCCTTTTACTTTTTTTTTGTTTTGATAAAGTGATTTCATCTGACAAATTTTCTTCAAGCACATCAACATCATTCACTAGTTCACAACTAATTTTAAAAACAGTATTTTGCTTCTTTACAAGTAAATTATCTTTAGTTTCTTGAGTTTCAACTTTAGTCTGGGTGGAGCATTTAACTTTCTTGCTTGCATTCAAAACTGAATTAGTAGTGATATTGATATGTTCAAATGGGGCATTAGCTTGTCTTTCAATAGTGACTTTTAAATGTTCAGAAGAAAAGCTGTTATCATTAGCTTTCCTTTCAGGAGACTCTTTCAAATGTTGAGATGAAAATATATTATTGGCATTAGTTTCCATTTCATCAGACTTTTTAAAATGTTCAGAAGAATGGCTGATTTGGTCATTCCCTTCCTTTACTATAGTGTTTTTAAAATGCTCAGAAGAACTGTTGTTATTGGCGTTAGCTTCCCTTATACTAGTGTTTTCATCATACTCAGAACAAGAGCTGTTATTTTTGGTAATAGCTTCCCTTACAATAGTGTTTTTAAAATCTTTGGAAGAAAAGCTGTTATTATTGGCATTAGCTTCCTTTACAATAGTGTTTTCAAAATACTCAGAAGTATTGGCATTCCTTTCAGTAATTTTAAATTGCTCAGATGAAGAGCTATTATTGGCTTTAGCTTCCCTTGCAGTGGTGTCTTTAAAATGTTCAGAAGAAAAACTGTTGTTATTGGCATGGCCTTCCATTTCAATTGTAACTTTTTCATCAGTTGATAAAGTTAAAAAATTAAAATTTTGAATATCCTCATGGAATCTAACAGTTTCATTCTCCTTTTGTTTTAGTTTATGCGATTTCCTTTTGTTTTGCTTAAAGCAGACATTATTACCAATTAATTTCTTTTTAACTTCCCCTGCACTCAAATGCTTATATTGTACACTAGGCAGCTCAATAGATTGTTCAGTTGTATCACCCCCTAAGTTTGCCATTTGAGTAAAATCAATAACTCTAATAAGTGATCTACTGGCAGACTTTCTCAATTCCTGTTTCTTGTTTAGGGCAGGAGCAGAAAAACACCTGGTTCCTGCTAAGCATACACTTTCAGCAAGTGTAAAATTAGGGCTGCTCTTAATGGATGGCTGTAAGCTAGCCATTGGAGAATCTCTAAAAACCATAGAACGCTCCTGAACCCAAGGTTTTTTACTGGGCGTTGGCTGGCGCCTGCGTGGTGATGTAAATATACCACTAGGGGTGGGCCTGCGGATCACAACAGCTGAAAGATGATCATCATTTTGGGTCTTTGTCTTGGTATCAGATTCTATACCATCAGCTGTTAGCTTATTCTTTGAAGGAAGATTTTCATCTTTTAGTTCTTGAGGAACTAATAGGCTAGTAGGAACTGTTTCCAAAGAAGGAACCATTTCTGTTGTTGTTAAAGGTGAAATGGGCGAAACTACTGACAAGAAATTTCCAACTGAATTTTCACTGCAATATGAGAAACAAAAAAAAATACCGTTTATTTAAATAATCGTAACATTTATGAAATATTACTAGTGTATCAAAAATATTATCAAGTCATAAAGCCGTGAGGAAATAAAAAAAAATTGATTTATTTATCAATAGTTAACAGTAATACAATATGGAATAAAGGCCTTATATTTTTATACCTGCTTTCATCAACATCTTGTTTCTGAGCACAGTGTTTTAGTAAAACAGACTGTAAGAATTGAACAGTGGATGGCACTTTATTAATCAGGGCATCTAAACTTTCAAAGTTTGATTTGTCCCTTACAAATGTCCTGTGTTCATAGCTTGTTAAGTGCTAAAATAGAAAAAGCATAACAGTTTAAAGCCAACATACAAAAAATGGTTTTCATAAAAATAAATTAAAGACTTAGATCGTAATCATTTAAATCCATCTTTTATCTAGCTAATTAATATTTAGTAACTAGAAAATTTTAATGACTTCAACATCAAGATGAAACTGAATAAACAACCTTTTTGTAATTTAAAAAAAAGAATGCTTTGGAATTAAAAAAAATATTTCATAACTGTTTTGTTTGGCACACATCAGTGGCGTAGTTAGGGGAGGGGGGGGGGTCCAAATTCGAAAGTCCCCCCGGGCCCCTACTTGAGGGGTTTGAATTTTGTTTTTCTCATGTCATAATGTCAAAATGCAGGGGCCCCTAAAGAGGCCAAGCCCTCCGGGCCCCCAAATCCCTAGCAAAGGCACTGGCACGCATAGGCATTGTCAAGCTTTTGTTTACAATGTATTGATATCTTAATCCATTGATAAATATGACATAAACTATGATAATACACTTTATAATGGGTAAAAATCCCTTAAAACAAAACATTTGTTTTACTAATTATAAATAAAAAAAACTTTAAATGTCTAAAATGGGAATTTTAGTATAATAACAAAAATATACTAAGGATGACATCAATAAAGAGTAAATTTCATTGAAACCAACACAAAAAAAACACTTAAAAAAAACAGGATTCTGTTAAGATACAGATAAAATTTCCCTTGAAATGAGAAAAGCCAATAAACTGTTAGAATTGTTAGTTCACTAGAAGGCTTGCAAAAATGATTAATCTATATATATAAAATAAGAGTGTTTGTCCGAAAACAGATCCCCATTGGTCAATTTGAATTCACGTGAGTTTTTGTCACTGACCTATTTAGTCCTAGGCCTATATACTGTCTAATAATTTTTCACATCGGACACATGTCTTCGCTAGCTCAGTGGTAAACGTAGCGGACTGCTATGCGAGCGACCCGGGTTTGATTCTCCAGTTAGACTACTTTTTTTTTCGACAATTTTTTTTTCTAACTTTTAAAAACAAAAGACAATGGAAATCTAAGGGCAATTTAGATTTTTGTTAAATAAAAATACTTTTTTTTTTACCCGATTACAATATTTATTTTAAATTACTTTCCTAAAAGACTTCAGTAAAAAAAAATAAAAAAATTTAAATATAAGATTTATAGCTTTCTTTTAAATGTAGTTTATAAATTTTTTTATCTGCACCTTATACAGTCCTTTTTTTTTTTCACTCGGGCAACGCCGGGCAATGTAGCTTGTAACAAGCTCTAACATTGACTAAAAATGTGTAAAAAGTACTTACTTCATCTAAATTATTATATTTTATTTCACAACAATCGCAATAGCCTTGTTGTTTATTAATTTGTGTTGCTTTCTTAAAGTGTACTGCAAGATTGCCTTTCACTTCGCCAGCAGTTACAATAGGAACCCCAACAAGCTCAGGAAAGGCAGCAGAAGCTTTTACATTTTTGGGTGTTCTGTAATACAGTTTTAGATTAAAATAGCATAAAAGGAATAAAATTACAATTTAACGTAGAATAGTGTTAGTTTTGAGCAGTAAATCATCATGATCAATTAAAATGTAAAGTTAAATTTCAAAAACACCATTAGACAAGATCTACATAAAATATCAATTTAAAATCAATAAGAAAGAAATAAGTTATCTAACGTGCTTAATCCTTACACATTTTACTTAAAAAAGAGATTACACAAACAGCACCAGAAAAGTACCTTATTTCTTGTGCTTTGTGCTCAGCTGTGTCCATTCCATTTCCTGAGACAGTTTCGGAGGGTAAGCACTTGCGAGCTCTAAAGTGATGTTGTACTTTTAGACGAGCTTCACCAAAGGGAGAAATGCCAGGGGGTGCCAATAAATTTATTTTAGGCCAAGTAGGAAATTCAGATTTGACTGGTCTGTATAGTTTATTCACTGCTTCAAACTTGATGAATGGGCCTTTCAATTGTTTCTCTAAAAAAAAGTAAGTAATTAATATTATAAATATCTAGTTAATTATTTGACTTGCTTGAAATTTGAAACGCAAGGACAAAAGTGTTTATGTTTAAAAATCTATTAAAAGCATTTTAGATAACAGTACTTACTTCTTTTCTTACTTTCATGTGTCTGAGAATTGAATGGACATGTTTTATCCTAATGGAAATTAAGAAAATGCAACATTTAATTATTTCAATTTTTTTTACAAATGAATAGTATATTCAGATCAATAGGTTAAGATTGCTTTATGGATCCAAACAAACGGAAATTTAACTTTATGGCAAAGTAGATGGTATTCAAGAATTAATTAGTAAAAATTAATAAGCAGTTTTATAACAATTTTAAGAGAAAGCAATTAATAGATTAAAAAAAAATATATATGCTTCTTAAATAGACAGGCTCAAACTATTCGTACTAGAAAATGTTTCAACAGGTTATTTAATGTGTTCTAATCAAATTTATGATAGATGAGAAAGTATATTGACAATTTCTGACAGTTTAACAAAGAGTGATAAAAGTTCTCTATGCTAGTCCTGATTGAGCAGAGCCAACCATTTAGTCAAAATTTTATGTAACTGTGGTATAGTGTGTGAACAGTGTGCAAACTGTCCTGTGGGATTTAGACAAGGTTACACAGGGCTGCAGATAATCTCTGGTGAAATCACATTTTATGTTATGTTCTTCTTCTTCATTGTACTGTGGAGACCCAGTTAGTAGATTCAAGGAAAAAGTTCACAATTTAAAGGTAATTTGATTACAAATGCTCTGGGAACAAAAGTGTGCATTAACTACTTATAAATATTTTATAACATACAAACAAGAGTTATAAACACGACTTTGAAGAGTTGACTGACATTTAAATCATCTAACTTTTTGGTCATATTTATAGAGAACCATGTTATAATGTTTTAGTGTTTTGTTTATAGCATACACATGGCACAACTAAGACATTAGAGTAGTGTCAGAGTATGAAATGTATAAATGATTTAAAATAGTGCTGTGCTGTTTGCTTTTGGTTATTAATAACTAAAGAAAAAATAGCTGCCTATGAGTCAAAAGATTTTAGCTGACAACAATTTTTTAAATAACAAGTTTTATTCAGAACATACTTCATTTTTACAAGCATCATTTTGATATTCTCTGTTAAGCTTCTTCAGCTCCTTTTCCAACCATTTACTTGCAGCTGAAAAAAATGGCAATTTAATATTTTGTCCTGAATAGAGCTTTTAATGCTGGTTATCTTAAACTTTTTTAAGGATATGTGTGTGTGTGTGTTAAAAGAAAAACTGTTCAACACTAATTTAGGTGGACAAAAATTATAGTAGGTACTCAAAACTGGCTTCCGTTTTTTGCGCGATTTTAAGTTTTCGACACCTCTTGTACTAAATCGTCTAGGCAAAAAGTGCCATTCATGATAGAAAGATAATTTTTTCACTCGATTGTATATGAATAAATGGCCTTTATCACCATATGTATTTAAAATTGATTGTTTATGTTAAACATTTTTAATATTTAAATTATCTAAGAAAAATAGTTTATTTTTAAAGAAAAAATCATTTTTAAGATTTTTTATAAACATCATCAAAAAGCTGGTCCATTTTGGCACATTTTGCTTAACGCGCAAGATAAACCCTACGAAATAGTATTTTACTGCCGTAAAAACATGTCTGCCGCGATCTCCGCTATTTGAAGGGTCGTTACCAATAAAGGCGCCGTATCGGATTTTATCACTTTAGTAGTTAAGTAAAACTATTCAATATCATAGATTAATAATATAAAATTAATTTTATGTTAAAAAATGTATGGATATATTATTATATTTATTTAATTTTAATAAAATTGTTTTAGATTTACCACTTAAAATCACTTGTTCTCGAGTCTCCAAACCCCTATTAAGTTTAAGGATAAGCCTAATTTTTTTCTTGTCATAAAATAAACTAAAATTACATTTATTTTAAAGAAGATATGCTAAAGATATTGAATTGATACTGTTTATTTCCAGGAAATAATATTATAATATGTAATTTGACATGCAAAAGGTATCTTCAATCTGTTGTCAATGTAAACAATAGTAAATTTAACCTTTGGTGGACTAGCGAAGCTATGGAAAATATTATTAATTAAACGAATTAAGTATATAATTAAGTAGTTTTACACACTTATAATAACATTTAAATAGAACCAGACAGTATTTTATTTAGTTTTTGTGGAAGCGAAGCTATTTTCAGCACATGAATGTACAAAAATATTGTCTAGTCTACACTCATAAGGCCTACAAAATGCAATAGCTATGAGGCCTACTCCGACAAGTCTAATGTGGGTAATAAAAGACATATTTTACTCTTTAAAATAATACAATACTATTATTATATCTGCACTTGAAGAATATTTCTTCCATGGCATATGTTTAATAATTCATCGGTAGGGCTAAGTCATTTTTTAAACATTTATTGAATAATGGTTTGTCATGCGTAGGCCTAATAATAATAATTCTAATAAGATTATCAGATCTAGCATGAAATTAAAAGTTTATTGTATACCCCCGATTTGTTATACGTTTATTGACGGTTATAATATATATTTATTATGTTTGTGAAATTCTATGTATTGCCTAGGAACAAGTCTAATTACAATCAGTCATAATCAAATAGCCTACATAGGGGGTCGTATATTAATTATGTCAACAAAATACAGAAAACTGGGTTATTGAAAAAATTTACAGTTGTTGAAATGTGGGAGGGAAGGGGTTCAATAAAGTGACTTTATATAGGCTAATACATTTTATTTATAAATTTTCATGCGTTTATACTAATTCATTCATCAACAGCCTGCCAATAAAATCATAGATTTTACTGCATTGCCAACTTCGTGGCCTATATGCATATAGGCCTACCCTCTGTATTCTGATCTGGACCAAATAAAAACAAAATAGGAGGGTTTGGGAGGGGAACATAGGGTAGAATCATACCACTTTATATGTGTGTGTGTGTGGGGGGGGGGGTAAGGGCGAAACATGCACGGCACGAGGTCAAAAAGACGGTTTGTTCTGATATTAAAACAAATATATTTTTGCGAACTACTAATAGACAAAAGTTAAAATTAGGTCGATATAAGAGATAGGCCTATGTTTCATAATTGTTAATGTATAATTAAAATTAAAGTGTATAAGCTAAAAATGTATTATTACTAGTAGCGTAGTGGGGGTGGCAAATAATAAAAAGTAGGAAAGATTGGTGGACAGCGAACACAACTAGTATAAAGTGCGGGGGTGGGGGAAGTGCAATAATGAACGAACGGGGCTAAGTCTCAAATAATGCACAATATCCCCATAAACTACTGAACAATTAATCTGTTATCGAAATATCAATAGTGAAACTAAAAATGTGATTCTTTAAATATTTATCTATACAAAAAACTACAGCTTAGAATATAATGCTTATGATAGGCGTTCTTGGTTAGTGTTAAGGACCATTAGATATAGGTATTTATACTTTATACCAATGTAAAAAAATAGAGAAACCAAATCAAATCAAATGTACAAGTAATATAATGAACAGTTTTAAGTTTATATTGTAATAATATATTTTGTTTTTAGTTATGGGATATAACTGATTATTCTTATTATTGTTACTACTATCAATAGGATAAATGGTCTTAACCTAAACAATAGTCAATGGTTGTTATTTTAAACCTTTAATTAACATTTGAAAACTTTCTCTTTAAAATAAAACACGTATAACTGTTACCTTAAAATGTGACTTATTAAATAATGTACTAACTTGCCTTATTTAATGTATAATGCTCGAGTCTTACACTATATAAAAACTGCTTTTGTTTGTTTTACTTTCAAGTACATGATTGACAATCTTTGTCCGTATAACTACTTATACAGTACATTTTAGAACATTTTTTACTATAAAAGTTGTGTACTTTAAATGAACTTCAAATTGATGTAATATTTGTACATTTACAAAGATTCGTTAAATTTTCGCTAATATTTATAAATGGCTAAAAAACTAAAATTTTTGCTAGAACACTTTGTTTCAATAAAAATAATTAAATTTTGATAATTTGAAACAGTGCCAATTTAGTAGGTCTCTATAGAGCATTGAATTCCCTTCAATTTGATATATAACATAAACTTCTACTAAAATTAGGTAATTTTTAGTGATTTTTTAAAAATAGGTCAGATTTGCGTTTTTTGTCTCCCTTGAAAAAAACTGTAAAAAGTATGAAAAATGATTTTTACATCGATATTTGTATATTTTACAAATGCCCCACATTCACTAAAAAAATTGGGTCTCTTCTCTACAAACTTTTGTGTTTGTAAACAAAGTAACTTAGCCATAGCCAATATACATTTTGAGATAATGACTTCTAAAAATAGGACTTTGTGAGGTGGCTAAAGGTAACCCACTTGTAAAATTTCAAAATTTCATAACTTTCTTAAAAATTAACATACAGTCATAAAATTGGTATCAAAGTTCTTAGAATAATTATGTCTTTCTATTAAACATAACAAATTCTCCATATCTTGAAAAATTAAAATCAGTTTTGAGTACCTAATTATAGGTTGTTTTTTTCAAATAATATAGAATAACTAAAAAATACTCAGATTTATTTGGATAATCAAAAATACTATGTATTGTTGATAATTCAGCTATCTATAAACAAGAAATACTTTTTAAAAAATTCCACTCGTTTTTAAAAGGCACTAAAATTAATATGATAAAATGTGTGTTTATTTGGTGTTAATCGTTTTAATAAAATTGAAATTATGTTCTATAAATCTTACCATCAAGAGAGATGATTTTAATACCCAATTTCTCTGCATTAGCCACAACAGAACTTGCCTGCAAATAAAAGGTATTGTAAATATAACTATAGAAAATGTAAATAACAATTCTTTCCTGAATAAAAAAACTGAAAAATTGTGTCTACTTACTTGATTTTTAGCACACGCTATCTGAGCTAGAGCTTTTCCTCTAGATACCTAAAATGTACCAAAGAGACAAATGTAATAGAAAATGTACATAAACAATTACCTATAAAACACAAGATGGGTGTCTTAAGACAAAGTGGTCAGGTAGATTAAGAAGTGAAAAGAAGCATGATCAAGTAAGTTAAAACTGAATCTTTGGTATATAATCAAGTCTCTTTATTTGGCAGAAATCAACACATGTGATATTTTAATAAGTTCCTAAGCTGTCTCCTTACCCTTACATTTCAGGGATCCGTGACATAGTCTTCTAATAAAGGACTAATAAAGAACACAGAGATCCCTCACAGTAGATATGTTGAAAGTGTATACACTGCAACCAAATAGTCCCATGTCTCCACAGATGTCTATACAGACCAAACTGGAGGTAGTGGAATTTTAACATCCCACCCTAATGGACTCATCACCTCCTACTCTGTCTTGGCCAGCTCTACAACCACAAACTACAGTGAACTTATGGTCACATGGGAAGCTACACTCCTAATTAATAAGTCTATCCCAGTTGCCAGCCACAAGACACATTGTCATCCTCATAGATAGCAGATCCTGCATAAAAGGACATATCCCAGGGACACTGAAAGAAAGACACTGGACAGGCTGGGTGCCCTCTCAATGCAGAGTGCCCTAGTGCTTCGGTGGAACAGATGAGGCAGGTGGGCTGTCCAGATTCAGAAGTGATGCCTTACTACCATGAGGCAAATGGCATAATGAAAGACATGCAACAACAAGTGGATGTGGAAACACAATTCACCAGCAAATCCTCTCCAGAGAATACCAATTATAGACTTAGAACAGGACACACCAGACTGCTAAAACACCAGCACAGAATTGAATTAAGCCCTACTAAATGGAACGGGACTCTGTAAGCCTTAGCACATCCTGCAACAGTGCTACTCCATAGAGAAGACCAAAAACCAGGTCTGGCCTCAGGTCCCAGTCCCACCATGCCAGAAAAAACTCTGGGACCCAAAATCAGGTGTTACAAAGACAGTCCTGAATATCAGAGAGACAGGACTGGCTGTCTAAGCTGTAAAGGGAAATTTAAATATGGAATGCAGAAGAAGGGACACTCAATACCTAAATCTATACTACTATTATAATTTTTTTGTAAGCAGAGCAATACATTTATTGAAATAATGTTAAATAAGAAATAATAACAAGAAAACCATAAAAACAGAGTTTTTATTATACTCCCTTTATTTGCAAACTAAGTTTACCATCATGTAATTAAATAATTGATTGGCTACTGCAAATGAAAGGTACAGAAAAAATATCTGTGTCGCAAATCTCAAAAATATCTCCTTACTCAGTATGAATTGTTCTAAAAATAATCTTAGCACATAATTTTTTTTTTTAGCTTTGCGCCAAAAAAGTATAAAAAGTTGCACAGGCATTTTTAACGCGAAATCAAAATATTTCTTATACTTTCCTTTTAAGAAATGAATATTGTCATAAGTGTAGTATTATTAAGTCGTTTTAACTGAAAATTTGATAGGATGTATTGTTAGGCGCCCCAAATCTGCTGTCCAAAATTTTAGCTCGATCGGACCACGGAAAGTGGTGGAAAAATCAAAGCAAAGTTTTGCTCCCACGACGCATGATTGCAGACAGACAGAAATTGCAACTTAAAATAAAGGAAGTAAAAATATTACCACAGCTTTTTTTATTTCATTATTTCCAGTTGGTGATGGCCCACAATTGAATGGACTAGTCATATTTACAAAGGATGGACTTTGTGGATTGTCATCTTTAGCATTTATTTTCTCAGTTTTTAATGAGCCAGTCAAAGATATGACATAATTGATTTCACAGCTCAAGAATTTCTCAACTCTCTGGAGAAAAAAAATTAAGTATTTATTATTACTTGATTAATAAACCTAGAGAATCATGCACCTGACATTGTTGCTGTCTAAATTTTAACTAATAATAATGATTGGTAATCCAGGGTTCTTATAAAATGATTTTAAAAACTTGGAATGTTTCACTAACTAACATTTCCCAAACTTTACACAAAAGGTATACTGGTATGTGTAAAATGATTTAATGTCTGGCAGTGTATCTAATCTAGTAAATAGGTAGTCCCCCCCCCCAAAAAAAAAAAATGGACTAGTTGTTAATTACATAGTTATTAACTTTAAAAAAAAAGCACTTCAAGTTAATATATATCACACTACTTAGACCATCTCAGTGAAATTTTTTAATTTTCCCAAACCCTGTTCAGCTTTCCCAAACTTTCCTAACCTGTAAGAACCCTGCCACACACGCATTAATACAATATAATTTTATTAATGTTCATAAAAAATTAATTGTTATCTATATTTGAATAGTAAAAGTATGGAGAGTATGTTACAAATAAATTTTACCATTACTTACATTATTTAATTAAATTATTAACTAGAAACAAATGCATTAAAAAAATTGCTTACAGCACCAAGCTTTTTCAATTGTTCTTCAATTAATTCACACTGTTTGCCTTGCTTGATGTCAATGTAAATAAGTTTATTTAACAATGGCAGATTTTGGTTGTTTTTATCACCCATTTTGGCTTTTTTCTTGCCTTTACTCTTTGGACCTGGTTTTAAAAATAAAGTACACCTTTATTAACACTTCATATATAAAATACAATAAGCTAGGTGAGGAAAAACATATATGGTTGTCCATTGCTAACTTTTGTTATTGCATACAATTAATCAATGCATGCTAATAATTTTAAAGTCGTACAATACAGTAGTGAGTAGCATCAATTAGCAAGTTTTTATTTTTCTGAACTTTTTAAGATATCCTTGTAAAGTGTAAAGAACCCAGATATTAAATATATGAAAACCACATTCTATGAAATGTGTTTTTTCAAACATATATATTTAAAGCATACACATGGTATCACAAATTACATTTGTGCATGGTACACTTTTTTCTAAACTAATGTACTGTACTTTAGTAATCAATAAATATATTAAATAGTTTACAATTATATGATTTAGAAAAGACTATTCTAGATTACATTAAATACCTTTAAACAATGACAACAGATGTAGATTTAATGGTACAAAAATATATTTACTTACGAATTTTTTCTCGAGCTTGTTTCATTGTGAGTGATCGTCTTTTGTGTGATGTCATTTTCTAATGCTTAAAATAAGCTTTGACTACACATTGCATCTGTTGATCTAAAATATAGAGACATTAAATAGTAAACATTGTATTACAACATTAATTTGGCCATCTTCAATAAACAAGTCAATTGTTAATTTACAGTATTTAGAGTCTTATGAATAGATGAGTGATGAGGATAAATGTTTTTGTATGCCCCTTAAATACAAGTTTTCCATTTAAATAATTTATAGTAAATAAGTTTGCATTTTTGTATTTCTATTTATCATGGATTTGATTGTATTAAATAAAACTGTTGTTTTTTTTTGGAATTAAAAAAAAATAGACTAAAGATATAAGTGAAAAAAGAAAATATTGTATTCAGTTTTTTTAGTTGTTCAAACTCTTTTAATTTAGCCAGAAATAAATGTTTTCATAAAAAAAGGAAGTAAGCAATAAAAACAGAGGATTTTTGCTCATGTGTAGAAGAGGAATTCATTTCATTAGCAAAGAAATGAAATTGATTGTTACAAAATTGCCTTTGGTCTATCTGACTGTAAAATGTAACGTGTGAGGTCAAAACTAGATTCAAGATTACAGTAAATTTAAATTAATATGTGCAAAGATTAGCATGTAGGCTAAAGCTGGTCAGACTGTTTTAAAATTTCATTTGACACCTTTTTTTTTGTTTTGTAATGTGAGGATTTTTATTTTTATTTTTGTTAAACTCCTTTGGTCAATAAGGTACGTCCAATATTGACAAAATACTAAAACACTATTTACACATTTATTTTTGAATCTCAAACCATTTCTTTACTATCCTTTTACAAAGAGGGATTTTGCCATCATCCCTCAAGGACGGACGGATGCCATATATACTATCATATACACGGTTCCTGCATTAAACTCAAATCAAAATTTCAGGAGGTTTTCAGGGGCAGAAAATGGGAATATAGTATTCTCTATAGGAGCATCTGTAACATATAGAGTGTTAAATTAACAAGTATAGAGAAAATATTTATATGGGCCTACATAGAAAAGTATATAGAAATCTTTCAGATTTACAAGTTTAAAAAATAAAATCACTATGACAAGTATAAAAAAAATGCTATTGTAAAGTTAAAAGGACATGTAGATAATCCAATTTGATTACTTTCCAATCATTACAATCATTAAGCCTATTTTAATCCTGCTACAAAAATAAAACCTTACAGCAGCTAGGTAGGGAGGGGCAAATAGTGCATGGGGGAAACTGGTGCATATAATATCTCCATAAACTACTATATTTAAAAAAAAACAACTAATTCTCATATCTAAAAAGTTATATAGTTTACTCCACTCTCACACACACATACTTAAAATGTGTACCAGTGTAGCTTACTTACGCTGGCAAAGACTAATTGGCATTAAATGACAAGTAGGGTTTAGATATCGTTATTGAGAATATGATTTCTTATTTAGGCCTTATATATGCTTCATATTATCGGTAGGCCTAGATTTGAATGTCTCTGGTATATTCGTAAAGATTTTATATTCATTATTCAGCCAATTTGTGTCTAGAACATAATATGTAGTCATATTCAGCATTGCATGCATTTCATCAATGTATTGGTGAATAAAAGATTAGGCCTAGTCATTAGTATGATAGACCTAGGCCCACACCGGCTATGCCTAGACCCAAAATCGTCTGCCTATTACACTTGTTTTTTTACCAAAAGGAAAGACATTAATTACAATATGTTCTGCTTGTTGCCTACCACAATTTAAAAACAATTTTTTTTTAATTGTAGGTCTACTCATACAATATAATATAGGCCTATTCTGCAAAATGTATTAGTTTGCAGACTCTGCGAAGCCTAGAATGGTAGGCTGTGTGTAGCGAGAGCCAAAGCAGGCATTTCCCACATTGATCGCAAAAGCACATTAAAATTTAGTAGAACCACCTAGAGCCTACACCTTTCAAAAGTTGATAATGATATCTGTGCCAATCGGCGTAGGCCTACATTGCGAAAAAATCCTCTCGTAGGGCTAGCTAGGCCTAAATCATGCGAAATAGGCCTACTGGAATTTTTACTATATAATATAAGATAGTGTTTTAAACGTCATTGTTTTCTTTTTAACTAATAGACTAATAAAAAGACCTATTTCTGTGCAAAAAATATTTCAAAATAAATCAATTCGAAAAATTCAAATTGTGTCGGTTTGCTGACTCTGCCTAGTCACGTCAAGCGTAAGCAGGCATTTTTAACATTGATCTAAAAAAATAGGCACCTTATCTAATCTAGCAGACACCAAACTGTGGGGAAGGGAGCGAAACAGGAGGGAAGGGAGAGACTTGGCATAGCATGCGTAGGCGTAACACATGGACATGGAAGGTGGGGCCCAGTATTAAAAAAGATTACGCAGTATGTCAATGACAATGACATGTTCAATGATGAGTTCATCATAGGATATGAAATATCATGCATGTAGGCCTTCACTACAAACTCCTTTACAGATTTATAATTATAGTTAGGCCTATGCCTATACACTATACACTGAATATACAGTTAAAGGTATTTAAGGCATATATTTTTATTATAAGGCCTAATTATTAATTATATGACTTTGACTATAGTACTATAGCTATAGTATAGAGCAGTATAGGTACTATAGGCATAGCCATAGCCCATAGGAGCATTGTCTATCAACTAGGCCTATATGAATATATGTCAGATAATATAATAGGAATCAATATGAAATAAAAGTAAAAGTACTTTGAAGTAAAAGTTAAAAGTAGGCCTAGTAGACTAATAGGATAGTCTTACTAATCTTCTTTATAGAAGGAGCGTCTGTAATCCTATACTATAATACGAGTTAAAATTGTGTGTATATATATATGTGTATATGTGGACATTTTCTTCAAAAGCGCTCTAACGATTATCTTCATGTTTACAGCTTTTCGGCCACATAAATAAAAATCGGAAATGATCGTTAGACAAAAATACACAAAAGATTTATCGTAGATAATTGATTTGGCCGTGAAAACATGCCATTGCACGATCCACATGTAGCGCGGCATTCAAGAGCGGTGTTTTGTTGCGTCGCAATTATGACCTTGCGGAAATACCCGTTCAACATTAACAAGAAGTTTAATTTCTTGTTTATGCTGGCTGTTTTGCGCACCGATGATAGATATAATTTAAAGCAAGACCAAGTGTAATAATTTATGTAATGCAGGGTGTGCAAACTACAGCCAGTGGTTGACTCGCGGGCTGACAAATAATAGTATGCGGCCCTTGAGGCTTATTTAGATTAAAACGTCCTCAATATATTTTAGATTAAATTAAAAATAAAATATTTACGTATTAATTACTAGTGAGATAATAGTTTGCTGTTTAAATAATAACAGAATTAGATGAGATTTCTCCAAACTATATGCCTATTTGTAAATTTTGTTTATTAAACATTATTTTGGAAAAAAAAACACGTCGAAAATAATCATAGGAACTACTTTTTTTATACAAGACATCTGTTTACGAATGTTTTATTAAATATATTTATGATTTGCTTATATAGGCCTACCCAAGTAAGATATATTAGAATATGTTAACATTGTCAATTCGAAATCTGGTAAACGAGAAAAGATGTATTCAGTATATTAGTATTTTCCTTATAACAATAGTCAGAAGTGTAATATACTGTTAGTTTTATTGAGGGGCGGGGGGAGGGGGGAAGGAATTAAACACATCATCTAACGTAGCCTATATATATTATAATCTTTTCATTTCAGTCTTTTCATTTCAGTCTTTTCAATGAATAACCTAATTTCACCGTTAATTATTTAGTTTTTAAGTTTAATGCTCAAAATTTAAAAAAAAAATTAAAAATGTTTATATTAATCAATATTATATTTTGCCGCGATAGTTTATTTTAAATAGTAACACAAATGGAGGATATTAGACAATGTTAACACCAAACTATATTTTTTTACTTTTTTGTCAAACAATGTTTGGAATAATACATTGAAAACATTGAAAATCTATATATATAAAAAGATCGTGTTTGTGTCCCCACGGATCCCCATTGGTCAATTTGTGAGTTTGTGTCACTGACTTATTTAGGCCTAGTCCTATATACTGTCTAATAGCTTTTCACATCTGACATGAGCCTTCTCTAGCTAAGTTGTTAACGTAGAGGACTGCTGTGCGGGCGACCCGGGTTCGATTCTCCAGTTAGACTATGCCTATTTTTTTTACCCGATTTACATTTATTCGTAGACCTTTTTAATTCATATCAAACATATTTGCCGGCCGTAACTCATTGTTAGCTTGAATGGGTTGAGGGAGGGAGTTAAAAAAATTGACATAATTTTATAGGAAAGTTTGACAGTTGTTAAAGTTAATTAATTAATTAATTAATTGGTCATTTATATAGCGCCTCACTCCATGCTAATAAAAGCATGCTCAGCGCGCTCACAAAATCGAAACGACAATAACACTCTAAAATAATTTTAAACAAGGTTTCGGCCGATGGAGGCACGAAACGACAATAACATTTTATAATAGTTTCAAACATGTTTTTTGCTGATGGATGTGTATTTGATCAATTTAGTTGTAAAGAAAAGTCTTCAAATTCTTCTTGAATGCCTTTTTTGACACAGAGTTTTTCAGTGTCTCAGGTAAGCCGTTCCACAGTGAAGGCGCCACAGATTCAAACGAGCGTACACCAATAGGGGAGGGGTAGAAGAACTAAAAATTGTAACGTAATTCACGATATTTTAAATTTAAACTTTTCATTTTCAGTCTTTTAAATAATAATAATAATAATATTTGTATAGCGCTGCCAACAAACATAATGTAAGCTCAGAGCGCGTTTAACATACAACTAAGAATACGGATATTACACTAGGCCAGGTGACAGAGCTAAATTGATGATTAAAAAAAAGACAAAACAAATAAATGTAGCAATAACCGACCCAACCTATAAATAAGACAGTAAGTTTCCAAAGCATGTTAAATGTTATCGAAGGTAAATATTGAAATAATGAGTTTTTAAGTTCTTTTTGAAAGTAACAGTAGAGCTTGTTCGCCTCAGTTGAATGGGAAGTTGATTCCACACCTTCGGACCGGATACTGAGAAGGCTCTAAGGCCAACGGTCGTCAGAGAGAAACAGGGCTCTTCCAGAAGCGATGAGTTTGCAGAATGAAGTGTTCTTTGCGGGACATAAGGTCTGATTAGTGCCTTGAGATATGACGGAAACTCGTTATTAAAAATGCACTGATGGCAAAGTAGCGCCACTTTATACTCAATTCTGGCTTTCACGGGGAGCCAGTGGAGCAAGCGTAGAAGGGCAGTTCCTGAGTCTCTTTTTTTAGACTCGCACATAAACAAACGCGCAGTACTTTTATGTATTCGTTGTAGCCTGGCGATTTAATGACATAAATGACATATATTTCTGTTGGATTTAAAACTGACAACTCTAGCCTACATGTTTTTTTTTTGGTTTAAAATGAGATTAAGCTGGGTTTTTTTTTTTTTTTTTTTGGGGGGGGGGGGGGGGTTTATCGGGCAAAATCTAGATATTAGACTGCACAAATAAAAATCTGCTTTGACTGTTAGAATTTAAAGCCCATGTTATTCATAGTAGAAAAAAGAAAAAAGACAAATACAATTTATTGGTCTGGTAAAGAAGTATTTTTAAAATTTATGCACTGTTGTTTTACATACACATGATTTTAAGGTACAAGCGCCTGCTCTTTATTACCGATCGATACCGATCGAATGATCGGTCACCTGGTACTGTATAATATAAGACTCTTACTTACTCTTAATCTTATACATTACAGACGCTCCTTCTATAAAGAAGATTATTGCGTCCTACGCTCATCCGTGGTCCGAGTCTAGTCTTGCATTTTTATTGATGTTTTAAATGATGTTAAGTTACTGGTTTTCCTGGTTTGTTCAGGCAAACCATTCCATAGTATAGTATAGTATAGGATAGTATAAATATTTACTACTGGGTATATTATTTAATATAATTATAATATTATAATATTATTATAGTAGGATAGTCTAGTAGTTTAAGAACTTAAGTCTAAGGGTATATTATTATTTAGTATAGTAAAGTATCTAACTAGATTACTACTAAACTTACTAAGGACCCTTACTAATTTAGTAAAGGTAAAGTCTAAATGACTCTAAATAAAAAGACAAGTCGTGAAGTCAGCCACAGCACAAGACTCAAAGTGGGACAAGTTACAAGTTCAACTTATAAACTTACTATAAAAGTAAGACTTAGGTAGGCTCACTTGAAACACTGCTTACATGCGAAAACCAATGATACTTACCGTACTTCTATTTCTTGTCTATGTGCCCATTTGTAAATTCCATAGATATTTCAATTCAACAATAAATTAGCTTTTATTCTTTATTATTTTACAACTATAGCCATAGCGGAATTGTTTGTTTTCTGGCGCCGTCTGCAATAACCAGATATTTGTAAAATAAAATTATTATTAATGCTGCCAAATTTTAAATGCCACGTTGTGTTTCAACTTACTATTATGACATATTCGAAATTAAATTACACTTGGGTCTTAATTAAATATATATTTATATAATTAGTAGACAAAATTATTATATATATTTACATACATAACTTATTTTTAACACACGAATTTAAAAACAAGTGACATTGGTCTAGAGTCTCGATCACTGATATATATAATTTAGCTCTAAACTTTACAAACCTAAACAGTGATCTACTAAACCTTGTCGCGGTATACGATTTGACTGGTAGTCTTAGTCTTATAAGTTTACAGACGTTCCTTCTAGGTAGAAGGTAGTCTGGTAGACGAACTGTCGCGGACGACGAATTGTCCGGTAGACCACAGAAAGAAAAAGTCCTATGCAAAAATGATCTAGATCTACGTCCTGTCGCTTTAACATCTAAGCCAGGCCAATTATCATGAAATGTTTTGAGACAATTATTCTCAGAAGTAGGCTACAGTGCCGTTGCTAGGTATTTGGGGGCCCGGGGGGCTTGGCCTCTTTAGGGGCCCATGCAATTTGAATTTTGATATTCGACGGTAGTCGACCGTGTGCGCGTCCACCGTAGTCTCAATAGGGAGAGATAGCAAAAACATTATTTGTAATGCCACCACATTGAACAAACACCGGATATACCGCCTAATAAACAATTTAAAGCCTCTCGTACTACACAGAATGAGGTCTATGCAGAAGTCTTTTCTGGTCACGTGATCATTGTTAGACATACTTGATAAACAATGAATTGAATGAGATGGGCACTTACTGCTTCTGTTGGGTGCGCAAATTCTACCTCTAAATTATCATGTATATAATCTAAAATCTTTCCATCGATTTCCTTTGAAAGATGAAAGATCAACAAATAGGTGTTGTCCTTTAATAATTGTATGTCATTTTTATATTGTATAATCATTGTTGCTTCCGTGAGCATCATTTATAATATCACAATATTCAAGGATATGTGAAAAATTAAATTTTTTAATAAGCATAGGTGTCATTAAGATCAATGTAAAATCAGCCATTTTTTTTAGTTTACATATATCACGTGATCGATTTTCTGTATCTAAGGAATTGTGCATAGACCTTATTACCATCTCTTGCAGATCTATTAAATTCAAGGTGCCTGTCTATGCTTGATAAAATTCTTCAAGATCATGCACACCCGCTTCACGGTAGTTAGGCTACATCATATCTAGTCGAAGTGGTCGGCGTGTTTCAATAAGGGCCAGAACAGAGAGATTTAGGAACTCTTTTGTTCCACTATCAGTGAGACTCTTTCAAAAGAATCATCAGTCAGCCAGAAAATACAATAGCTGACTCCTAAATGATACTTTTTCTTGTATGATAAATGGTAGGCCTATGGAGTGTGGGCGAATGTCTATTGTGTTTGAGTTCAAATGGTTCTTTAATATTGTTTTAAGTATCGGTATACTGAAAGATGGAATTTAAGAATTCAAGTCAAATTTCCATTTATTTGGATCAACTAAGTACCGTAATCTTAATCTCTTATCTTATATATTATTATTACAGACGCTCGTTCTATAAAGATAAAGAAGATTAAAATCTTAAGAAGAAGATAAGATTATTGCATCCTACGCTCATCCGAGTCTAGTCCATCGTTATTAATGTTTTAAATGATTTTAAGTTACTGGTTTTCCTGGTTTCCATGCCCGAATGCCACTCGGGAAGAAAGAGTATGCTACTTATAGATCTATGCATATTTGTTCTCGCATAATCATAAGGCTTAGGGCCGCATAAGGGATAGGCCTACGTTTATTATAAAATTATAATATATTATATTTTATCACTCTGCCAATTGTAACCACTGATAGTATTATATTTAGTATTACATTTAGTTTATATGTCAGTTTGAGTACGGTAATTTTCAATCATATTTAATCGTCATCTTTAATTAATGTTTCATTATTTCAATATCACAACGTTTCCACTTCTTTAAAATGTCGTCTTTTATATTGAGGTGGGTCTTTAGTTGGCAACATTGTATTGACAGCAAAACAAAAATGGCAACCACCATGCCTCATTGTCAGATTGGTGACATCCAACAAATATCCAAATCGTTTATTGCGAATCAATCTGTATTTAATGTTTTAACTGGAACAAATACTGGATTTTTGAAAGGTTATAGTACGTGCAATAAAACTTCAGTGAATCTTAATTCGTTGGATTCAGTGTCTTCTAAAGCCAACGAAATAACATGCATGTGTTGGTGGGACACATGTAATGAGCAATATTTATTGACAGGACTTCGAGATGGACGAGTACAAAATTATTGTTTGGAAGAGGGTGTTATAATCAATGTTCCAGTATCAGTACCTGAAGAAAAATCTATTATGAGATCTGTTAAAGGTTATGACAAAACATTGCTAATTTCTGCATTTAATACAGGCAAAGTAAATTGTGAACACTTCACTTTCACTTCAGAATCTACAAGTTTAAAACAATTATCTGTGGGTATACAAATTAATGCAGGGCAAGATTTATTTTGCCTGGACCATAACCTTTCATTTCAAAATCAAATCGCAACAGGTGGGAAAGAAAACCCTCTAAAGATATGGGATGTAACATCACCTTCAAAGCCAATTTTTACAGCAAAAAATGTAGCTAATGACTGGTTAAATCTGCGAGTTCCAGTCTGGGTGATGAAGTCAGAATTTATGCATCAAAGTGATAAAATAATAACAAGTACAGGATTCTCACAAGTTCGAATGTATGACCCATCGGCTCAAAGACGTCCAGTAATTGAACTACAATTAAAAGATAGTAAAGAGCCAATAACAGCTATGGCATTAAAACCCAATTCAGACTATGAGTTGGTTGTGGGAACAACAACAGGCACCCTCTCTTTACTTGATCTAAGAAAAAAAGGCTTAGTTCAAAACTACAAAGGATTTGCTGGTGGAATTACAGATATAAAGTATCATTCTTTGAAACCTTTCTTTGCTGCCTGTGGTGTAGATCGATATGTCAGATACTATGAAACAGATGGTAGTAAAAAAAATATTTATTCTATGTATATGCAATCTCAGTTAAATTGCTTACTTCTTTTGTCAAATGGACCTTTGGAGGATCATGGAAATTACATTAAAAACAGCTCCACAAAGAAAAACTGTAGTGAATCTGATTCTTATAATCATACTGCTCTAAGTGCAGAAGAATTGGAAGTAGTTGATAAAGACAACATTGATGAGAGTCTATGGAATCAGATGGAAGTTATCCAAACTAAGAAACGAAAAAAACAAATGACCTCACATTCTAGTGTAAAGAAAAGACATAACTGATAAAAAATGTATGTGTAACAATTAAAATAGAACTTAAATGTTTGTTTATCTATGATTAGGGGCCTTATTTTAAATTATATTAATGTCCCATTGCCCATTATGATTATTGAATTTTTAAATTTCATTTAAAAGTATACATTAATTCATTAATTGTAACATCTCTATTTCTGTAAGGCATAAGCTTGGTTAAAAATAAAACAGATTATAACCTGAAGTATGTTAGTGTACCAGGTTTTCCTTTTTTGTAAAGCATTTTTTTTTTCATACCTATGGTACACTTTATGAAAGTTTAACATGTATCTCCTTTTGTATTATGGTAGTTGAAATATTTGTATTGATTCATTGAGATTTAATTATAAAGATCATAATTTGTAATGTTATTTATAAAACAAAATATTGTTTACCCACAATTTTTTTAAGATAACAAAAAATTGATTTTAGTTGATTTTCATGACATTGTACCCCTTTTTGGAGTTAAAAAATGCTTGATTGAACAGTTGAAGTACTCGGTAGATTTCACCCAATCCGTTTAAACAAGGACATCACTATGCTCATTCACCATTCATTTTCATCCTTATGTACCATATCCATTAGTTTTAGCAGAAAGCACAAAGAAAAAAAAGAAATTCCCATGTACTAATGTAGCTAAAAAAAAACCATTCATTTCAAGAGCTCTACAATTTAGTACAATATTTTATCCCCCGTTTTGTTCTGGTGTAAAAATAATACACTAGTTATAGTTATAGATAGAGAGTACAAGTATTGGGTATATTGAAGTCATGTAGTGTAGAGAACCGTATTTAAAATATTTATTTTTCTATAAAGGCAGATCATTGTTGGTTTGCCACTTCAACTTCAATACATTTTAGAATCATATTTCCCTGTACTTTTTTTGTTTGTGTTCTTTTTGTTGACTTGGAAATATTATACAATAATTAATTTAAGAAGCATGTTTATACAACACAGACAGTAATACTGATGCGCAAGAAAACTTTAAACCTTATATAGGAAAGTAATGAATTAAAAAGTATGTTGTAATTGTAATGTTAAAATTAGTACAAAATCAAATACTGTTCCTTGGGGGAGCTATCATCTCCTACCAAGCGTGTCCCCAGGTGGCAGATAGGGTAATGACCTTTAGATATAAGGGTTAGCCGTGAATACAGAATAAGCGGCCATGGACCAACTGGTTTGCTGTCATGGAGTTGGAGGGTGAGGTGGGGTATCCCGTGGTAAGGATACTCTTTAAAAAATGTCTAAAAAAAATTCAAGGAAATGACTGCAAAAAGGGAATCCATAAAAAACAGCAGGCTGAAGCCGGAGGCAGTGGGCCTTAATCATTTAATGGCACAAAACATACTGCCATGCAATTCTCAATGAGAACGAACAAGAAGAAGAAATCCTGTTCGAAGTTCAAATCCCTTTCCAACCATATACAAAAATCAAAATGTAAAATAAAGATACGCTTGTCTATCAATTATCATTATCAGTTACCCGTTAGTGACAACGGTTTTCATATGGTCATAAGGAATATCAAAATGTAGATTGATTCATGATTGTAGATTTATACAATTTTTTGAAAGTTTACCTATTAAAGTAGTATTATTTATTATAGTTTCTAAAGCTTCCACTCAGCTTGAGCTTTGAATTTTTACATACTTGGTACTGAAAATGAATCATTTACCAAAGCACCCAGTCAGCAAAGGCACTTTTTTTTACTTTTAAGTCTACAACAAAATTACTATTATTAATATTTAATAATATTATGAGACAGCACAACTCAATTGAGTACAGAAAAGTTTCAGAACACCCTTAGGGCCTAATACTAATATAGAAAATTTAATATCGGTATACATTTTTTAAGGTGAAAGTAAAAGAATGTGAATGCAAACTAGAATCTATTCAAAGATATTATGTTAACAAACACTGTTTTTATAATTAATAACTTGTAAAAAGAAAAGAAGTACCTAGTTTGATCATTGATACCAATTTTTCCATCCTTGGTTGCTCAGATTAGTCTAAGGGACATAATATGTCAAGGGGGAACTGTTAAGTTGTAGCCCAAAGGATATACATTTTAAACTTTAACTTAACATGTTCATTGAGTATTTAAATCTAGCTTTTCAAACATAGATAATAATTTATTTTACTATTCAAATATTGTTATGTTCTGATAAAATGTACCAGGTATATGGGTCAAAATGACACACCTAAAAGTAGGCCTACACTGTACTGTACTACAGGGTAATAGGAATAGTCAATATAGAAGTAATCACCATTATATGTGATTAGTCACTGATGAGACATAATAAAAAAAATATACGACCAAAATAACGCTAATCAAGTGTAAAAGTAGAGTAATTATCAAAAATATATTATGACCATGGACAGGTCAAATTGACCCTCCTAGAAGCGTTAGGGTATATTATAAGTTATAAGGGTTATTAATCTCCACTTGTTTTCTTTGCAAAGTTTCACTATTTCACTATATTGCAGTAGAAGTAGAATAGGCCTATAATTTAATTATTAATTTAATCAAGTATTATTTCATTGAATAGGTCTAGCCATAATTACACAATGTAACAAAACAAAACCTTTTTCTCTGTTGATCGACATTTTTTTATGTTTCCTAATTAATTTGAGTATATGAGTATATGTCATTGTTTTTTTTTATTGCAACCGTTTGATAATAAAACCAAAAAATCAATAAATGGGTTAGCTGCATTATTAAGCTATATCATGTAGTTACATTTTAAATATTGTAATGTTTCACCCCCATATTATATATGACTAGGATAGACTAAACAAAAAATATTAAATTTATAATGATATGAGTATTGGTTACCATGGCAATGGCAGCCATCTTGAAAATAAACATCTATTTTAAATCTTAAAATTTTCTAAACTAAGATGATTTTATGGAAGTTTTAAATATATATATTTGTTGTATTATAGTTTTTGTGGGTAACTGGCTAGTTTTGGTTGTTATTCTTTAAGAAATTATGAAATTATAATTTTTTTCATTTTGGTCTAGATCTATATAAATTGCCCAAAAAATTATTTTATAACTCAAAAATAATATTCATTTAAAAATTATAAAAGAGGCAAACATAACAGTAACTAGCTAGTTACCTGCAAGATATATCTATGCATCATCCTTATAAGATTAATTAACATATCTCAAAGGACTTTTAAAATATGAATATTTTACTGATCAAAATACCACAAAAACAACATTTAGAGAAAAATGACTGAAAAAAAACTTTCCATTTTTTAATATTTTTTTTACAGTAGACTACACCACAAACATATATTTCTTCAACAATGACATATACATAAACAGAAAAACAACATTAAACATTAAATTGTCCAGGTTTGTTCATTGTACCTTTCTTTGATTTGTTACGACGTTCTGCTTCTACTACTTGTCTTTTTTTCAATTTTTTTCTTTTTATTTGATTTACTTATAGAATCTATTTAATAAGGTCACAAAATTTTCAATCTTTAGAAAAAAACTACAGTTTTCCTCATTTATAAGGGGACTTAGTAGTAATAGTAACTGTAGTCTAAGCAATCATGTTATAAGTTATAAGTTAGCAATTTATAAATAAATGTAGAAAGTTTCAAATAAATTGATTGAACGATTATTGATTTAGATGCTTGGAGGCTCCATTGTGCAACATTTGTTAATTAAATCGTACCCAAAATGTGCTAATATTAAAAAAAAAAGATTTAAATCAACATAAATAAACATATATAGGAAAAGTAATATGAAAAGTGGGATTATATAGAAAATAGACAAAAAAATCAGCATTTATATATCATATCATATCATATCATCATCTATATATATAAAAAGACAGTGTTAAGCCCCGCGAGGATCCCCATTGGTCAATTTGAAAACACGTGTGTCACTGACCTATCTAGGCCTAGAGCCCAATATACCGTCTAATAATTTTTCACATCGGACATGTGTCTTCGATAGCTCAGTGGTAAACGTAGTGGACTGCTATACGGGCGACCAGGGTTCAATTCTCCAGTTAGACTATACTTTTTTTTTTCGACAATTAATTTTTCAAACTTTTAAAAACAAAAGACATAGTAAATCTATAGGCAATATAGATTTTGTTAAATAAAAATATTTGACTATTTTTTTTACCCTATTACAAAATTTATTTACTTTCCTAAAAGTATTCAGTAAGTGTAGTTTATAAATTTGTTATCTGCACCCCAGACTGTCCTTTTTTTTTTCACCCCGGCAACGCCGGGCAATGTAGCTTGTATATATATATAAATCTCAAAAGGAATATGTGGCTGGCTGGCTGGCTGGCTGGCTGGCTGGCTGGGTATGTACATACCGCATAATCTTTTTAAATACTGGACATAAAAACGTGAAATTTGCTACAAATATTCTTTGCGTTACGGCGGTGAACACTGTCAAGGTTTAAAAAAAATTAAAATGACCGCAGTGGTCAGTTTGGTCAAAAAACGCGAATAAAACGACATATTTTGGGTTCATGTTGAATTTGCCGTTCCAACTTTTTATAGTTTTTCGATCGATCGCGCTAAAAAAATTAAAAAAAGGATGGCGTTGAGATTTTTTTTAGGATGACGTCATCAAAGTTTGCGCAGAGATAGATAGCCGGCTTTTCGTAATGACGTCATCAAATTTTGCGTATTCATTTAAAATTAACTTTGCTTCAATGTTTGCTAATGTATTTTATGAATGAATAGAACAAAATATATTCACGTTTTAATTCGTGTCGTATACGAAATATAAACTTTGTAGTTGTTGCGTGCAATCTCATTATAACTGCTTGAGTAGTAAGAGTGTATGTAAACATAACTTTTAGCTTTTTCAATTCGTTTGAAGCGGGCGTATACGCATTAAAATCTTTCTAGCGGGAAATATTTCACTCAATTCGTTTCTAGCGGGAAATATTTCACGTTTCAGTTCGTTTCGGTTGTAGCGGGCGTACAAAATGTCATTCACATTTAAATTTGTGACGTATACATCGATAAACTTTTTAACGGGCAGGGTTTTATTAATTGCCGTATATATTAACTGTGTAGCGGGCAATCTCATTATAACTCCATGGGTAGATAAAGTGTATGTAAAATATCATTATGCGATTAAATTGAACACAATTTTTTTTTTTTTAAAGTTTCTTCTTTGTTTCTTATTGGTTTCATTTGTTATTGTTTTACATGTTGAATAGAAAAAATAATTCTAAGTTTGCTTCCAAAGCAACAATAAATAAATAAACAGCAAATAAACAAAAACAACACAACATAGGTCTGCGACTTAATGTTTGTCGTAAAAAAATATATCAAACAATCATTAAAAAAAAAAGTACTGTCGAATGTTCTTTATCAATGAATAGAACAAAATATATTCATGTTTTAATTTGCGTCGTAATTTATAGCGGGCAATTTTGTAATTGTTATAATGGGTGATGAGTAATGATTTTAACGGGTAATTCATGTTGTAGCGGGCAAATAAAAAATTACCTTTAATTGCCTTATATATTAACTGTGTAGCGGGCAATCTCATTATAACTCCATGGATATGTAAAATGTATGTAAAAGATCATTATGCGATTACATTGAACACAATGTAACAAAAAAAATATTTCTTCTTTGTTTCTTATGGGTTTCATTTGTTATTGTTTTACATGTTAAATAGAAAATTTAATTATAAGTTTGCTTCCAAAGCTACAATAAATAAATAAATAGTAAATAACAAAAACAACACAACATAGGTCTGCGACTTAATGTTTGTCGTAAAAAAAATATATCAAACAATCATTAAAAAAAAATAAAAGTACTGTCGAATGTTCTTAATCAATGAATAGAACAAAATATATTCATGTTTTAATTTGCGTCGTAATTTATAGCGGGCAATTTTGTAATTGTTATAATGGGTGATGAGTAATGATTTTAACGGGTAATTCATGTTGTAGCGGGCAAATAAAAAATTACCTCACGTTTAAATTCGTGTCGTAGGTCATGCGGGCAATCTCATTATAACTGCCTGAGTAGTTAGAGTGTATGTAAACATAACGTTTAGCCGGTTCGGAGGACCGGGCACAAAACGGCTTGTCATATATATAAATCTCAAAAGGAATATGTGGCTGGCTGGCTGGCTGGCTGGCTGGGTATGTACATACCGCATAATCTTTTTAAATACTGGACATAAAAACGTGAAATTTGCTACAAATATTCTTTGCGTTACGGCGGTGAACACTGTCAAGGTTTAAAAAAAATTAAAATGACCGCAGTGGTCAGTTTGGTCAAAAAACACGAAAAAAACACAACTTTTGATTCACATTGTCTTTGCCAGTACAACTTTTTATAGTTTTCCGTCACAAAGTTCGGAAAAAAAAAGGATGCGCTGAGATTATTTTTATGACGTCATCAAAGTTTGCACATGGATTTTATAGCAATGAAGGGACATTTTTCATTCATGTTTAAATTGACGTCATCAAACTATGTGCATGGATTTTATTATCTCAACTCAATGACGGGAACAAATTTTCTTCATGTTTAAATTGTCTACGTGCCGTAAACAACATAAATTCTTTACACTACCAATACTGTAGTTGATTTTCTTAATCTATCACTACTTTAATACTTTACACTGTGAATACATGACTTAAAGCTAATTAATAATTTAAAACTTTACAAACATAGGACAAAGCAAATAGATTTAGCATTTTTTTTTTCTGTTTCGGGAAGTAATACCGACGCCTTACTAAGCTTATTTAAACGCAGTGGTCCTGGTTACACTCTATATTTAAGCTTATAATTATATGGCGTCATCAAATTTTGCGTATTTATGCGTTTAAGAAGGGAACAAAATTTTGTTTTAATTTGCGTCGTTATTTGTGGAATGCAATATTTAAATGGTATAAGTTACCGGAAAATACTTTATCCCCGCTTAAGACTATTGTTTATAACTCCATGGGTTATTTTATCCAGTTCCGAGATTTGGGCACCTTTAGGCTTATCGCCTAGGTAACGGCCATTGTTTAAATTACCGGGCAATGTTTAAATTACCGGGCAATGTTTATAATACCGGGCAATGTTTATAATACCGGGCAATGTTTAAATTACCGGGCAATGTTTAAATTACCGGGCAATGTTTATAATACCGGGCAATGTTTATAATACCGGGCAATGTTTAAATTACCGGGCAATGTTTAAATTACCGCGCAATGTTTAAATTACTGGGCAATGTTTATAATACCGGGCAATGTTTATAATACCGGGCAATGTTTAAATTACCGGGCAATGTTTAAATTACCGGGCAATGTTCAAATTGCCGGAACTAAATTTTTAAAGTTTTAATTCGTGTCGTATACGTTTTATAAACATTATTTCATAAGGGTTTCATTTGTTATTGTTTTACATGTTGAATAGAAAATAAAATTTAATTCTAAGTTTGCTTCCAAAGCAACAATAAATAAATAAATAGCAAATAAACAAAAACAACACAACATAGGTCTGCGACTTAATGTTTGTCGTAAAAAAAATATATCAAACAATCATTAAAAAAAAAAAAAGTACTGTCTAATGTTCTTAATCAATGAATAGAACAAAATATATTCATGTTTTAATTTGCGTCGTAATTTATAGCGGGCAATTTTATAATTGTTATAATGGGTGATGAGTAATGATTTTAACGGGTAATTCATATTGTAGCGGGCAAATAAAAAATTACCTCACGTTTAAATTCGTGTCGTAGGTCATGCGGGCAATCTCATTATAACTGCCTGAGTAGTTAGAGTGTATGTAAACATAACTTTTAGCCGGTTCGGAGGACCGGGCACATAACGGCTTGTATATATATAAATCTCAAAAGGAATATGTGGCTGGCTGGCTGGCTGGCTGGCTGGCTGGGTATGTACATACCGCATAATCTTTTTAAATACTGGACATAAAAACGTGAAATTTGCTACAAATATTCTTTGCGTTACGGCGGTGAACACTGTCAAGGTTTTAAAAAAATTAAAATGACCGCAGTGGTCAGTTTGGTCAAAAAACGCGAATAAAACGACATATTTTGGGTTCATGTTGAATTTGCCGTTCCAACATTTTATAGTTTTTCGATCGATCGCGCTAAAAAAATAAAAAAAAGGATGGCGTTGAGATTTTTTTCAGGATGACGTCATCAAAGTTTGCGCAGAGATAGCTAGCCGGCTTTTCGTTATGACGTCATCAAATTTTGAGTATTCATTTAAAATTAACTTTGCTTCAACCTTTGCTAATGTACTTTATGAATGAATAAAACAAAATATATTCACGTTTTAATTTGCGTCGTAATTTATAGCGGGATATTTTTAAATTGTTATAATGGGTAATGATTAATGGTTTTAATGGGTATCTTACGTTGTATCTGGCAAATACAAAATTCCTTCACGTTTTTATTCGTGTTGTTTATGTCCACAGAATAGGTATAAAACAGAATGCGCAATCGCATTTTATTTCTGTTTTGGGCAGTAATACCGACGCCATACTAAGCTTATTTAAACGCAGCGGTCCTGGTTACACTCTATATTTAAGCTTATAATTATATGGCGTCATCAAATTTTGCGCATTTATGCGTTTAAGAAGGGAACAAAATTTTGTTTTAATTTGCGTCGTTATTTGTGGAATGCAATATTTAAATGGTATAAGTTACCGGAAAATACTTTATCCCCGCTTAAGACTATTGTTTATAACTCCATGGGTTATTTTATCAAGTTCCGAGAACTGGGCACCTTTAGGCTTATCGCCTAGGTAACGGCCATTGTTTAAATTACCGGGCAATGTTTAAATTACCGGGCAATGTTTATAATACCGGGCAATGTTTATAATACCGGGCAATGTTTAAATTACCGGGCAATGTTTAAATTACCGGGCAATGTTTATAATACCGGGCAATGTTTATAATACCAAGCAATGTTTATAATACCGGGCAATGTTTAAATTACCGGGCAATGTTTAAATTACCGGGCAATGTTTATAATACCGGGCAACGTTTATAATACCGGGCAATGTTTAAATTACCGGGCAATGTTTAAATTACCGGGTAATGTTTAATTTGCCGGGCAATGTTCAAATTGCCGGAACTAAATTTTTAAAGATTTAATTCGTGTCGTATACGTTTTATAAACATTATTTCATAAGGGTTTCATTTGTTATTGTTTTACATGTTGAATAGAAAATTTAATTCTAAGTTTGCTTCCAAAGCAACAATAAATAAATAAATAGCAAATAAACAAAAACAACACAACATAGGTCTGCGACTTAATGTTTGTCGTAAAAAAAATATATCAAACAATCATTAAAAAAAAAAAAAGTACTGTCGAATGTTCTTAATCAATGAATAGAACAAAATATATTCATGTTTTAATTTGCGTCGTAATTTATATCGGGCAATTTTGTAATTGTTATAATGGGTGATGAGTAATGATTTTAACGGGTAATTCATGTTGTAGCGGGCAAATAAAAAATTACCTCACGTTTAAATTCGTGTCGTAGGTCATGCGGGCAATCTCATTATAACTGCCTGAGTAGTTAGAGTGTATGTAAACATAACTTTTAGCCGGTTCGGAGGACCGGGCACATAACGGCTTGTATATATATAAATCTCAAAAGGAATATGTGGCTGGCTGGCTGGCTGGCTGGCTGGCTGGCTGGCTGGCTGGCTGGGTATGTACATACCGCATAATCTTTTTAAATACTGGACATAAAAACGTGAAATTTGCTACAAATATTCTTTGCGTTACGGCGGTGAACACTGTCAAGGTTTTAAAAAAATTAAAATGACCGCAGTGGTCAGTTTGGTCAAAAAACGCGAATAAAACGACATATTTTGGGTTCATGTTGAATTTGCCGTTCCAACTTTTTATAGTTTTTCGATCAATCGCGCTAAAAAAATAAGACAAAAGGACGCGTAGAGATTATTTTTATATGACGTCATTAAAGTTTGCGCAGGGATAGCTGGTTGTCTTTTTTTTTTATGGCGTCATCGAATTTTGCGTATTCATTTTAATTAACTTCGCTTCAACCTTTGCTAATGTACTTTATGAATGAATAGAACAAAATATATTCACGTTTTAATTTGTGTCGTAATTTATAGCGGGATATTTTTAAATTGTTATAATGGGTAATGATTAATGGTTTTAATGGGTATCTTACGTTGTATCTGGCAAATAAAAAATTCCTTCACGTTTTTATTCGTGTTGTATATGTCCACAGAATAGGTATAAAACAGAATGCGCAATCGCATTTTATTTCTGTTTTGGGCAGTAATACCGACGCCATACTAAGCTTATTTAAACGCAGCGGTCCTGGTTACACTCTATATTTATGCTTATTTAGCCTACAACGTCCTTTTCTTCAAATCTACAAAGCTAATTTTTCAGGCAATAGTGTGCATGAACGGTTATGTAATAAACTACAACAATGAAAACGAAAACGACTGATTATCGAAAAAAAGAGCATGTCAAACTGCATGGCTTTCCTGACTCCATAAAGGATAAACAACAGCATAAACAACCTCATATTAACTCATTATGAATTATATGCCTATTTCCCTTCATAATTTTAAAAGTTTATTTTGGTTTAAAAAGTATATATATTTATGTACCGGTAGCCGTAGCAATTTAGTTACCGGTACCGAGCTACGTCTAAGCCATTTTTTTTCAAATCAGTACCGGGTAATAAATATTTTTACATCATATTGGCCTAATCATATAATGTTCAAAACAAAATGGGTAATTAAGTCAAATTTATATAAAAGTAAGACTATAATGAAAGATAATGTAGGCCCTATATATATTGTATATATTTATGGCAGACGTAGATATCCTTTCTCATTTTACTATAGTAGCGTCTCTAGCGACCGCTGCATTGCGGAAAATGGTAACTTTTAGTGAGTGCGTATATAGGGATTGTGCATTCTGTTCTATACCTATTCTGTGTATACGTCTTATAAACTTTGTAGCGGGAAATTGTTCAATTGCCAGGCAATGTTTAAATTGCCGAGCTCAACGTTTTAAAGTTTTAATTTGTATTGTATACGTCTTATAAACTATGTAGCGGGAAATTTTTATATTGCCGGGCAATGTTTAAATTTGCCGGACCAACTTTTTAAAGTTTTAATTCATGTCGTATACGTTGTATAAACTATGATTCATATCGGTTTCAGTTGTTATTGTTTTTCCTGTTGAATTTAAAATTTAATTCTAAGTTTGCTTCCAAAGCAACAATAAATAAATAGCAAATAACACCAACAAAAAACAAAAAAAAAATAAAAAAAAAAAATATTGATCTACGACTAATGTTGTAGCAAAAAAATATATCAAACAATCATTTTCGAATTAACAGTACTTTTTAAAAGACATGTGAGTCCTGTTTTACAGAAAGAGTTTAATTACCCAATAAACTCACAAAATTCCATCATAGTGGTCAAACTTTGAGCAAGAAATAAAAAAAAAATATTATTATTTGTTTTTCCTTTTTAGTTGTATATTGAATTGGTGTATAATAAAGTGTGCAAAACAAAAATAAATTTAAAAAATACTGACCACAAAAAACAACATACTACTTTATGTATGTTGCAAAAACAAAACTAAAAAACTATAATGTGTCAAGCATATTCTAAAAAAAAGCCCGTTCGAAGAATCGGGCACATAACGGCTTGTCATATCATATCATATCATATATCATATCATATCATATATATATATAAATCTCAAAAGGAATATGTATGTATGTATGTGGCTGGCTGGCTGGCTGGCTGGGTATGTACATACCGCATAATCTTTTTAAATACTGGACATAAAAACGTGAAATTTGCTACAAAAATTCTTTGCGTTACGGCGGTGAACACTGTCAAGGTTTTAAAAAAAATAAAATGACCGCAGTGGTCAGTTTGGTCAAAAAACGCGAATAAAACGACATATTTTGGGTTCATGTTAAAATTGCCGTTCCAACTTTTTATAGTTTTTTGATCGATCGCGCTAAAAAAATTAAAAAAAGGATGGCGTTGAGATTTTTTCAGGATGACGTCATCAAAGTTTGCGCAGAGATAGCTAGCTGGCTTTTCGTTATGACGTCATCAAATTTTGCGTATTCATTTAAATTTAACTTTGCTTCAATGTTTGCTGATGTATTTTATGAATGAATAGAACAAAATATATTCACGTTTTAATTCGTGTCGTATACGAAATATAAACTTTTGTAGTTGTTGCGTGCATTCTCATTATAACTGCTTGAGTAGTAAGAGTGTATGTAAACATAACTTTTAGCTTTTTCAATTCGTTTGAAGCGGGCGTATACGCATTAAAATCTTTCTAGCGGGAAATATTTCACGTTTCAATTCTTTTCTAGAGGGCAATATTTCACGTTTCAATTCGTTTCTAGCGGGCAATATTTCACGTTGCAGTTCGTTTCGGTTGTAGCGGGCGTACAAAATGTCATTCACATTTAAATTTGTGACGTATACATCGATAAACTTTTTAACGGGTGGGGTTTTATTAATTGCCGTATATATTAACTGTGAAGCGGGAAATCTCATTATAACTTTAGGCTTATCGCCTTGGTAACAACCATTGTTTAAATTACCGGGCAAGGTTTAAATTACCGGGTAATGTTTATAATACCGGGCAATGTTTAAATTACCGGGCAATGTTTAAATTACCGGGCAATGTTTATAATACCGGGCAATGTTTAAATTACCGGGCAATGTTTAAATTACCGGGCAATGTTTAAATTACCGGGCAATGTTTAATTTGCCGGGCAATGTTCAAATTGCCGGAACTAACTTTTTAAAGTTTTAATTCGTGTCGTATACGTTTTATAAACATTATTTCATATGGGTTTCATTTGTTATTGTTTTACATGTTGAATAGAAAATTTAATTCTAAGTTTGCTTCCAAATCAACAATAAATAAATAAACAGCAAATAAACGAAAACAACACAACATAGGTCTGCCACTTAATGTTTGTCGTAAAAAAATATATCAAACAATCATTAAAAAAAAAAAGTACTGTCGAATGTCCTTTATCAATGAATAGAACAAAATATATTCATGTTTTAATTTGCGTCGTAATTTATAGCGGGCAATTTTGTAATTGTTATAATGGGTGATGAGTAATGATTTTAACGGGTAATTCATGTTGTAGCGGGCAAATAAAAAATTACCTCACGTTTAAATTCGTGTCGTAGGTCATGCGGGCAATCTCATTATAACTGCCTGAGTAGTTAGAGTGTATGTAAACATAACTTTTAGCCGGTTCGGAGGACCGGGCACATAATCGGCTAGTATATATATAAATCTCAAAAGGAATATGTGGCTGGCTGGGTATGTACATACCGCATAATCTTTTTAAATACTGGACATAAAAACGTGAAATTTGCTACAAATATTCTTTGCGTTACGGCGGTGAACACTGTCAAGGTTTTAAAAAAATTAAAATGACCGCAGTGGTCAGTTTGGTCAAAAAACGCGAATAAAACGACATATTTTGGGTTCATGTTAAAATTGCCGTTCCAACTTTTTATAGTTTTTCGATCGATCGCGCTAAAAAAATAAAAAAAAGGATGGCGTTGAGATTTTTTTCAGGATGACGTCATCAAAGTTTGCGCAGAGATAGCTAGCCGGCTTTTCGTTATGACGTCATCAAATTTTGCGTATTCATTTAAAATTAACTTTGCTTCAACCTTTGCTAATGTACTTTATGAATGAATAGAACAAAATATATTCACGTTTTAATTTGCGTCGTAATTTATAGCGGGATATTTTTAAATTGTTATAATGGGTAATGATTAATGGTTTGAATGGGTATCTTACGTTGTATCTGGGAAATACAAAATTCCTTCACGTTTTTATTCGTGTTGTATGTGTCCACAGAATAGGTATAAAACAGAATGCGCAATCGCATTTTATTTCTGTTTTGGGCAGTAATACCGACGCCATACTAAGCCTATTTAAACGCAGTGGTCCTGGTTACACTCTATATTTATGCTTATTTAGCCTACAACGTCCTTTTCTTCAAATCTACAAGTTTGAACACCCAAAGCTAATAGTTCAGGCAAAATGTGCATACACGGTTGTGTAATAAACTACAACAATGATGCGAAAACGACTGATTATCGTAAAAAAAAACATGTCAAACTGCATGGCTTTCCTGATTCCATAAAGGATAAACAACGGCATAAACAACCTCATATTAACTCATTATGAATTATATGCCTATTTCCCTTCATAATTTTAAAAGTTTATTTTGGTTTAAAAAGTATATATTTATGTACCGGTAGCCGTAGCAATTTAGTTACCGGTACCGAGCTACGTCTAAGCCATTTTTTTTCAAATCAGTACCGGGTAATAAATATTTTTACATCATATTGGCCTAATCCTATAATGTTGAAAACAAAATGGGTAATTAAGTCAAATTTATATAAAAGTAAGCCTATAATGAAAGATAATGTAGGCCCTATATATATTGTATATATTTATGGCAGACGTAGATATCCTTTCTCATTTTATTATAGTAGCGTCTCTATCGACCGCTGCATTGCGGAAAATGGTAACTTTCAGTGACTGCGTATATAGAGATTGTGCATTCTGTTCTATACCTATTCTGTGTATACGTCTTATAAACTTTGTAGCGGGAAATTTTTCAATTGCCAGGCAATGTTTAAATTGTCGAGCTCAACGTTTTAAAGTTTTAATTTGTATCGTATACGTCTTATAAACTATGTAGCGGGAAATTTTTATATTGCCGGGCAATGTTTGAATTTGCCAGACCAACTTTTTAAAGTTTTAATTCATGTCGTATACGTTGTATAAACTATGATTCATATCGGTTTCAGTTGTTATTGTTTTTCCTGTTGAATTTAAAATTTAATTTTAAGTTTGCTTCCAAAGCAACAATAAATAAATAGCAAATATCACCAACAAAAAAACACAAAAAAAAAAAAATATTGATCTACGACTAATGTTGTAGAAAAAAAAAATCAAACAATCATTTTTGAATTAACAGTACTTTTTAAAAGACATGTGAGTTCTATTTTACAGAAAGAGTTTAATTACCCAATAAACTCACAAAATTCGATCATAGTGGTCATACTTTGAGCAAGAAATAAAAAAAAATTATTATTATTTGTTTTTCCTTTTTAGTTATATATTGAATTGGTGTATAATAAAGTGTGCAAAACAAAAATAAATTTAAAAAATACTGACCACAAAAAAAAAAACATACTACTTTATGTATGTTGCGAAAACAAAACTAAAAAACTATAATGTGTCAAGCATATTCTAAAAAAAAGCCCGTTCGAAGAATCGGGCACATAACGGCTTGTATATATATAAATCTCAAAAGGAATATGTATGTATGTATGTGGCTGGCTGGCTGGCTGGGTATGTACATACCGCATAATCTTTTTAAATACTGGACATAAAAACGTGAAATTTGCTACAAAAATTCTTTGCGTTACGGCGGTGAACACTGTCAAGGTTTTAAAAAAAATAAAATGACCGCAGTGGTCAGTTTGGTCAAAAAACGCGAATAAAACGACATATTTTGGGTTCATGTTAAAATTGCCGTTCCAACTTTTTATAGTTTTTCGATCGATCGCGCTAAAAAAATTAAAAAAAGGATGGCGTTGAGATTTTTTCAGGATGACGTCATCAAAGTTTGCGCAGAGATAGCTAGCCGGCTTTTCGTTATGACGTCATCAAATTTTGCGTATTCATTTAAAATTAACTTTGCTTCAATGTTTGCTAATGTATTTTATGAATGAATAGAACAAAATATATTCACGTTTTAATTCGTGTCGTATACGAAATATAAACTTTTGTAGTTGTTGCGTGCATTCTCATTATAACTGCTTGAGTAGTAAGAGTGTATGTAAACATAACTTTTAGCTTTTTCAATTCGTTTGAAGCGGGCGTATACGCATTAAAATCTTTCTAGCGGGAAATATTTCACGTTTCAATTCTTTTCTAGAGGGCAATATTTCACGTTTCAATTCGTTTCTAGCGGGCAATATTTCACGTTGCAGTTCGTTTCGGTTGTAGCGGGCGTACAAAATGTCATTCACATTTAAATTTGTGACGTATACATCGATAAACTTTTTAACGGGTGGGGTTTTATTAATTGCCGTATATATTAACTGTGAAGCGGGAAATCTCATTATAACTTTAGGCTTATCGCCTTGGTAACAACCATTGTTTAAATTACCGGGCAAGGTTTAAATTACCGGGTAATGTTTATAATACCGGGCAATGTTTAAATTACCGGGCAATGTTTAAATTACCGGACAATGTCTAAATTACCGGGCAATGTTTATATTACCGGGCAATGTTTAATTTGCCGGGCAATGTTCAAATTGCCGGAACTAACTTTTTAAAGTTTTAATTCGTGTCGTATACGTTTTATAAACATTATTTCATATGGGTTTCATTTGTTATTGTTTTACATGTTGAATAGAAAATTTAATTCTAAGTTTGCTTCCAAAGCAACAATAATAAATAAATAGCAAATAACAAAAACAAAACAACATAGGTCTGCGACTTAATGTTTGTCGTGTCGTAAAAAAACATATCAAACAATCATTTTCTTTTTTAATAAAAATACTGTCGAATGTTCTTTATCAATGAATAGAACAAAATATATTTACGTTTTAATTTGCGTCGTAATTTATAACGGGCAATTTTTTAATTGTTATAATGGGTAATGGGTAATGATTTTAACGGGTAATTTTATGTTGTAGCGGGCAAATTAGACATTACCTCACGTTTAAATTCATGTCGTAGGTCATGCGGACAGTCTCATTATAACTGCTTGAGTAGTTAGAGTGTATGTAAACATAGCTTTTAGCCGGTTCGGAGGACCGGGCACATAACGGCTTGTATATATATAAATCTCAAAAGGAATATGTATGTATGTATGTGGCTGGCTGGCTGGCTGGCTGGGTATGTACATACCGCATAATCTTTTTAAATACTGGACATAAAAACGTGAAATTTGCTACAAAAATTCTTTGCGTTACGGCGGTGAACACTGTCAAGGTTTTAAAAAAAATAAAATGACCGCAGTGGTCAGTTTGGTCAAAAAACGCGAATAAAACGACACATTTTGGGTTCATGTTGAATTTGCCGTTCCAACTTTTTATAGTTTTTCGTCACAAAGTTAGAAAAAAAAAGGATGCGCTGAGATTATTTTTATGACGTCATCAATCTTTGCGCATGGATTTTATAGCAATGAAGGGACATTTTTCATTCATGTTTAAATTGACGTCATCAAACTATGCATGGATTTTATTATCTCAACTCAATGACGGGAACAAATTTTCTTCATGTTTAAATTGTCTACGTGCCGTAAACAACATAAATTCTTTACACTACCAATACTGTAGTTGATTTTCCTAATCTATCACTACTTTAATACTTTACACTGTGAATACATGACTTAAAGCTAATTAATAATTTAAAACTTTACAAACATAGGACAAAGCAAATAGATTTAGCATTTTTTTTTCTGTTTCGGGAAGTAATACCGACGCCTTACTAAGCTTATTTAAACGCAATGGTCCTGGTTACACTCTATATTTAAGCTTATAATTATATGGCGTCATCAAATTTTGCGTATTTATGCGTTTAAGAAGGGAACAAAATTTTGTTTTAATTTGCGTCGTAATTTGTAAAATGCAATATTTAAATGGTATAAGTTACCGGAAAATACTTTATGCCCGCTTAAGACTATTGTTTATAACTCCATGGGTTATTTTATCCAGTTCCGAGAACTGGGCACCTTTAGGCTTATCGCCTAGGTAACGGCCATTGTTTAAATTACCGGGCAATGTTTAAATTACCGGGTAATGTTTATAATACCGGGCAATGTTTATAATACCGGGCAATGTTTAAATTACCGGGCAATGTTTAAATTACCGGGCAATGTTTATAATACCGGGCAATGTTTATAATACCGGGCAATGTTTAAATTACCGGGCAATGTTTAAATTACCGGGCAATGTTTAAATTACCGGGCAATTTTTCTAATACCGGGCAATGTTTATAATACCGGGCAATGTTTAAATTACCGGGCAATGTTTAAATTACCGGGCAATGTTTAATTTGCCGGGCAATGTTCAAATTGCCGGAACTAAATTTTTAAATTTGTTATTCGTGTCGCATACGTTTTATAAACATTATTTCATAAGGGTTTCATTTGTTATTGTTTTACATGTTGAATAGAAAATTTAATTCTAAGTTTGCTTCCAAAGCAACAATAAATAAATAAATAGCAAATAAACAAAAACAACACAACATAGGTCTGCGACTTAATGTTTGTCGTAAAAAAAATATATCAAACAATCATTAAAAAAAAAAAAAAGTACTGTCGAATGTTCTTAATCAATGAATAGAACAAAATATATTCATGTTTTAATTTGCGTCGTAATTTATAGCGGGCAATTTTGTAATTGTTATAATGGGTGATGAGTAATGATTTTAACGGGTAATTCATGTTGTAGCGGGCAAATAAAAAATTACCTCACGTTTAAATTCGTGTCGTAGGTCATCTCATTATAACTGACTGAGTAGTTAGAGTGTATGTAAACATAACTTTTAGCCGGTTCGGAGGACCGGGCACATAACGGCTTGTATATATATAAATCTCAAAAGGAATATGTATGTATGTATGTGGCTGGCTGGCTGGCTGGCTGGCTGGCTGGGTATGTACATACCGCATAATCTTTTTAAATACTGGACATAAAAACGTGAAATTTGCTACAAATATTCTTTGCGTTACGGCGGTGAACACTGTCAAGGTTTTAAAAAAATTAAAATGACCGCAGTGGTCAGTTTGGTCAAAAAACTCGAATAAAACGACATATTTTGGGTTCATGTTGAATTTGCCGTTCCAACTTTTTATAGTTTTTCGATCGATCGCGCTAAGAAAATAAAAAAAAAGGATGGCGTTGAGATTTTTTTCAGGATGACGTCATCAAAGTTTGCGCAGGGATAGCTGGTTGTCTTTTTTTTTATGGCGTCATCGAATTTTGCGTATTCATTTTAATTAACTTCGCTTCAACCTTTGCTAATGTACTTTATGAATGAATAGAACAAAATATATTCACGTTTTAATTTGCGTCGTAATTTAAAGCGGGATATTTTTAAATTGTTATAATGGGTAATGATTAATGGTTTTAATGGTTATCTTACGTTGTATCTGGCAAATAAAAAATTCCTTCACGTTTTTATTCGTGTTGTATATGTTCACAGAATAGGTATAAAACAGAATGCGCAATCGCATTTTATTTCTGTTTCGGGAAGTAATACCGACGCCTTACTAAGCTTATTTAAACGCAGTGGTCCTGGTTACACTCTATATTTAAGCTTATAATTACATGGCGTCATCAAATTTTGCGCATTTATGCGTTTAAGAAGGGAACAAAATTTTGTTTTAATTTGCGTCGTTATTTGTGGAATGCAATATTTAAATGGTTTAAGTTATCGGAAAATACTTTATCCCCGCTTAAGACTATTGTTTATAACTCCATGGGTTATTTTATCAAGTTCCGAGAACTGGGCACCTTTAGGCTTATCGCCTAGGTAACGGCCATTGTTTAAATTACCGGGCAATGTTTAAATTACCGGGCAATGTTTATAATACCGGGCAATGTTTATAATACCGGGCAATGTTTAAATTACCGGGCAATGTTTAAATTACCGGGCAATGTTTATAATACCGGGCAATGTTTATAATACCGGGCAATGTTTAAATTACCGGGCAATGTTTAAATTACCGGGCAATGTTTAAATTACCGGGCAATGTTTATAATACCGGGCAATGTTTATAATACCGGGCAATGTTTAAATTACCGGGCAATGTTTAAATTACCGGGCAATGTTTATAATACCGGGCAATGTTTATAATACCGGGCAATGTTTAAATTACCGGGCAATGTTTAAATTACCGGGTAATGTTTAATTTGCCGGGCAATGTTCAAATTGCCGGAACTAAATTTTTAAAGATTTAATTCGTGTCGTATACGTTTTATAAACATTATTTCATAGGGGTTTCATTTGTTATTGTTTTACATGTTGAATAGAAAATTTAATTCTAAGTTTGCTTCCAAAGCAACAATAAATAAATAAATAGCAAATAAACAAAAACAACACAACATAGGTCTGCGACTTAATGTTTGTCGTAAAAAAAATATATCAAACAATCATTAAAAAAAAAAAAAGTACTGTCGAATGTTCTTAATCAATGAATAGAACAAAATATATTCATGTTTTAATTTGCGTCGTAATTTATATCGGGCAATTTTGTAATTGTTATAATGGGTGATGAGTAATGATTTTAACGGGTAATTCATGTTGTAGCGGGCAAATAAAAAATTACCTCACGTTTAAATTCGTGTCGTAGGTCATGCGGGCAATCTCATTATAACTGCCTGAGTAGTTAGAGTGTATGTAAACATAACTTTTAGCCGGTTCGGAGGACCGGGCACATAACGGCTTGTATATATATAAATCTCAAAAGGAATATGTGGCTGGCTGGCTGGCTGGCTGGCTGGCTGGGTATGTACATACCGCATAATCTTTTTAAATACTGGACATAAAAACGTGAAATTTGCTACAAATATTCTTTGCGTTACGGCGGTGAACACTGTCAAGGTTTAAAAAAAATTAAAATGACCGCAGTGGTCAGTTTGGTCAAAAAACGCGAATAAAACGACATATTTTGGGTTCATGTTGAATTTTCCGTTCCAACTTTTTATAGTTTTTCGATCGATCGCGCTAAGAAAATAAAAAAAAAGGATGGCGTTGAGATTATTTTTATGACGTCATCAATCTTTGCGCATGGATTTTATAGCAATGAAGGGACATTTTTCATTCATGTTTAAATTGACGTCATCAAACTATGTGCATGGATTTTATTATCTCAACTCAATGACGGGAACAAATTTTCTTCATGTTTAAATTGTCTACGTGCCGTAAACAACATAAATTCTTTACACTACCAATACTGTAGTTGATTTTCTTAATCTATCACTACTTTAATACTTTACACTGTGAATTCATGACTTAAAGCTAATTAATAATTTAAAACTTTACAAACATAGGACAAAGCAAATAGATTTAGCATTTTTTTTTCTGTTTCGGGAAGTAATACCGACGCATTACTAAGCTTATTTAAACGCAGTGGTCCTGGTTACACTCTATATTTAAGCTTATAATTATATGGCGTCATCAAATTTTGCGTATTTATGCGTTTAAGAAGGGAACAAAATTTAGTTTTAATTTGCGTCGTTATTTGTGGAATGCAATATTTAAATGGTATAAGTTACCGGAAAATACTTTATCCCCGCTTAAGACTATTGTTTATAACTCCATGGGTTATTTTATCCAGTTCCGAGAACTGGGCACCTTTAGGCTTATCGCCTAGGTAACGGCCATTGTTTAAATTACCGGGCAATGTTTAAATTACCGGGCAATGTTTATAATACCGGGCAATGTTTATAATACCGGGCAATGTTTAAATTACCGGGCAATGTTTAAATTACCGGGCAATGTTTATAATACCGGGCAATGTTTATAATACCGGGCAATGTTTAAATTACCGGGCAATGTTTAAATTACCGGGCAATGTTTAAATTACCGGGCAATGTTTACAATACCGGGCAATGTTTATAATACCGGGAAATGTTTAAATTACCGGGCAATGTTTAAATTACCGGGCAATGTTTAATTTGCCGGGCAATGTTCAAATTGCCGGAACTAAATTTTTAAAGTTTTAATTCGTGTCGTATACGTTTTATAAACATTATTTCATAAGGGTTTCATTTGTTATTGTTTTACATGTTGAATAGAAAATTTAATTCTAAGTTTGCTTCCAAAGCAACAATAAATAAATAAATAGCAAATAAACAAAAACAACACAACATAGGTCTGCGACTTAATGTTTGTCGTAAAAAAAATATATCAAACAATCATAAAAAAAAAAAAAAGTACTGTCGAATGTTCTTAATCAATGAATAGAACAAAATATATTCATGTTTTAATTTGCGTCGTAATTTATAGCGGGCAATTTTGTAATTGTTATAATGGGTGATGAGTAATGATTTTAACGGGTAATTCATGTTGTAGCGGGCAAATAAAAAATTACCTCACGTTTAAATTCGTGTCGTAGGTCATGCGGGCAATCTCATTATAACTGCCTGAGTAGTTAGAGTGTATGTAAACATAACTTTTAGCCGGTTCGGAGGACCGGGCACATAACGGCTTGTATATATATAAATCTCAAAAGGAATATGTATGTATTTATGTATGTATATATGTGGGTATGTACATACCGCATAATCTTTTTAAATACTGGACATAAAAACGTGAAATTTGCTACAAATATTCTTTGCGTTACGGCGGTGAACACTGTCAAGGTTTAAAAAAAAATAAAATGACCGCAGTGGTCAGTTTGGTCAAAAAACGCGAAAAAAACACAACTTTTGATTCACATTGTCTTTGCCAGTACAACTTTTTATAGTTTTTCGTCACAAAGTTAGAAAAAAAAGGATGCGCTGAGATTATTTTTATGACGTCATCAATCTTTGCGCATGGATTTTATAGCAATGAAGGGACATTTTTCATTCATGTTTAAATTGACGTCATCAAACTATGTGCATGGATTTTATTATCTCAACTCAATGACGGGAACAAATTTTCTTCATGTTTAAATTGTCTACGTGCCGTAAACTACATAAATTCTTTACACTACCAATACTGTAGTTGATTTTCTTAATCTATCACTACTATTAATACTTTACACTGTGAATACATGACTTAAAGCTAATTAATAATTTAAAACTTTACAAACATAGGACAAAGCAAATAGATTTAGCATTTTTTTTCTGTTTCGGGAAGTAATACCGACGCATTACTAAGCTTATTTAAACGCAGTGGTCCTGGTTACACTCTATATTTAAGCTTATAATTATATGGCGTCATCAAATTTTGCGTATTTATGCGTTTAAGAAGGGAACACAATTTTGTTTTAATTTGCGTCGTAATTTGTAGAATGCAATATTTAAATGGTTTAAGTTACCGGAAAAGACTATTGCTTATAACTCCATGGGTTATTTTATCCAGTTCCGAGAACTGGGCACCTTTAGGCTTATCGCCTAGGTAACGGCCATTGTTTAAATTACCGGGCAATGTTTAAATTACCGGGCAATGTTTATAATACCGGGCAATGTTTATAATACCGGGCAATGTTTAAATTACCGGGCAATGTTTAAATTACCGGGCAATGTTTATAATACCGGGCAATGTTTATAATACCGGGCAATGTTTAAATTACCGGGCAATGTTTAAATTACCGGGCAATGTTTAAATTACCGGGCATTGTTTATAATACCGGGCAATGTTTATAATACCGGGCAATGTTTAAATTACCGGGCAATGTTTATATAACCGGGCAATGTTTAATTTTCCGGGCAATGTTCGAATTGCCGGAACTAACTTTTTAAAGTTTTAATTCGTGTCGTATACGTTTTATAAACATTATTTCATATGGGTTTCATTTGTTATTGTTTTACATGTTGAATAGAAAATTTAATTCTAAGTTTGCTTCCAAAGCAACAATAAATAAATAAATAGCAAATAAACAAAAACAACACAACATAGGTCTGCGACTTAATGTTTGTCGTAAAAAAATATATCAAACAATCATTAAAAAAAAAAAAAAAGTACTGTCGAATGTTCTTTATCAATGAATAGAACAAAATATATACATGTTTTAATTTGCGTCGTAATTTATAGCGGGCAATTTTGTAATTGTTATAATGGGTGATGAGTAATGATTTTAACTGGTAATTCATGTTGTAGCGGGCAAATAAAAAATTACCTCACGTTTAAATTCGTGTCGTAGGTCATGCGGGCAATCTCATTATAACTGCCTGAGTAGTTAGAGTGTATGCAAACATAACTTTTAGCCGGTTCGGAGGACCGGGCACATAACGGCTTGTAATGTTATAAATGCATTAAACATATACAAAAACTCCAAAATATACTTTATGACTTTTCTCAAGAAATCTAGATGATAGAGCAAAACCTATGGTACCATTGAAATCAGCATACTAAAATTAAGTAAAAAACAAAAAAATTAACATAAACAAAAATGTTGTTACATGGTGTTATGAGAGAATTCAAATATATAACGGTACCGTAATATTATTTCAAATTTAGAACATAAAATAACACAGCTCTAGAAAGTGAAAATGTACAAAATCTTTTTGACGTCATGTTCTTTCCTAATTAATATAGATTGAATGCTAATTTTGAAATAAGAAAATGTGTGTGTGTGTCTTTTTAGGGAGAAAGTGCAGAGCTTTGGGGCGTCACACTGAAAGGGCTCAGCCTTTTTTTGTGACAACATACAATTGTGATGATGGGAGAGGGGGCAGGGTAAAAATTAAAATTTGTCAAACTCGCGTGGCATATTAAAAATAAACAGAATGTCTATTAAAAGCCAAACTTTTAAAAGCAGACTGGATGCCTGATCAAAGATATTACAATTTTAATTACTGTATATACTCGCGTATAAGTCGCACCGGTGTATAACTCGCACCCCTAGTTTAAGATTTTTTTCCTTATACGTTGTCATTGACCCGCGCATAAGTCGCACCCCGACTTCCCGTGTTACACTGCCTTTTAATATCTCAAAAATGCATACCTTTTAAACATAAAAGTTACTAAATATTAACCCTAATTTGGAAACTGTCCTTAAAAAATTGTTTTAATCGTGCATAAGGCAAACATAATTAAATAAAGGCATATTCTAATAATTCTACACAACTCCAATCAACTATAGGGGTTATGTAGGAAACTTTATGATGTATTACCGGTATAGATACTATTTTGTGTTAAAATTTTAATAGATGTTTAATAAACAATCTTTGTTATATAATTATATTTAATCAATATAGAAAATCCCAATGCACATTTTGAGTACCGGTAGTTTAATGGTTTGTGAAACAATTGGTTTTAAACAGTGCGAAATTAAGAGATTTATATTACACCCCATTTACTACCACTAACCCCTACCGGTACCATAATATGCAAGATGGCTGGAGAACAAGAACAAATGAAGAACTATATATATATACTCTGTACGAGGATCCAACGGTGGTACCGTAGCTGTATTAAAGAAGGGCAGACTGAGGTGGGCAGGCCACTTGGAAAGAATGACAGAAGGCAGAGCAGCCAGAACAGTACATCAACAGTCACCAGAGACCAAGAGGAAAGATGGCCTGAAGCTATAGAGTCAGACCTGCAAAAACTTGGTGTGCGGGCATGGCGAAGGAAAGCCAAGGATAGGCCCGAAAGGAAGGAGGTGGTGGAGCAGGCCAAATCCCTACATGGGCTGTAGCGCCATAAGCATGGATGGATGGATGAGAATAGCAGATGACTTTCCTTATCAGCTTCCTTCCATATCTTTTCCACACATGGGCACATTTGGATGACCATTTTTTAAATGTTTAAAATTCAACTTGCTGCATTTTAAAATTGCCAATATCCCAACACTTAAGAAGATTGTAGTAAGACCAAACCAATTGGGCTTGATGTGGTGTGAAAAAATGGTTAGAAACTAAGAAACAACCTCTTTGATTGCTTCGATTAACCCCCCTACTTATGAAAAAGCCCAACTATCTATCTAAATACTTACAATAATATAGGCTATAGAGGCTATAGGTAAATGTTTTGAAATTGATTTCACGCAAATATATCTTCATTTTCACTGCAAATGTATTCCAGTGCTCCTTGTATATGTGTTCAAATCACTGAAATGTGCGCTATGTCACTCACAAATATCGGCTTCAAACGTCAGTTTTTCTCCTTCAGAACCGGAAAATGTTGATTTTTTTTCATAAATAAAAAGCACCTCTTGAGGTCCCTCGCGTGCCATTGAAAATCTATCTGTGTGCCAAGTTTGGCATGCGTCCCTTATGTTGCCGACCGCTACTCTAGTGTTTCTAGGTTTAATGATTTAACTATTAATTTTAATCTAGTCAGTTGTGAATATTTGCTAGTCTAGCAATGAACCTTGCAGCTCTTTTCTGAATTTGTTAAAAAAAAATTCTATGACTATATAATATAGTATATAGAATAATAGAATATAGACTCTATGGCTTTTTACTTGCTTGGTTTCTGTAGTGCTTTTTCGCACTTAAATCTTATTCTTTTGTCTAACAATTCTATTACAATTATAAAAGACCTACATTTTTATAAGTATAAGTAAATATTATTTTTTTTAAGATAAGATATTAATATTAGTCGAAAGAGTAGCGGTATAAATTAAATGGTCAGAGTTGGCAACCAGAGAAAGAAAAAAGGGAACGAAAACCAAAGTTTACAAAAGTGCTTGAATATTATTCAAGAGTCGGAGCGTTCTAAAAACATAATTTGTCATAAAATCATAAAGCAATAGATCTAGTTTTAAGTTATAATTATAATAATGGGCAAAAAGCGCATAAAAACTAGTCATCGCCTTTACAATCCGACAAACGGAATAAGAATAGATTTCAAACGATTTATGAATGCTTTTATTAAGTTAAAGACTGTGCGATATGAGGAATTTAGTAAGCTTTGGTGTGAGAAAAAAATGGAATATTTGTATTTAGGAAGAAATACAGACAGAGAAGCAAGAGAGGTTTGTTAACTCAAAATGTATCACTCGAAATTATCTTTACAAATTAAAGTACCTTAATATATCTCAGTCTGGATTTTATCTGGAATCGAGTCATTGTGAGCTTTTGAGCATTTTGAAAAAAAAATGACTACTGCCTCTGCCGTAGGCCGTAGAATAAAATAATAAAATTTAAAAGGTAGATGTTAGTAGAACTGTAGACATTAAAGTCACATAGACATAGGGCATAGTCAAATAGCATAGACTGTATAGTGTGCAGTGTATAGCCTACTGTATGTACTGACTACTTTAGTCTGTCACTCTGCAGCCTGCTACTCAGACTCAGTGCTAGAACTAGAGAACAAAACTATAGGCATAGGCCATAGGCCTACTACACTGTGAACTACGTCAACTACGACTCTAACTCTAATCACTAATCACTAAACTAATGAAATGACTACTGTCTAAACTTCAGTTCAGTGTGTCTAATTTACTAATTTGACAGTCATTTGTTATGCACTCTCCGCCAAGCCAGCACTCTCCCCTTTTTAAATTTTGTTCGTACACAGTACAGTCGCTTTTGAAATTATTACAAACAATGCTAATGGTAATTAGGGCACTTGTATAGCGCAACTATCAATACCGGCGCTACCCAGTCTAGGCCCAGTTCAGTCTAAAGAGGGCACTTCAAAAACTTTTTTTTTTGTCGATCCATTATATAGTGGGACTATAGGGATAGGAACTTGAGTAGGGACTTAGATGAAGAAACAATGCCTTACAAAAAACTTTCCCATATGACTAAATGGCTGTATTGATCGGTTGTTAAAAATAAATGAAATGCTGCCTTTATTTGATTGTTGTTTGCATTAATCATGAGTGAAACTATTTTGTGAGGAAAGTTTCAGAATTAGGGTGAAAATTTAGTAACTTTTATGTTTAAAAAGTATGGATTTTTGAGAAGTTAAAAGGCAGTATAACCCCTGAAAGTCAGGGTGCGACTTATACGCGGGCCAATGGCCGCATAGAAGAAAAATAATCCTAAACTAGGGGTGCGACTTATCCACGGGTTCAACTAATACGCAAGTATATACAGTATTTGTTTTTTAACAAGTGTAAGGTATAGTCAAGTCCTATTTAGTTTTCTATCATTCTTTATATACTAGTGCTTATGCCCGTCAAAATGACGGAGAAATGAACGACTACAATATTACAATATTAGTTAAGTTAAGTTAATATTAATGTTAAAAGAGATAGAAAAGAGACTATTACAATGAACGTTTCTTTTCGGTATTTAGTTTTTGTTCTTTTTAATTGTTTCTGACCCTGGCATATGCATAATAATTGTTACTGTCAAGCGTCTGGTATTATAACGTAGCGAACAGTTGTGTTGACTTGACTTGTTATTAAAAATAGCCTATTAAATTAACAATAATATACTATCTAAATGAAAAAAAACCCACAATACCAAACAATAAAAAGGTAAATAATAAAAAAAGCGTAGAAAATAATATTTCAATACAATAAAAACTAAAGTGATAACGATTTTTTCGGTATTTAATTTTTGTTCTTGCTTATTGTATTAATAAAACAGTGTTGAGAATGTTTCTTTCGGTATTTAATTTTTGTAATTTTTTTTGGTTTCTGGTCGACCTGACCCTGACATATGCATAATAATTGTGGCCTCAAGGACTGGCGTAGTGTGTAAACCGCCGATACATTCCCATTAACAATACACTGGCGGGCAAACGCATGGGGCACAGCCCCCGCGGCGGGTTCGAGGTCCATTACACTGCCGAGAGGTCACTGGTCCCGGGCGGGGGGAAGCAATGGACGCTGCAATCCCGTCTCGAGAACCACCCGGTGCCTGGATGCATGTACCTATAGTATAGGATTTGTGCTACCGGGTGACAGTGCTGGTATACGGGCGAGCCTCTACGATAATGATCCTTAGGGGAACCGCGGTGAACGATCGCTGGGCTGCGGAAACCTTCCCCGTTACACGGCACGCCACACCTTCGGCGTGTCGTTGGGTGGCTGGAGCCCGGACATAGATTGCTCAATCCTAAGCGTTACGCCCTGGACACAAGAGCCGAAAGGCTAGTCCGGGTTTTTTAAAGAGACTTTTTAATTCGATATTAAAATGTAGCGAACAGTTGTGTTGACTTGACTTGTTATTAATAATATTAAATTAAAAATAATATACTATCTGAAAAAAAAAATACATAAATACAAAACAATAAAAAAGGTAAAAAATATATTTAAAAAAATAGAAAATAATATTTCAATGCAATAAAAACTAAAGTGAGAAAGATTTTTTCGGTATTTAATTTTTGTTCTTGCTTATTGTATCAATAAAACAGTACTGAGAATGTTTCTTTCGGTATTTAGTTTTTATTTTACATTGTTGCTGTCAAGCTTGTGGTACCCGGTATTTGAAAGTAATCATTTAAAGGGCTAACTTGTTTTTTTATAATTCGTATCATTTAATTTATAGAGTGTATAAAGTCGCCTTTTAAAGGATATTCTCAATAGCAACGTAAATCCATTAAATAATTAAAACATGTGGTTACTTTTACTTAAAAGGATAATGCAAACATCAATAATGAAAAAAGAAATAATTTCATAGACATTACGTCATACGCTAGTATTTTGTTTAAAGTAAACCATTGAAACTCTCCAAGCCTAATTGCGGTGCGTAACTTTTAAAAAAGGTCTCGCCACATTAAAAAAACAACAGTAGAATTGGGAAAACCCGGAAAGACCCTCGCGTTCAACATAGTGAATGTCGCGTTCAACATAGTAAATGAACGGAAGTGGCCATCTGCTATGTACCGTTATATTTATTTGCATAGATGGATATGACATTTTGGATTTTTTAAATCAACGCATTTATGATTATAAGTGATAAAATAAAATTATCTTTTGGAGGACGTTTCCAATTTATACATTTAATTTTTGGCCCGAATAGTCAAACGGCTTAGGAGCCTATAGCGAACAAACATATATATAAATATATAAACAAACATATAAACAAACTCACGGTAATTATATATGTTGATATTTTTTCACACAAACTTAGGCATGAGTATTTCTTTATAATTTTATTTCTGCCATCTATTTTTTTAACCTTGTACTTTTGTAATATTTTATTTTCTATCTTTCTTGTCTTTTGTTTTGCTAAAAAAAAAATCATCCCCTTATTATTGCTAATCAACTCAATTAAATGTCATAGCCATTCAATAAATACATTTGCATGTTGATGTTTTTAAAATAATAAATTAATAAACTTTTTTTTACAATTTTCAGTTTATTGAAGAGATAATATTAATAGCACAAGAATATTTTTTGCCTCCCTATCAATTTCAAGTTCGAGTTGGAGGCCTTTATATGTTATATGCCATTTATGAAATTCAGCCTACATTACCCAAAGTCAAGGTATTTTGTTACTGTTAATAAAACCTAATGCTTACTAGTTTTACTAGCTATTCCACTTTAGTATTCTTAATATTGAGCTATTTATATATAATATAATATACTCTGTTGTTGCTCAAATCACATTGTTACACTTTAGACTTTAAAAACAACAACTCCAATTATAAAATCAAAAATTTTTTCTACCAAAAGCTATGCAATGTAGGCATATCTAATTCTATTTTTTATTTTTAAATCTTTCAAATCAATACTTAAAATACTTAAACTTTTAAAAATATTTAATATTCAAATAAATAAATAAGGATCTTATTTTGGGTTATATAAGGATCTTGAAATTTAAAATAGTCTAGAAACTCTGAATCTGCATAAAGAAATGTTTTTTCAGAAGGGATTTTAAACAGTTCTCATTCAATGAGTTTTTAATAACAGACATTGAACTCAAATTGTTTAAAATAGAAGTCTGTTTAGCAGAGATTTAAATGTTGTCTTTTTCACCTGCCACTGCCCTATATGAATAAAAGTAAATACAAAAAATAAATGTAAAATCCAGTAAAGCAAATTACAGTTCTACACGCTGCAAATTACAGTTCTACATGCTGCAAATTACAGTTCTACACGCTGCAAATTACAGTTCTACATGCTGCAAATTCAAGTTCTACACGCTGCAAATTACAGTTCTACATGCTGCAAATTACAGTTCTACATGCTGCAAATTACAGTTCTACATGCTGCAAATTACAGTTCTACATGCTGCAAATTACAGTTCTACATGCTGCAAATTACAGTTCTACATGCTGCAAATTACAGTTCTACATGCTGCAAATTACAGTTCTACACGCTGCAAATTACAGTTCTACTCGCTGCAAATTACAGTTCTACACGCTGCAAATTACAGTTCTACACGCTGCAAATTACAGTTCTACACGCTGCAAATTACAGTTCTACACGCTGCAAATTACAGTTCTACACGCTGCAAATTACAGTTCTACACGCTGCAAATTACAGTTCTACACGCTGCAAATTACAGTTCTACACGGCGTACACGCTGCAAATTACAGTTCTACACGCTGCAAATTACAGTTCTACACGGCGTACACGCTGCAAATTACAGTTCTACATGCTGCAAATTACAGTTCTACACGCTGCAAATTACAGTTCTACATGCTGCAAATTACAGTTCTACATGCTGCAAATTACAGTTCTACATGCTGCAAATTACAGTTCTACACGCTGCAAATTACAGTTCTACATGCTGCAAATTACAGTTCTACATGCTGCAAATTACAGTTCTACATGCTGCAAATTACAGTTCTACATGCTGCAAATTACAGTTCTACACGCTGCAAATTACAGTTCTACATGCTGTAAATTACAGTTCTACATGCTGCAAATTACAGTTCTACATGCAGCAAATTACAGTTCTACATGCTGCAAATTACAGTTCTACACGCTGCAAATTACAGTTCTACACGCTGCAAATTACAGTTCTACTTCTTGTTGAAAACTATCACTATCTGTCTCTTTATCGCATATATCTTTCAACACTATCCCTGTCACACTAACCATTCTATTAGAGAGCTTGCTAAAGATGTTGTTATATTTTTAAGTCCATAGTATATTATGGTTTCAAAAATGAATCTATTTTAGCTGTAAAATAATTATAAAATGCAATTCAGTCATATTATACATATGGTTTATTTTACATAATTTGCCACAGATTAGGATGACACTCTCACAGTGGAATGACACCATTTCATTTGAGCAGCAAGCTAGTCAACAGAAACATCTTGATGTTATGTATATTATTCATAGGTTATATCAGGAAAAGGCATTTCTCCTTTGCTGCACTCCAACTGAGGTATGTTGATTGTTTTTTCAAATTTTTTTCAAATAGTTACGGTAAATATTTTCAGTTTTTTTGTTTCAATTTTCACTTTTTTTTTTTGTTTAAATATCATTTATACTGTTGTATACTGAATAGTCAAGAATCCCCATCAGACTGACTTGATGCTTAGGGTAAGTCAATCAGTGCGCACACGTTTCTGTGGCCATGCCATACTAGGGGATTGTGTGGCCGGCTCAATGCCCAGCCATATTACTTATCCTCAACTACTGTCATGTACCGACTAGAACTGGGTAGACTCAGTGACACACTCCAGACCCTGGAACAAATCCTGGTGCCATGATTCGAACTCAGGACTTTCAGAATTCTGGCAGAGCATGTTGCCGCTAAGCCACCATGACCTATATATAGAATGACTATTACTGACTTTTAATTGAAACTGTTATTACTGAATTAAACCTAATAAATTGCTCTCATGGGTGACTTTCAAAAGGTAATTTTAAATTTATTATAGATGACAGATTAGTTTATATTAACCTTTTTTGAAATTCTCACTTATTTATTAGAATGTTCCTTTATTTCTCGCAGCATAACCCATTTAGCAATGCATATGAATCTGTAGATAGAGAAGAAGATTTGGCTGATAATTTGAAAGAAGAACCCACTATTGTTACAGAACATTTCAATTTTGATTCTCTTGAAGTAAGTGCTTTTCTACTTAACTAAGACTATTTGAATGGGACTGTTTTCTCTGTAGTCATCAATGGGATAATTTGCTCTTTACTTGTGTGAAATGTGAATTATGAATGTTTTCTATTTACCTATAAATGTGATTTGAATCACAATTTTATTTTTTCAGCAAGTCTCATTTTTACTAGAGCAGTACCAACGGGCAAAGATTTCATTTGCTGGACCAGATGCCACAAAACCTGATAAATCTCTTGATGTACTGTCTGGAAATTTCAGTGATGATCTTGTTGGGTATTTACAATTATTTTTTTTCATTTGTACATTTTTTTAAAATTTTTAAACGTAGACTGACATTCAGCCCTTGAAGGTTGTTTTGGTGTTTACAATTTAATTGCATTCAATGCAAACAAACCAGATATGAATTCATCAAGTTGGCTTATGAATGTGAATTTATTTAATTTAAAATTAATTCTATGTCAAAATGCATTGTAATATTGTAATTGAAAAATTTTTTTTGCTGACTGCTTGCATTTCCATTGAAAATCACTGTCTAGAATTGGCAATGCAAAGGTCACAGAAACAGGTCCACTCTATTTCTCATTACTTTGTGTCTCCATTGGGCTTTGCAAACATTATTTAGTGCTTACATTTTTTTTATAACTGGTGACTGGGATATTAAACGCTATGATAGATAGATTTTTCCTTGATAAATTTAACAAACTTTAATTTTAATTAAATAAAGAAAAAAATCATGAAATATTTTTGATCCATTAGATTAAAAACGACATTCACTAAAACAATATCATCTTATCACTTAGTAAGCTAAATATTCACAAACGAGCCCATTAGTCCTACCACTATTTCTAGTTCATAAGTTCACCCATCCATCTCTACACATTTTCACAATACCATTTATATACACTTCAACCAAATTCACAATTCCTTCCCATCTTTCGTGCCCATATATATTTGGAATCAACATAACCCCACCTACACACATACAATGCTAATTTATATTCATCAGTGTATATTGCAAATCATTTCAAATCATTTTTATGAATATGTCTTTTTTATTTTCTTTTTTAAGGTTGATACAATCATATAAAGAAGAAGTTTCAGAACTATTAAAATCTGTAAGATTTCATATTTGCTTTGCATTTTTTTTTATGAATTCTATATGTATACTTTTATATACAAGAATACAAAGTACAATAACAGTTCAATATAATTTCATTTTGCTTAGTTGAATAATTGTCTTATTTTTTAAAATATAAAGATGACCTTTTTTTTATTTTAGGCATCTCAAACATCGGTAAATGAAGCAGATGATGAGGTGAATTTTATTGATATATTTATAAGTGTCTGTTCTTTAAAAACTAGTCTTTGTGTAAATTTATGTTGGCCTATTTATGGTCAGGACTTTTTTAAATGTTACTTGTAAGCTTTTAAGTGTACCAAATTACCGGTACTTAACCTGTATTTACTCAAGTTAAATAAAAGTAACATTTAACAGGTACTTTTTTAAGATTGCCATTTGTCAAGAGCTTAGGGATCTATATTTATCTAAAAAAATTACTGGATTAGCCTTACGGCTCTTACGTCTAAAGCGTAATGATGCTGGGAATTGATCAGGGGGGGGGGGGCACCAAGATCCTGTCAGAGACTACCCTATCCTATGGTCTCCACACTACATGCACTACACTTCTCTCTCCTTCTGCGGAATTCCCATGGGATCATTAACATGGTGTTTCGCTTGTGTACCCGCACTGTTGCCCAGTAGCAGAAATTCCAGACTATAGGTCTACAGTGCAATGATCCTTGGATGTGCAACAGGGGGTGTCCCCCATGCGTTAGACCAGCGCTCTTAATGTAAGCTTATCCGTGGTTTCCATACTTTGCCAGCAGTTAGGCCCATGGGTACAGAAGTGTATTGAGCTTACCAGATCTCACCAAACATATTGATTGACAGGTTACTCCTATATTTAAAGTAAACTTCGATAGCTCTGAAATTAAGTAATCTATTTCAACAAAGTTTTTATTTTAAGTAACATTTGATTTAGCCATTACTTAACAATGTTTAAAAGTAACATATGAATAGTTCCTGAATATGGTCAAAAGTACTAGCATAAAAAGATCATAAAAGTATTCCAATCAGACCAATTTGATGTATAGGGCCTGTGAAGCAGCATTCGCAAGTTTCCATGGCCATGGCAAACTAGAGCACTGTGTGGTCAGCACAATGTTCAGCCGCTTTTACTTTGCCCCAACTAATTTGAGATACCCAATGATTTGGGTAGACTTAGGCACACTCCCATACCCGATAATAAATTCCAGCTTTCACCGGATTTGAAGCCATGACCTTTAATAAGCGAGCTAAAAGTGATGCCGGCTAGCTTATATTACAAAAAATAGACAAATATTTGTTAGTTTTACAATTATAACTTGAATAAATGGAATCAACACAACTTTATTTGACTTTTTTTTCTTCTGATGAGTGTAGTCAACAGGGAATAAAAGGAAGCACCTGAAAGATTTAGCATTTGCTGATAAAGCTTCATCCAGTAAAGTCAACCAGTTTGTAGACACTGAACTTGGCTCAAAGGATCCAGAGAGCCGAAGGCGTAGTAACAGTCCTAGGAAAAAACTTGCGGACTCAGAAAAAAGTAATTGATAGTGTTAAAATGTTTTTTTTTTTAATTTCCATTCATTGTGCCTAGTGAATTTTGTTTTTACTTTACAAAGGGTAAAAAATCTATTATCAGATATAATTTGGCACATTTGTAAATATCTTATGTTTTAAAAGCATTAGAGTAATACATTCTAATTGTATAAGTATATGGTATAGCTTTGTGCCACATTCATTTATTTTATATTGCTATATATAATTTTTTTTAAATGTAACAATTTTTTTAAAGAACTTGAATTCATATTTCGATACAGATAAAATTAACAGCGCTGTTGATGATGAGAAAGATATTATTCCTACAAAAAGTTTGAAACTTGACAGTAAGTGAAAAAATATAATTAAAATGTGTTATCTAATAATATAATAATTTTGTATGAACAAGTTTGAACACTGTATTCTAGTATAATTCCCTTTATTTTATTTAGTTGAAACTAATGAAATAATCTAATGTAAAATAAAATCAGGATTAGGTCCAATTCACAGTTTACACACCAACACCTTCAGAAAGATAACTTGTTGCAGAAATACAAATTGTGCTCCAGCCACTTCTGAAATATGTCCTGGAAACAGTTTTGAAACATGCCTTGCATCATCTCCGACCCCATGAAATATACTTTATGTTTTTGGGTCAGCAGCCAGGGAGGTACACGATATTGGAAACAACACTGAGGCATGTTCTAGTCACACATCAATATTGATTTGAGACTAGGCTTATTAACTGTCCAACATAGTAACCCGCAGACTGTTTCTTTATATTTTCATAAGTGGAGATCATTGGAATGTACTCAGTAGTGGCACTCGGTGATGTTCAAAAGCTCTTATTGCATATGTGGACCATATCTCTTTGTCTGCCAAATTTTGTAACTCATGCCAATGAAGTTACTGTATTAATTATTATTGTTTACTATCAGGCTTACTTTAAATGTACATAAATAACTTTAATTAATTTCTATCAGAAAATATTATGTTTGGGAAGAAAACACCTTATCAAATTCTAAGTCATAGTCATATGAATAAATGTTTCTTTTTTTTTTTAAAGTTCTTTTCCTAAAATATATATTTTTTTGTTTACTTAGCTAATGTGTATGACAACACATGTAAACACAAAGTGTAAGCATATTTGTTAATATCTTAGTACAACACAGAAAAAAATAATTAGGAAAAATGAAAACAATTGATTAGAATAAGATACCAAATGTTTTGCACCATTACAATGCACCATAGTATCATCAGTCCAGGGACAAAGAATTAAAATATACTCACAGACTTATTAAAGCAGAAACAAAACATTTCAGATTTCCATAGTCTCATAACCAAATTTTCTGTTAACTCTTTATTGTATAAGGCTGTCCAAGATGAAATCAATAAAGTGGTAAGGCTCATACATGTTACATAGCCAAAATAGCACCGCACAGTTCTTTTAGTTTCATTGACAGTGAAAAATATTGTCCATGTCTCTCTGTGACTTTGTCCAACCTTGTTCGTTTCAATTGTTGAACTTATCTTGATACCAACTAGTAATACACATATTCTCTAATCACATTATTTTTTTTTCTTGACATCCCTATAACAGATGACTCTGGACTTGAACAAAAAACTACTGAGCAAAACAAGGCAGTTAGCATCATAGATCCAGTGCCTGTAATATCAAAGGAGGCGGAGGCCCTGAAACATAATGTCCATACAGATTGCCCAGATAAAGCTAAATCAGAGTCAGCCCAGTCAGCGAGAGAAAGAAAAAGAAAGGAAAATGCTACTATTATTTCTTCACTTCTTGGTCATTATGGAAAAGCTTTGTCTATTTCTATGGACTATTGTAAATCTAATAAGCCAAGATCAGACAGAGCATTTAAGGAACCCTCTTTTAAAAAAGTTCCTATATCTGCTAATGAAATTCTTGTACTGCCTCCAGACCATGTTATGAAAAATTTAAAAGCTCAACAGTTTTCTGTAATGGATAAACAGCAACCAAAGCTGAATAAAAGATATGCTAACAGAGAAACAGTATCAGCCCGTGAGATAAGACTGCCAGGTGACAAGCACAAAGCGGCAACGAAATGTACTACCACTGACGCAGCACAGCCTGGTTCTTGTGCGATTTTGAGAGCTGGTGAAAACATTTCAACGGAAACTGAGAAATTAGTACCACCAAGCGGCTTGAATCTTTGCGGCAGTGGTAGCGGAACAAAGCCAGCAGTGAGGGCTAAAACGAGCACACCTAGCGAGGCCTTACTAAAACTAAAGCAGAAATGCTCAGCTGATGTCCGCAGGGAAGAATCCAAGGGTCAAAAAAGGCCAGAGAGAATATTTACACCTGACACTTCTTTAATTGATGACAAAGAGGTTTTGTTTGATATAAAGAAAACAAAATTGGAAAGTTATCCACTGAGCCTTACAAAGTCAACAGAATGTGCCTCAGTTAAAGAGAAAAAAAAAACTTCTGGTAAAAGTGTTACAAATAAAAAAAAAGTTTTGAAAACAGGCAGTGTAAGTGATTATAAATGTGTCTATAAATGTATCTAGAACTAGAAATAGTTAGAGAATGTAATTTGCCTTTGTTAAGCACAAAGCCCAGTAAATTTTTGAGTAAAGATTCAGTTTGTTTTTTAACGTATGCAAAAAAATTATGCAGAAACAAGGCATTTTGAAACAATAATTGGATTACATTTTGATAAATGATTAATTTTTATTTGCTATTTTTGGGTTTCAAAAACCTGTTAATTAAATATTACAGCAAATGTTTTGACATTGAGAGAGGTAGCTGAGCCTTTTTTATCTCATAGTTTAAAACACAAATGGCCACAAAAAGGGTGTTTTGGAAGGCAGACTGGGTTTATTTCTTTATAATTCCATTTACCATTGATATACCGGTGTCTAGATAGTTAGTTGGTTAAAAAATACCAGACAAATGGTAGTAGGCATATGCAACTTCTCAAACTACTGAGTCAAATTTAAATCATTTGTATATTTTTCACCTTTTCTAAACCACTTTCTTAAATAAATTTGTGTGTACAAGAGTTGCTAAACATTTACTAATCAAAGGATGTAGCATGCTCTTGTCATTATGAATATCTTTTAAACATTAGAAAAAAATGTTAAGAAACCTTCTCAAAAAATAAATTACAATTTTAATTTTAAACAAAATGTTTTTTTCTTGTTCAAGATGCCATTTTTGATGTCATTTGCTCTTGAAACTCTGATTTTGTTTACATGTCTTGTTTATATTTATATAGTCAACATTTTTCAAGTTAAATTTGTGCCATTTATTTAAAATTGTGAAGTTGCATTTTGCTATTGTTTGCCCACAGTATTTCTCTTTCTTAATGGATGTCATTTGCTTCATCAACACTGGATGGAAGTAAAAACAAAAAAAAACCTCTTCAGAACTGACTGTTATTAGGATATTTTTATTTTAGGAATCCAACACTCTAGTCATTGAACCAGCACTTCAAATACTGTATCAATGATTTTAACCACATGGTACAAAGTTCAGTTTTTTTAATTTGTTTTAATAATAAATTCAAGACACAAATATATGACTGTTATCAGCATAATTTTGTAATAGTTTCCTTTCAATGTTATTTTAATAGGGTACCTTTTTTTAAGATTAGTGTATTATCTAGCCTTCTTAAAAGCAGCTAATTAATTATTAGGTCCTCAAAAGTATTCCTTGAATTTTTTTTTCATTTTTATACATGTTTTAAATTGTTGGCTTTTCTGACTAATTCAGGCAACCCATTCCATGTCAGAATGATACATGGAGGAGTTGCTCTTAATAGGATAAATGACTAAATCATTTTGTTTATCTCCACAGTCTGCTTTCGCTTTAAACTTCATGATGACTTACTTGTTTTATTTTTTTTTATAATAAATTTCTTTTCTCAAAGTTCATCTGTACATACGTTACTGTTTCTTTTTACAAAGTATTGTTCAAAATATGTTCAAACTAAACTTTGTCTTTCATTATGTTAGAGTTATTATTATTATTATTAAACATTTTGTTACAACCACAAAAAAAGTTTTCTTGTAAATTATTATTGTTTATTTGGAATAAGGTATGTTCAAGTTGGTAAGCAAACAAAATCAACTTAGACAAAGATCCTAATTCCCCTCTAAATTAATCAGTCTAGTCTATATTAATTAATAAATGAACAAGTCACAATTTAGATGAATGTCAATTATTTAATTAGCTGAGTCTACATTTACACCCCAATAAATGGTACATGATTAATAAAGGCATAGTTCACAGACTCATCAAGGCAATAATTTGCTGACAGTTGTAAAAATTTACTTTTCAAGTTAGATAAATTATAGCTCCTGGATAAAATATTTTCATTGATTTGATTTAAAATATCATTTAAAAAAAACAACTACACATTTCTAACATCCTCCTTAAAATTGTTTAAAAGAAATGTGGTTTGAACTAACAATTTGATTAAAATATTGTAATAGTAATAGAGCATTCAATAACTGCACAAATTGGGACAAGGGAATAAGACTTACACATAAATAGGACTGGCCTATCAAGGGAAATCCAACCAAACGTGTGGGGGAGGGTGGGGCATATCCTATGCTTGTGCTCCAACACACGTCTGGCTTCAACAAATCAAAACAACTTAAAGTATGGAACTACAGGTAAAAACCATATTTATCCAAACAATGATGGAAGTAAAAATTGTGAAACACAGAAACTGAAGGAGTTAAATCTTAACCAAGGCACTGAAATCACTGCTATTGAATCATGCAATTATCAGTTTAAGAAACAAACTGTATGCTTGTTTTTTATAAGGGCATGTTAAAAAATTCATTTTTATTAGTTATTTAAAATATTCTTTCTGTGCTCCATAAAAAAAAAGAAGCACAATTTTTATAACATTTATCTTGAGGGTAAAAATTAAATATATCAAGCAGTTATGTTTTAGACATGGAGAATGCTATTTTGACATTCATTCCTATTTATAATATATACAAGTACAAACAGCTGTACAACCTTGATCAGAAAATGTATCCAATATAACACAGCCAGCATAAGCAAAAACACATCATTCATCAAATCTAAATCTAGTCAAGAAACAGCAACATCACAGAAAATCTAAATCACACAGACACAAGCAGCAGAGGGTAATCTCCCTTGAATACAGTTCATTATTATATGAAACATTTACAATTTATGTGAAACAAAAAAAGATAAAAGACTGTACATTTGTTTGAATTAATAGCCATACAAATCTTACCCTTGTTACATTCAATGTGGTATATCAGACAGTTAAGCATTATATTTTTGTTTAAAGTGAATCTCAATCAAATTTAATAAGCAAATTTAAATTTTATCTTAACATGTTGATTTAAGTTACACATGTACACATAAAAAAAACCCAGCTTCAATCCCTAGGAAGGAAAACCCTTTTTTTTTTCTTCTATCACATGATTTGCTCATGAACTGACAGGCAACGATCACAAAGAAGAGACAGGAAGTAAGAGAATATGATCACAAAGGAGAGGGCGAGAAAGAATATCACACTTTTAAAATATTTTTCATAGACTTCTTTATGATACAGAATAAATAGTTTTGTGCTCAAGGGGAGTAAACTTAACTGACTAGAGATATGAGAGTGAGTTGCTGAACATGAGCTCCATCTAAAAATTACATTTGAGTGAAAAGCTAATAGTTGAAGAAAATAAGACTTGTGCTTGCTTATAAAACTAAACATATAAATTATGAGTGCTTAAAAGTCTAAAGATATAACAAAAGCTCCAGTTCCATGGAATGTGTCCACAACTGAATCCTTAAAACCTTTTATTTGCTTTCAAGCCTATTACACAATCAGCCACCAGGAATATTCAAATAAGTTGTTCAAGGATATGTTTAGCACCAAGAAGTTAAAATAAAAACAAAAAAAATTCATGTTTTTTGCATTTCTGTAAATTTCCTGAAAATTTAAAGGTTTGATGTCAGCTAAATGTTGGTGAAGCCCTCGTTTAAAGTTTCAAGCCAACTAAAGCTATCAATTCATCACAAATGGCTGTTAGATTGATGCTCTTTGATAAAACTGTTGTAAACTTTAAGCCAACTTAAGCTATCAATTAATCACAAATGACTGTTAGATTGATGATATTTGATAAAACTGATGTCGTAAGTTTTAAGCCAACTAAAGCTATTGATTCATCACAAATGGCTGTTAGATTGATGGTATTTGATAAAACTTTAAGCCAACGTAAGCTATTGATTCATCACAAATGGTTGTTACATTGATAATGTTGATGACGCCGGTTGTCTAAAATTTTAAGCTAAGAGCCAACTTTAGCTATCAATTCATCACAAATGGCTGTTAATTCCTGGTTTTCTTTTTCCTGAAAATAATTTGAAAATTGTTTTTAATTAGCTAAATTAGCTTGCTAGAAATCATTTCTACTTTGTTATTATTAGTATGAAAATATATTGAGCCTAAAAATACTGTATAGAAAACATTTGTAAATATGATAACAAGAAAAGGTATAAGATTATGAATACGTTTTCTGTAGATTATGAATAAGTTATTTGTAGATTATAAATAAATTATTTTTATATATTATTTCTTTATCTAAATGAATTAATATTTTACTGAATTATCTGCTAGGACTTTTGATTTTGACTGTATGAAATTAAAATAATGACTGAATGTCATAATAAATGTCTGAATTCTGGCTCAATAAAATGTAGCCACATTAGATGATATGTTTCATTCCAGATGTCTTTATAAAATTGTACAAATACTATCCAACAAATTACAGCGAGCGTGGAGATAATGGTTTAATACCAGGGCGAAGTGGTCATCTAATACCACCAAAAACTCAACCAACAAGATATGGACATTTATTTAAGCTCTATTCTCTATTAGGGTCTTGTAGTATTATTTGTTTAATATTACAAAAAAGAATGTTCTTTTAATGAAGGTTAAACGGAAGAAAGTTTATAACAACATCCGACATTCACTCTTAACTTTGACTGGAAGTAAGAATTACAACTATTATCTATAGAGTTTAAATACCGAAAGAGACCAAAAACTAACTATCGAAAGATTACAGGATCACTACAGGTCAATCGGCGCATGGTAGCCGAGCGACAGCTAGTTCGACTGGTGTACCGAAGGTCCCGGGTTCAAATCCTGGTGCAGGCTAGGATTTTTTCCCGGGTCTGGAGGGTGTTCCTGAGTCTACCCAGCTCTGAGAGATACCGGACCTTAGTTGGGGTAAAGTAAAGGCGGCTGTGCATAGTGCTGGCCACACAATCACCTAGTATGCCGTGGCCACGGAAACTGGTGAACGCTGCTTCACCGGCCCTATGGATCAATTTGGTCTGACGGGATACTTTACTTACTTACTTACAGGTCAATCAACTGTCTTGTTTTTATCATCCTGAATTCTAAACTAAAGGTTCTTTGCATTAATATGCTGTTTTATACCAAAGAGTCTTTACTGAATGTTTAGATATTTGCTTACTTTAATCACTTAACTTAAATGTAATCAACCAAACTGTCATGTATTTGGATCAATAAATTTTTAGTTAAATCTTAGAAAAATATCCTAATGAAATCATGAATGCTAATTTAAAATATGCCACTTCTTACTTTTCTCTGTAAACTTTCTTCTAAACTTGATGTACGTAGTTCAGCTTTCTTTAGTGCAGCTTCTAAACGAACAACGTCCTGCTTAGTAGATTTTTTGATCTTGTCAATGTCTTCATTGGCCCTAGTAGCAATTAAATTAGAAAGATAGTACAAAATTAGAACATGGAAAAGATAAGCTTTATCCATTTCAAACATTTCTTGTAATAATAATCTGTATCACAAACACCACAGTAGACACAACATAACAGATAGTTACCATTTTATACAACGTTATGTAACAAAGAAATACTAAATGTTAAAATTTCTAGCGTTCAATATCACACAGTAGGCTCATTATAAGATAGCAGTTACTGGTGAGCCAACTCTTGCTTTGATGAAGAATAAATGTTTTCACTACATTCAATGAATAAAAAGATAGATATTAGGTACCCAGCATTCTAAAAGAACATTATTTTGGGTGTAGATTATAGATAATAATTAATCATGGTTGTATGAATACATGGATTGGCAATCTTTAAAAAAAATATGATTTTTTTGGTTCCCTTCAGATTAGCTAAAGGGACTTCAGCACTGATATATATATACATTTAGATATTTATCTATCTCTATATATCTATCTATGTATATCTCTCTATATATATTTTCAATGCTGCTTACTTTCAAATAAATAATTAAACACAGGGTTAAAAAATTATATACAAAATATATGCAAAACAATAGTTTGCTTGAAATTTTTTTTTTCCTAAATATAGTTTTCTTATATAGCTCAGTGTTAAAATAACTGCTAAATAGTTGAATACATTTTTTGATGCAGTACAAAAAGTCAGGTGACAGTGACTGAAACATACATTAATTTAACAAATGAAATGAGTTAACACCCTTTATTATTTTTAAGAGCTGTCCCATGCAAAGTTTTTAACCAATAGCAATTGATCTGCCCTGATCCTTAAAACCCATTTCACAATCTAAAAAATCCATAGGCAATAAGTTTGCTGCATTCTAGTATGAGTTAAAAATCAAAACATGCATTTCCAGGTTCACAGGGAGAACATCTGGAATGGATCCTTATAGCATTAACACTAATAAAAGCATCACATACTTATCTAGTTTTTCCTCAGCCTGAGATCTAATAGCCTGTAATTTTCCTTCAGCTTTTTTAAGTTTTCCCTGAAGATCCTCTACACACTGTTTCAGTTGTTCTTCATTCTATATAGAGCAGTGTAAATATATTTATATATTAATACATACTGGCCCTAATTATATCAAAATTTAGTTTTAAAAAAAAAGGTTAAATTACATAATTATTCAACTTTAGGTTATAAATAATAAACTTCATTTGTTTTATATTTTTTTAATATGTAATATATTCTGAGATTATATTTATATATATTATATAGATAAAATATCATATCCATTGAAGTTATTTCAAGAACATTTACATCAGTATTTAACAAATTGTCAGTATGTGTTGAACACTGTTTCTATTTACAACAATAAACTATAAACTTACTCTCTTAAAACCTTCTATAATGGACTTGCTCTTTTCATAGCGACGGTGCAGATCAGAGAAAGCAGATTCAACAGATTGAAGGTCCTCAACTGCCTGCAACGGAATTAAGTTGTATTTATAAAATCAATAACAAGTACAACAAGTTACAACATAAAACTTTGGTTTTGAGAAAAAAAAAGAAGAAATCCACATCAGATAAATGAAAAAAAAAAGATTACAAGTTATTCATTTGGATTAGTAGTAATGTTATTGACGCATTACGTTAAAAGTAATACACAATGTACCTGATCTCTTTCACTCTCCAAAGTCTGGATTGTTTTCTTGTAATCAGTTTTAGACTTGTCTTTTTCAGCTGAAGAAAACAAAACATTTTGTTTATAGAACATAATGCGAGTGTTGAAAAACAAACAACTATAGTGAGTACTATAACCTTGACCTTGGCCCGGGCCTCTAATTCTAATAGAACTCATAAAAACATAATTAAGCAATAAGCCCACTTCAAATTATTTTTTCCCCATTGAATCATTTATATTGTTAGATCTTCAACTATTCTGTAGCAGCCTGTTTGTATACATTGGCTGAAATGCCCAAATAATTACCTTGCAACTGGGATATTGTTTTCTCAAAATCTGTGACAATCATTCTGGAAGAAACAAAAAACATGTCAACAAATCTGTTAGGACAATATGAACAAAAGGTTATGTACATTTTAAAAATATTTCATAAAAATAGAAGAGCTGCTGTGAAATACAATGAAAAGTCCATTTATTAAACTGTAGCATTTTATAAACACGATTTGTTGATGTAATTTTAAGAATAGCTGGATGCATAACTCCCTAAAGCTGGATAGCTATAGAAGGAACTATTTATGTTCAAAGAGGGGACAAACCTCATTTCATCATTAGTGTGCTTGAGTTTGGTATTGGCATCTTCTAGACTTGAAATCTTTTTGTCTCTCTCTCCAAGCATCAGGCTCCACTCACGCTCTTTATTTAACAGACTGGCTTGAAAATTCAGTTCCAACTCCTGCTTCATTTTCTTCCAGTCGGACTGAGAGTAGCGGAGCACCTAGAACAGTATAAAAAAATGTTAAGATGTTTAAACCATGAGCAAAACAAAATATGTCAAGAATAACTAAAATATATTACGTTAGTTGTATTTTGGCTAGTTTTTGGCAGTTTATTAGTTTTGCTTTCTTTTCTTTTTTTCTCTCCATAGCTCCTATAAACTAATGTTAGGCACATGCCAATAAACTAAACAAAAAAAGCTGTTAGGTAAAAAATAATTAATAACGTCAATTAATTAACCCCGGATACTTATTCAATAGTTTTAAAACATTATTATTACAAAATATACACCTTGAGCAAAGGTAGTTAGATTTGCTCATCTTTAATGGATTTAGTTTTAATACAAGACTAATAATTACTAGTTTGTATTCTATAATGTTTTAAGTTTACATATGAAGTTCGTTGATCACATCTAGCAAAAAATTATTATTGAATGAAAAAAGGACACACACAAATATTTGAGCTTAAATTTGCAAGAATTTAGCCAAAAAAAAAAATGAATATATTTTTCAAGTATTTAAAAAGCAGCTTTCTTAATTTTTTATTTGTGAAACAAAAAATATTTAGGATTATTCTGGATATTTTTGTCTTACAAGGCATTATAAATTAAAATTATGCATATATTTTTCTTTCAGTAATTTTTTTTTCCTGTACCAAAAAAAAATTTTTTTTTCTTTTTTTTTTTGCAAAGAAATGCATACATTATATATGTATAAATATGTTGAACAATATTTTTCAGTAGAATATTACAATGTTTATATTCTTGGTTAAATATAATTTTGGCTGTCATGACTAATCATAACAGTTTCCACTTCTTAAAAGAAAGAGATTATCCTTGTGACTAACACAAAGAGTTAAATTATGAGTTTCATAGTGAATTTCAGACATAATATTTAGGACCTTTTTTTTTTTTACAAAACCTTCACATTTCTGTTAAAAACAAACTTCACACATTAGTATTTCACAAAACAAAATGGAATATCTTAATTTAGAACAAAGTTTAAAGTAGCAGTAAAGTAGCCACAAAGAGCTCAAGAGCAACTTGTAAATCATGTCAACTAAACAGTTTTAAAACTATACCAAACAAACAAAAATCTGGCAAGTTCTAAAATGTAGAATTCTTTTTATAGCATTAAAGCACAAGTTTAAATGGAGAATAAATATTTGTTAACAGCAGTATGGAGTAAGGATTTGCTAAATAACAATTTTTAACTTAATGAACAGATAAAAGCAAGAGTATAGTAGATTATAAGAGAAAGAAGAAAGTGAGATTTAATTTTTTTTTATTCAATTGTATAGAAACAAATGAACATTTTTTTTCTTCTTTATCGTTTCAATTGAAGGAATGAAGGATAAGTATCAAAGGGTTAGAAACATGGAGTATGATATTTTGTTTATACCAGGTGGGGGGAGTGGAGGGAGGAGACAAAAATGGTGTTAGGGTTCAAGACATTAGTAAGTATTTCTTAATGTATAACTTTCTAACACATTCAATTAACTAGAACAAATAGTTTTAATACACAATATGTAAAATTTTGGGCTATTATTTTATACTGTTACACGTAGTTGCTGGTTATGAACTCTGCATAAAAGGAAAGGTGTATGGGTAAATGTACATAAACACATCTGAATATGCCACAGTTATATATCATTTTGGTGCAGCACCATCATTCTGTGATTATTCTAATTTAACCTCCACAACAGACGGACTCACAGGAAACATTCCACTACAAGACAATGCAGTGCTATATATATTCAAGGTCACTCAGATCTGTCATACAGAAAACCATGCTTTGATATAATATTTGATCAGCAGTTGCGGAACTTTCTGGCTAATACAAACATCCCTAGACAAATATATATCTTTAAATAATTGCAAGTTTAAGACAACTGCAAACTGCACCATTTAAACATGTGTTAACATTTTTATGAATAACCAATTCAACCTTAACTAACTAGGACTACTCATTAATTTGAAAGAAAACTAAAAAACTAAATAAACAAATACACACTGCTATCAAGCATAAAAGGCTACGCCATATAAATCTTTTCACCGTAACCCTGACATATTTTAGGCCAAAAAAAAATGTACGCTATTAAATTATTCTATTTAAAATCATAGAAAAAAAGTGAGTGTCACAAGGAAAAAAAAAAGTAAAACACCCATGCAAACAATTGAGGCTTCTTTCTTAAAAGGTTACCTGGCTGCTTCCACCTTCCTTGAAAATCAAAACAAAAAAGTAAGTAAAAAAAAACACGGACACTGAGAAAATAACCCAAAACAAAATGGCCACAATAGGGGGGAAATCATCAAAAGCAGCTCTGACCAAACCAAATGTTTTAATGAGTGAAATAATTGACACTGACTTGAAGTAATTGTGGGGATAAAAAAAATATACAACATCAATGAAACATTTATATACAAATGTATGTAATTGTATTATGTATGAAGAAATGTTAAAATGCATGAATAAATTTAAAACAAATAAATTGATCATCAAAATTTGCTTTGTAAATTGAAGGGGAACTTTTCATTTTGTAATCCAATTATGATGAAGTATACACATTAAAAAAACAACACTTTAAGCCTGATGACTATATTATCATGATAAATTAATGAAAAAGCTACCATTGCAGCTGTTTATTTTTAACATTTCTTTAATTACTGTAATAAATAAATCAATAAGCTTTACTGATACTGTAAAAAAAAGTTGCACCAGGCTTGAAAGTTATAAACTTGAGAACAAAAAATAACTTTAGAAAAAAATCTTCAAATGAACAAAAAAAAACGCTTGACGTTTTAACAGTTATTACCCTTCTCAAAGCAAAATTTGGTCTATCCTATGAAAAAAAAAATCACAACATTAATTTACAAAGCTGCCAGTTAGGTTGAATGGAGGTGAGCTTAAATAAAATAATTTTGTGTGATAAACCCCCCCCCCCCCAAAAAAATAAAATACACAGAAGGAACTATATATAGAGAATCTACTATTGAAACAAAAAAACAAACAATTTTTTTAAGGAAACATCTAGAAGAAAATTTTAGAAAGAACAACACACAAAATAAAAAGGAATACCGGTAGGCCCCTATTATAAATATTATAATTTAGAAAAGTTTTACACATTGTTATTGAAGCCCTAATGTTTCATATATTCTTTTCCTCAATGTCATATATTTGTTTCCATTATTAGTTATTTGCTTTTTAAAAGTTAGATGGTGGCAAAGGTTATTTTCGTATGTGCTGATACGTCTAGATCTATATATACACGTATATATATGTATACTTTAGTTGTGCAGACAACAGAAATAAGAATATACTATGTGCAACACAAGAGTAATACTTGAAAAAAGACAACCATTGTGTCACAAAAAACATGGCTGATGGGGTTTGAGATATGAAGTCTAGAACGGAAACCTTCCCAGCATCGGACGCTAAAAGTGTTTTTGACAACATCCAATTACCTGCACCAACTGTACAACTGTGTCTTTGTTGTTTCCCCCATCCTCCTGGCAGGGGGCCCCTCTCTCCATGCCGCTGCTGTTTTTCTGTCAATCAAACAGTTATCAAACAATGAATTGACACTTTCTAATTTTACCTTTAACCTAACTTTTTACACAATACCATTTTTTTTTACATTACAATAGTATATTTTACTACCCAAATTTGACTATTGTCATACTCAAGATATATAAAGCCTTATAGGCAAATACATTTATACAGAAAAAAATATATAATTTCAAAGAATATTAACTGTACCAAGTGCTTAAAGAAGCTAAAAATATAATGAAATGAAGAAACAACTTTTTAATGAAAATCAAAAGGCAGAAATATGTAAAGCATTAAACAAAATACAACTTTATCAAACTTTACATTATGGCTCATTACTATAACAACATTTTTCTTCTTTATACTTTATCATCATTCTCATCTGTAATAGCATAAAATGGAGTGTACAATTAAAGTCTCTATATTAAAAATGTAGATTATAGATGGGTGGAGAAAATCCCATTGATTTCTTTAGTAAATTCTTCCAACATATTTGTAAAAATATTTAAGAACTATAAATTTTAAAATGATACGATTATCAGAAAAGAAATTTCATTTAGTTATAGACTAAAACTATGTATGAAAAGGGACTTACACATCCTGGCAAAATGCTAACAACAGTGTATTAATACTGAATTGAAACATCAGATTCATACAAATTCGTACACAAAAGTATAAATCATTCAGTTAGAACAAAGGGAATGTTAGAGGTAATTTATTTCTACACATTTGTTTCATTAGTAACAGTTGCATAGGTTAATAATAACAGTCAATAGTGTGAAGATAAAAAAAAATATTACCAGAGGCTGCATAATTAGATTTGATAGTCCCTGATGGGATTATTACAAAGATTGGACATGTATACGGTATGTTAAATACAACATGTTACATATGAGAAAAGTATGTAGGCAATATGGTACATAGATGAAAGTATGTAGGCAACATGGTGCATAGATGTAAGTATGTAGGCAACATGGTACATAGATGTAAGTATGTAGGCAACATGGTACATAGATGTAAGTATGTAGGCAACATGGTACATAGATGTAAGTATGTAGGCAACATGGTACATAGATGTAAGTATGTAGGCAACATGGTACATAGATGTAAGTATGTAGGCAACATGGTACATAGATGTAAGTATGTAGGCAACATGGTACATAGATGTAAGTATGTAGGCAACATGGTACATAGATGTAAGTATGTAGGCAACATGGTACATAGATGTAAGTATGTAGGCAACATGGTACATAGATGTAAGTATGTAGGCAACATGGTACATAGATGTAAGTATGTAGGCAACATGGTACATAGATGTAAGTATGTAGGCAACATGGTACATAGATGTAAGTATGTAGGCAACATGGTACATAGATGTAAGTATGTAGGCAACATGGTACATAGATGTAAGTATGTAGGCAACATGGTACATAGATGTAAGTATGTAGGCAACATGGTACATAGATGTAAGTATGTAGGCAATATGGTACATAGATGTAAGTATGTAGGCAACATGGTACATAGATGTAAGTATGTAGGCAACATGGTACATAGATGTAAGTATGTAGGCAACATGGTACATAGATGTAAGTATGTAGGCAATATGGTACATAGATGTAAGTATGTAGGCAACATGGTGCATAGATGTAAGTATGTAGGCAACATGGTACATAGATGTAAGTATGTAGGCAACATGGTACATAGATGTAAGTATGTAGGCAACATGGTACATAGATGTAAGTATGTAGGCAACATGGTACATAGATGTAAGTATGTAGGCAACATGGTACATAGATGTAAGTATGTAGGCAACATGGTACATAGATGTAAGTATGTAGGCAACATGGTACATAGATGTAAGTATGTAGGCAACATGGTACATAGATGTAAGTATGTAGGCAACATGGTACATAGATGTAAGTATGTAGGCAACATGGTACATAGATGTAAGTATGTAGGCAACATGGTACATAGATGTAAGTATGTAGGCAACATGGTACATAGATGTAAGTATGTAGGCAACATGGTACATAGATGTAAGTATGTAGGCAACATGGTACATAGATGTAAGTATGTAGGCAACATGGTACATAGATGTAAGTATGTAGGCAATATGGTACATAGATGTAAGTATGTAGGCAACATGGTACATAGATGTAAGTATGTAGGCAACATGGTACATAGATGTAAGTATGTAGGCAACATGGTACATAGATGTAAGTATGTAGGCAATATGGTACATAGATGTAAGTATGTAGGCAACATGGTACATAGATGTAAGTATGTAGGCAACATGGTACATAGATGTAAGTATGTAGGCAACATGGTACATAGATGTAAGTATGTAGGCAACATGGTACATAGATGTAAGTATGTAGGCAACATGGTACATAGATGTAAGTATGTAGGCAACATGGTACATAGATGTAAGTATGTAGGCAATATGGTACATAGATGTAAGTATGCAATGTGTGCAATAAATATAGAAGGAAGTATATGGGATGCTTTTTATACTAGTAAGTCCTGGAAATAGAATCTCTGATAATAGTAGAAGGTCTATAACATATATCTCTTAGCCCCAGTGACTTCATGTTCATTCATTGCCCAAATTTATTTTCATAACGAAGTAAAACAGTTATCAATGACATACCATTTGAATACAATCCGCCTAACTTTGTGACAATCAAATTAAACTATCATGAAATGATTAAACTGTTTATGTTGGCTATGTAAAAAAAAAAACTCATACAGTCAAAGCTAATTACATCATTACTTGCTTATATCGAGCATCAAGCTATTTTTAAGTGCTGTGGCCAGGTAATGGTTGAGTGTTGTGATAAAAGGCCAATTACAGTTAAACCAAACATGAACACATCAAAATAAATATTAACTCTTATAAGTTGGATACAATGAGCTTTGACTGTAAATAAAATGTCTGTCAGTCTTAGGTTTATTTGTTTAGAATTCATAAGACAGGAAAGCATTTTATATTTTTTTTTTACAAAATTGTACATTTGAACCTAGTTCTTTAATTCAACATTCGCAGAATTAAAAGTTTTATTAAGGGTGAGCAGACCAGCTACCAAGATCTCCCAATAAGCCAACAACATGGATGCATTGCAGTTTACTGATAGATAGAAATAATAAATGGCATTTGATAAAGCTTGCAACTAAAGTTGGAAAGAAACTGGACACAAGAGTTTAAGCTCAAGCAGTCAGACAGTACATCCCCCCCCCCACGTACAAGCACACCAGAAGCCTTTACCCAGTGTGAGCCTTTATTATTGAGAGACTGTGAAAAGGATAACACCATGCCTAGTGTATAACAAACAAGTCAAATAAGTAAGCATGGATACCTGTCCCAGCTTAGGTTTTGTTGATGCCGCAGGGGGGTAATCAAAAGCGTCATAAAACTGGCTGTCTTCTGAACTAGATTCGTTCTTACAAAAGCAAAGGGAAGAGGAAAAAACGACACACTATCAGACCAATGCAAAATTTATGCTATTTTTTAACTACTCTATTTATCGTTAATTCTATAAATTTATTGACATAATTTTTAACAAGTTTAAAATTTTAAAAAGAAATTAAACTAATGAGCTGCTGAATTAGGTCTGGAATATGTTAACTTTAGATTTTTTTAAACAAAACTTTTAGGCGTAAGTTAGTATTCCATAAGGTGAAACAACAGATTTTTGTTTAGAAAACTTTAGACTACTAGACTTTAACAATGTCAATTGCCATAACAAGAGTAATGTGTACTAAAAAATTTAACAGTAAAATTGATGTAAGAATAATGAGCAGCCTACAAACAAAAATAGTAAAAGTTATGTGTACTGAAAGTAAAAGTAATTATTACTAAAATTTCTTTACTATAGGCTTACACTATGGAAGCAATAGGCCCCAAAATACATTTAAAAAATGGAAGTTGACCAGAGAGTATATCATTTTATGTGTGTCTCAGTGTAAAAGTATTTCTGTTTGGAGTAAACTGTTTAATTGATCACATTGCACATGTACAGCTCTCTGTCTGTGCAGACCACATGAAACAAAAACCTATTTACAGCCCAGTGGTAGACACTTGGACAACAGACTTAATACTAGTAGGACCATGTGACAAATATAATGAATAAAGTGCAGCCCTTTACGATTGTTATTGCCTTTCAATGTCATTTAGCCACAACACTGTTTCTAGTGTGCATGTCATTAGTACTATGAGGATGACTATAGGAATCGGTGGCGGGAGGAGGGGAGGTAGTGATTGAGTGCACACATTTTTAAATGAAAGTTTTTACATGGACATACAAAACAAGAACAATGTTCTGAGTAACTGATACTATATAAATGTATTTGTGCAAGAAAAATGATTCCTTTTTTAATTATAAAAATGTACCTTCTCAGAACCTCTTGAAATGTCTCTCTGGGGCGTTTCAGGTGAAAGATAGTTTTCACTATCCGCTTGCTTCACTTGAGGGGGCGTGTTCAGAAGGGCATCCTCCTCCCTGGCAAAAAGAAAAATGGAATGTTACTTTAGGACGGCATGGTGCACTGTCTGCTGTCATACCAAGGGTCCTGGATTCAAATACTGGTGAGGGCTAGGCTTTGTTCCCGGTCATTGAGGGTGTCGATAGCTCAGAAAGGTAACTAATAGTAGCTGGGGGTACGTGAGGCGGGTGGGCATTGTGATGTCCACACATCACCTTGTATGCAGTGGCCGCACAAAAATGTGACACTCTGCTTCAAAGGCTCCATGGATCAAATCATTCTAAAAGGGTTACTTTTGAAATTTTAGATCAAAGAAAAACATGATCAGCATTGCCTCCCAAAAATCTTCGTTTATGAGGCACTAAAGCATTCACCTCATGGATCCTAAATAGCCCCCATCCCTTCCTCACCCATACATTACTACTACTATGACATCACACCTACCTTTGTTTCCTTGGTGTCTGAGAGGGGGAGGGCTTTTCTGAAACAATAAACAAAAACAATAAATGTCAATAGTTCTATAGGCATTTTTATGTAAGCTACACTTGTATGTAAGATGTGTTTTGTTTTTAATGACCAACAACCGACTTAAGTTCACAATAAGTATCAGGGTCTCTCAAATATTGTTTAAAAAAAACACTGATAACTGATTTCCAAATAAAAGAAAACAAATGTATGCTTAAAAATTGACTGAGCTAACATATCATTGGATGGACTGTTGGCTGAACAAACCAGGAAAGTATTATTTAAAAACCCTAATGAAAGAATAAAATCTAACTACAGATAAGTGCAGGACACAATTTTTTTTTTACGCCTGGACACACTAGTTGGTAGTAGGCCTATCAAATAATCTTACGTATCAAATAGAATGAGCGTCTCAATATGCCTAAATGTAAATAAAACAGAAGACACAGTAATAAGTAAATATAATATAAATTAAACGTAGGGGAAAGTAAACTATTAACTTATTAACTTTAAAACGAATAAATTATAAAGCATCAGGCAAGGTTCAGGGTTAGGGGAAATGCCAGCCAGACAGCTTAGGAGGCTAAATGAATTAACCCAAGTCTTTAAAATACTTTCCCATGCCTCTTTTATCTCACATCAAACCACATTTTCATGGTAACTAAAATAAACAAATTATCTCCATGTTTAATAAGAAAGAGAGCTCTCACGACCATTAGGGGGAGACAAAAAGATTTGCGCATTCGTCCATGACAGTGCAGGAGTGTGCATGTTGAATTGTGAGTGTGTAACTAGTGACTCAAATAAAGAGATGCGTGTCTAATTTATGACCACGACCTATATAATTAAAAATTATAATACCGGTAAGCACTTTTGCATTACTAAAGGAGTATGACACGAGCGCCGGCAGGGTTTACTTTTGTTAGGGTTGGGGGTTATAGCTCAGTCACTCCCTGAAGACTTGAAGTTTGCTCAATACTAGTCAGTAATTTAGACATGGCGGGGTAAGTGGTACAACCATTGACATAAGGTGCATGCACCGATTGGTATGTTCTTTATAGACTAATACAACTAGGCAATGCTACAGTCAATAACTTATTTTGTTCGAAATCGAAACTAAATTTGACACATATAGATTAACAAATTAGGGCTTACATATTGTTTTGTTTCAAAGAAAAGTTTAGTTAGACAAATGGTTACCAAACGATACACAGTCTATCAGGCAAACGAATGATAAATATATTTTTACAATTTAACAGGCACACGCAAAACTAAGTTATTATAAAAACATAATTGTCTTGTGGGCAGCTAACTGTACAGAGACATATAGGCCTATCTACAGCGGCATGACATTGTCACACAAGTTCCTTGACTGTCAGATAGCCTAATAAAAAAATATAGGTCTAATAGTGGGCCTTAAGTAATCCAAATAGACATCAAAGCTCGGAACAGAGTGGCATCTTTTATTTGGTGTGAGAGAGAGAGAGAGAGAGAGAGAGAGAGAGAGAGAGAGAGAGAGGTGAGAGAGAGAGGATGTGTCAGAGTGCGTACCCTATATTATATACACATTATCATATATCTAACACGACTTCTTTGGACACTAAATCCACCTGTAAATCGACCGCCCTCTGTTCTAACCCCATTGACTGAAGACGCAGTGCTAGCTAGCTAACCAAAATCTATTCCAGATTATCACAAATAACTTACTTCGGACTGGATCCCTGGCAGACGATGTCACGTTCACATCCGCCATCATTAGCGCCCCCGAGTTAATCATCAGAGAAATAACACAGTATGTTTTGTTTGGTTGTGTGTGTGTGTCAGATGAGATGACGAGAAGGTCTACATGATATTGGCAAAGCTAAAATACAATTTTCCCCACCTACAACACAGGCCCAGTGTATATGTACTGTTCAGAGGATTTCGGGGGTTAAAAAAAAATCTGACACGGCTGGTCAGGCTGAAGGAAAATAAAAAGGGGAGGCGACTCGTGCCGGTGTCTGCGAGTCTACATTCCGCTCTGTGGAATATTGATCTCAAGTCTGGTGGCGGGGGACAACACACGGTGTCTTGTAAGTCGGTGGCGGTATGATAGGCCCTACAAGCAGGCGACAGGGCGTGCTTTGGCATTTAAATAGTGACATTATTAATACATCAAAGCAAGCAAGGATACAACTCAAAATATGATTTCTATTTCCCATGTGATTGTGTCCATTCTATTTACTTTTCTACGTAGACTCAATCAATAGGAAGTTTTTTTATTCAATATGTGACGTTAATCGGCTTTTCTGTAACATTTACAGACTTGTATCAATGTGGAAAGAGGCGACCACCATCGAAACTGCAATCAACTTTAGTGTCAGCAGTTATCACCCTATGTATGTGTGTTGCTCACAACAACAGATCAGCTTCGGGCGGTAAGCGGTAATATTTGTGTGTTGTTGTTTTTTCAGTAGTTATTTTTCGTATTTCTACATTGACGTATATAGCGGCGAACGTTAATTCTTTGCAACGAACCCTCACTAAGTGAGCCGCTTTAAATATTACGTTGACCTAGACATTCCAGTCATCAGAAGGCTCACGCGCGTTTATACGTCCTTGAACTTTAGCAATGTGCGAGTCTCGAAAAGAACAATTTGAAAGAAAAAAAAGAAGACAGAAAGAAAAGCAATTTAAAATATTTACCAGTTTGTCTCTCTTTCACTTCCTGATTAGGGTTGCCAGACACCTTTTCAGAAAATACCGGACACCTTCAGAACATATCGGACACCTTCAGAAAATACCGGACACCTTCAGAAAATACCGGACACCTTCAGAAAATACCGGACACCTTCAGAAAATACCGGACACCTTCAGAAAATACCAGACACCTTCAGAAAATACCGGACACCTTCAGAAAATACCGGACACCTTCAGAAAATACCGGACACCTTCAGAAAATACCAAACACCTTCAGAAAATACCGGACACCTTCAGAAAATACCGGACACCTTCAGAAAATACCAGACATCTTCAGAAAATACCGGACACCTTCAGAAAATACCGGACACCTTCAGAAAATACCGGACACCTTCAGAAAATACCGGACACCTTCAGAAAATACCGGACACCTTCAGAAAATACCGGACACCTTCAGAAAATACCGGACACCTTCAGAAAATACCGGACACCTTCAGAAAATACCGGACACCTTCCCATTTTCTCCTTCCTGGTTATTCCGCCCATGGGGAAAATTAGGTAGGCCTATACTGTTATACACGTCCGGTATTTTATTAAATCCTTTAGCCCATTTTATGCCAGACAGTCTACTGAAATAACGGACTTCCACCGGCACACAACTGGTAACCTAGCAATCCTACACTTTATTTGGACTTTCTTTTTTTTTTAAGTAGACACATAGACTCATCTAAACGCCATCATTTTAAAGGTTTAACCCTTTAATTACATTTTTGGGGGGTGAGTGGGGGGGGGGTTCCCCCGACATTGCCAATTTTATTTTGATGTATCTCCAGCCCGTCCGTCGCTCCTATCCCATGGGTATGCATATGCCCACCACAGTTTGGGGGCTGCTGCGCTAGCAAAGGGGCAACATAATTGTCTGGGAGTGGGGGTTGTGCTGGCCACACAGTCCCATTGAACTCCGTGGATAGAGAAAGTGTCTATAAGCTCTATATTTTAATGTTTTCATGTACGTACACATGCCATGTCAGTACGGGTAAGCTTATAGCCTATAATTTTTCCTCACTTTACTTTCTTCTACTGTTTCGCTTGCTGCCATTGTAACACGAGATAAGAAAATAAAATTGACATACGCCCTGGAGTGACAAGACACGCTACTCGATGGCAGACTTTAAAATTCAAGCCAAAACATAAATGTGTGCCAACGCACCCCCCCCCTCCCCCGCCTTCCAGGTAGGCTACCCTAACACTACTGACACTAGTGACCCAAATTGATCCACGACACGACAAAGGGAGGGTTAAAAAGAACATCTACCCACCAGATTAACATCTAAGAGAGTTTCTTTTTTTTTGTGCCGTGAACGTATCAGTAGGCCTATAAGTTATACACTTTAAAAAAAGTGGAATAAATTTTCACTACAACGAGTCAGCAGTAACAGTCGTCGCCTCCCCCCCCCCTCTCCTAACAAGATTAACACATTACACCCTTAGCCAGGTTGCAAGAAAATCAAATACTATATAAAGATTAGAACTATTTAGAACATCGGAAAAGAGGGTGGAGGGAGGCGGAAGGCTAAAAATAGCATCGTCCACCAATGCAAACTTTGTCTAAGCCGACTCTAAGCTAATTGTAAGAACGGAATCAGATTCTAATGTAAAGCTTTACAAGGTCGTGGTGTCTAAAAAAAACAACAACGAAGGTATAAAGTATAAGCTCTCAATACCAAACTAAACTAAAAACGCTCTAAGGGCTGGAACAAAAAAAAAGTTACATACTCACCAATACTCGGCTGAATAATTTAATCCGACCAGAACAGTTGAATCCACGTGAATTTCTAGTATTAATAACTTTGAACTTATCGTCTGTGTCCTCGCGTTACACCGGGGCTTCCACAGTTGTTAACACTTCAAACACACACTAAAAACACGACACGCGATTTGTTTAAAAAAAAAAGTATTTAGGAAGTACCGTCCAAGGAAAAAACAATAACAAAGAAAGACAGACTTGCTCCTGATGTTGTATGGCCAACAGTTGCGTTTCCTGTCATAGGTTGTTTTTTTTTATGTTGTTGTTTAAAAAAAATAAAGAGGGTTAGGTGAACGAGAGAGGGCGGGGGGGGGGGGGGGGGAAGAGAGAGGAAAGCGATTAAAAAATATATATCTGCTTATGGCAGTCGTAACATCTGGCTAACTAGCGGCAAGTTTGCGCGAGAGCACCTCCTCGTGGGAAAATGGGAGGGGCATTACTCATCCCCCGGTGAGGCTAGTGTGTGGCTGTAAGCTATAAGAGCAGATAACTCCAGTTGCTTTTTTTTATATTTCCTTGTTGCCGGGCGGAAAATGGAGGGCGGGGTGGGGGCGCGGCACACTCACACATATACACGCACGCACAAAAATAAATGCACAGATCTATCTATTAAGACGAGCAGCTCAAACTAAAAAAAAAAACACACCGGACGCTGCAGACTTCGTGTGCAAGAAATAACCCCCAATTTGTGTATTGAATTCCTAATCTAAGAGAGGGAAGAGCTGCGTGTTATAATGAGTAAGTTGAATTCTTATATTTCACTTTTTTTAAATTAATTGTAAGTCTTATAAGCGTAAACAAATAGATTTCTATAACAGATTTGTTCATTTCAAACATTCATTTTTTTTTCATCGCTTCGTTTTACAATAATAAATACACGCAAAAGAAATAGATCTACTTAAATTTAGAAATGCAACACAAAGACAATCGGTCACAATGCTCATATAAAAATAAGGACGGAAAAACACTTTCCTTACTCCTTATGCGAGAACAAATGCATATAAGTACTCTTATTTCCCGGTGGCATTCGGGCATGGAATGGGTTACTTGAACAAACCAGAAAAGCCAGTAACTTAAATCATTATTTAAAACACTAATAGAAATGCAAGACTAGACTCAAACCACGGATGTTCGTATGACGCAATAATCTTCTTTATAGAAGGAGCGTCTGTAATGTATAAGATAATATAAGATGAAATAAAAGAAGAAATTACTATAGTACGAACTATTAGTATTATTGGTCTTTTTAGCCTAATAAAAGATACAATAGATAAGGAGTTATATCCACAGCAAACTGTGTCAACAAATGAGGGGCCCAGAGCCAATAACACTTTTATCCATCATTTCATACCATTCGGCCCTTAGGCTCGGCGAGAAGCGTTCTCACAGTTTTTCATTGAACACGACATAAGATGGGATTGTGTTGCCAGCGCAACGCCTTAATGTTACCCGACCTTATGTCAGAGATCCGGTCAGTGCTGGGCATGCTCAGGTGCACCCATCCCTGGGGGTTGGCGGTAAGAAATCCGGTCATTTTTTTAATTTATTTCTTACCAGTGTTTTTGACCGAAATCTCACCGAAGACGCAATATGACTACATCTAATACACACACGGACTATGGGCTATATCAAAATGCCGCATAGACGACACATTCAAGAAGTGTTGACTTAATTATGACAGTATAAGTTAGTATAACGTTTAACAAGAAAAACTCTTGATGAACTAAATAATTGTAATTTTTGTTAGTAAAAAAATAATAATTCGGGGAAGGGGGTGAAGATGATCATTGAACATCCGTGCATGAACCACACTCCCCTCTCTTGGCTGATCAGAGAACTATATTATGATGGTGCCCCCCCCCCCCCACACACACTCACTTCCGTACAGGAAAACCATACTATCACACTCCTTATTCCTAATAGCTTATTATGTAATTCTGTGTTGTCTCCCCCCCCCCCCCACCCCCGCGTGACTGTGTGACAAAGAACAAGATGAGTCCATGGTATAACCATAGACTATAAGCGATTCAATAAAACGGAAGTGCAAAGGAAACAACGAATCGGAAATTCCTAAAAAGCAGTCTTTCGAGTCATCATATAGCAGAAATACTAAAGCAAGCGGTCCATGTATATTATAGTCTATGGTAGAACATTTATTTCACTGAGTCTTTAAGAGTCTAGCGGCGCTCTTATCCAAAACCCTCCCTTTATTTTCCGCGACACACTCTCTTACTTCTTACTTCAGTTTTAGAGATTATTTGTTTAAATTCAACCTTCTGCTACAATATTGTAATAGTGAATGTTTATCATCATACTTCAAGCATTTCTTGCTTTGTTTTTCTTTCCTCTTAAATATCTATATTGCTAGAGTTTTAGATTTCAAAAAATGTTATTTACATACTTTAAACATTAAAAGGAAAATTTTTAATATATGCGCAACAATATAAAAAAAAAAGCAATTCTATGCCTGCGCCAACGAATCCGGGTGTGTGGCGAAAAACTAGCCGAAGGCGTCACTTCCGGTTCGTCATTCCACCTCCACCACAAAATGGGGCGTGACAATGGATGTCTTGTGCTTGTACATTATTTTATTCTTTTATATTCTTTTGTTCCACTATCAGTGAGAATCTTTCAAAAGAATCATCAGTCAGCCAGAAAATACAATAGCCGGCTCCTAAAAGATACTTTTCCTTATATGATAAATGGTATGATAGTGTGCGTAAATGTCTATTGTGCTTGAGTACATATGGTTCTTTAATATTGTTTTAAATTTGATGAAAGACGAAAATGTAATGAAATCAAATTTCCATTTGTTTGGATCAATAAAGTAATATTATCTTATCTTATTTATATTTAAAACGGAGAGGAATCAGGATATATTTATAAAAGTTGAACGCAGCGTGAACAGTTTGAAATATTTCCTTAAAGTTACAGTACTACGACACTATTTATAATTTAAATGACCAGTCCGAAAAGGAGGTATGTAGGGTGTGGATTACTATCAATAACATAAAAGAATTACGAAATCCAAAAATAAGCATAACTAACGAAATAATTATGAAACCAAGTGGCAATTATGAGACCGCTGGATTGTCCAATTATGAGTCACGCACGCATTCCACAACAATATATGCACGGACATCAATATATGCATACCACACCTCGCATAGCGGAGAAGCGGGAGGATAACACACCGATAAAAACACACATCGCACACGCCCGTCTGTATGCAATCAATAAAACAATACAAACACACTCACACACGTACGTCTGTAATATAACAAGTGGTGGATACGGATCAATAATACTCTTGTGTTAGGGAAGGGAGAGGTGGGGAGCTGTGTCACGGCTTTCTACTCATTCCAGGGTGACTCAAGGTGTTGACATTTCAAACTAAAGGCCGTCATCCTGCGGGCGGCTAACACTGCTTCCCAATACAGTATACAGATTCTATATAACTATAAATGTATGTGTTTGCACATGTATGTGTTTAATATCCCGGTGGGTTAATCGATAATCAACCTAAACATTTAAGATGGGTAATTTCAAGTCAGCCAACAAGCAATTTATTCATGTATTAAACACGTGTGTGTACATGGGGAAATGGGTTGTAGTCATTTATTGTTGGGGGTCTTTTTGCATAATTATGTCTCAAAGCCAACGATAAGCATTTAGTGTGATTACCATTTAAATAAGGGGGACTACTTAGACATTTTTTTTGTAATAGTTTTGATTGGACTTTTTTTTACGTCCCTTTGTATAAAAAAACAACAACATGTAAAATCTTGCTCTATATAAAACAACATTGTTGATGGACATCTTGCTTGTATAGTTTACGAATCTGGCACCTCTCCCCACCCCCAGCTACATACATGACTGTACATTTTATGACAATGAGGTTGTAATAATATAATAAAAAGGTATTTTGTGGAAGCTAAGTTCTTTAATCAATGAAAAAAAACAACTAGAAGATTCAGAAAAGAGTTGCAAGGCTCATTACCAGTGAATATTCACTACTAACATGAGTAACACCAAATGTTAATACATTGAGCCTAGAAACACTAGTGGAAAGAAGGGTAAAGAAAAGTGTTAATAATTCATAAGGCATTCAATTCTAACTTAGAAATACAACCAATAACAATCTATTGCAATACTGAGATAAAAAAAAAAATAGGGATGAAAACATTTTCCTTATTCCATATGCAAAAACAAACGCATATGAGTTCTCTTTCTTCCAGAGTAGCAACCAGGCATGTCATGGGTTGAGCTTAACAGACTAGACATTTTTCACAGAGTACCAAATCTGAGTATTTGGGCGTACTATTTGCCAAACGCGGGTACAAACCCAAGCAGTAGCAGCGACTCATGAGTTGCTCATAAGCAATGCAAAGCTTATTCTCTTAAAAGCCTCCCCATATACCTATTACCCAAGTCCCGTTAGTCCTTTATGCACTAACTTACAATAACATTGATCAAGAAGTCCATGGTATGTAATAAAACGTTTGACATTTATTGAAATATAACTTGGATAACTATTTTGTGACCTTATCATTTGCTGAGGCAAATACTAAAACAAGAGAATGAATTTTTTAATAATAGGCCATCAGCAAACTCCAAGCACAAATGGCTAAATCCCTTATAATATAACTGAACTTCCAAACTAACCAAAACTTACAGAAACGTCTACAAGAACATACTTTTGCAGATTAACCATTAGGAATAATGTATTTGCATAATAATGTCCTTACCAATGTCAGATGTGAAAGAATCAGAGACTGATGTTTTAGCTTTACTGTTACCAGCTTCACCCTGTAATTTATGTGAAAACAGGCAAAGAAATTAGCATTTTATGAATTTATGTTTCCATTATGACAATCAAAAATCATATCTCATTATAATTTTAAGAATCTTTTTAACTGAAAATAATGCTGTAAATATGCTAATGCTTAAATATTTGTTTCCTTAAAAAGAAGTTATTTTATAAAATTCACAAAATGCTGGAAAAATTAAAATTGTGCACTTACCTCCCCTGGTGATGATTCTTTGAACAAGGCCACATTATTATCAAAGGCTGCTAAAAAAATAAATACATTGCAATATAATAAGTTGATCAATTCTAGGGTAACTTTAAAGAAATATCTTGTATTACTAGCGTCTGAATATTTTAAATTTTCATTGTAAAACCAACATAAATAAACTTTATTTTTGTTGGAATTTTAAAAAAATTTAGTAACATAATTACAAGACAACTAGCATAAGAATTTTTTCCTCTCTAGAAAATCTCATTAAAACACATAAAATTAACTGAATTGTAATTGGGCACTGTAATAAAAAACTTATTTCAGTTATCCTCAAAAACTAACTTTACCTTCAGCAAGGGGAGCAAATCCTTCATTTGCAAAATGTTCACCCTCTAAAACGTCGTGCTCATCAAAATGATGGCCTGATCCTAGATTTGAATCATCTGCTAAGCTTTTTTCATCTTTTGTGACATGCTTGCCATTAGGTGGCTCTAATTGCTTTTTCTTAAAGGGCGAAGGTTTAATTTCTGATGGGGAAGAGCCTAATGGAGGCTCATATCCTTGAGCTTTGCTTTCTAAAGGCGAATCACAAATTTGGATTTCATCCGAAACTAACTATAAATAAAAAGAAAAAACTTTGTAAATAAAAAAAAAATCTAGACAGATGTCAGAGAAAATATATTAAAAAATTATAAACAAAGTATATGAAAACCACACCAAAAAAATGACAGTCACACTTTTGTAGTTTAAGTTACTCTGATTTTAACAAAGGACTATGCCACTTTTTAAATTTGTACGGAGTTTTTTCTTTTCTATTGTTCCTTTGGCTATTGCTGTTTTTTTCAGTTAAAAAGTACTTCAGTACATAGTAGGTATGTCTATATATATGACTGGGGCCATGACTTGAAAGGTTACAAAAGGTGTCCCTGGTGTCTTTTCCTGTGTGGTTTTCATATATTTTGCGCTTAACATATTGCTTAAAGTTTTAGTTTTAAATATAAACTAAATAACTAATAATATTGACAAAGTAAAGTAAAGATATAAATTAAAATAACAAAGTTAGTTTCAATAATTTAATACCTGTGGTGATTTTATACTTTTAGGGGGCTTTAATTTAGACTGAATCTTTGGCTTCTTGATAATTTTCTTGGGCCTATTCATTAGTAAAATTAAGAAGTAGTCTGATGAAATGATACAAAAAAAATGCACACAAAAATGTATATTCTATAAATACTTAAAAATACCATCTTTGTTACCAAACAGTTAAAATCAATAAAAAAAATATTTTAATTTAAATGCAAAAAACACTTTACACAAATTCACAAACCAATATATATTTTTGTCTGATCTTAAATAATTTCTGGGAAAAATAAACTAGTAAGAGTTAAGGACTTTACAAAATAGTTATTTAAATAAATTAGAAAAATAAATTTGTGCACAGCTTTTCTTTTTAGCTAAATTTACTATTTTCCCAAACTTTATTCTTTTCTAAACTAACAAAAAAAATCAAGAAGGTTTTCTAATTTCTCCCCCCCCCCCCCCATATTCATCCTGTTATTTATATTGACAGAATATAAACATCAGAGTCTCACTTTGGTATATTTTCAGATCCGTTTTCTGATTCTCTTCTATTTGCAGTTGAATCAACATCAGCTCCTATGATTCCGCCATTGTCTGTTATGACAGAACTGTTACCATGGGACTCATCTATACCTGACGAGCTGCGTGGCAGCACCCTAGGAGATCCCGGTGGAGAGATTGGTAATCGTTGCTTGGGCTTAAATGGGTCCAAGGTGTCATCAAGTGATGTGTTTCTGACATGGATTGGTGGTGATGAGCTAAGTTTTGTGCGTGGACCAAATGGATTAACTGAGTCGTCAAGAGAATCAAAATCAATGTTATAGGATCCTTTTTTGGGGAGAGGAGGCGAGGAAGGTATATGATCTTCTCTATCTTCTGACATCTCTGCTTTAAGAATTCATCACAGATTAGTGCCAAATCTAAAGAAAAAAAGAAACATAAATATAAGTAAAGTATCCCGTCAGATGGGGCTGGTGAAGCAGTGTACATCAGTTTCTGTGGCCACTGCATACCAGGGGACTGTGTTTCCATCACAATGCCTGAGTGCCTTTACTTTACCCTATGTGTCTATTAAAGGCCCTATAATTCATAAACTACATTTGGCCCAAAAGTCTGTAATCTGCTCCCCGTTGGATGATCGTCTGCTATAACAGTTCGTGGGTTAAATAGGCTAGGTCAATATATTCATAGTCATAGTATACCTTTACTTTAAAAGCTTGTATTGTACAAAATATGATCATAAATAAATATAAATCTCAGAAGGTGTGGGTATGTATGTGTGTGTGTACATACCGCTTAGTCTTTTAAAATACTGGACATAATGACGTGTAATTTGCCATAACTGTTCTTTGTGTTACTGCGGTGAACACTGTCAAGGTTTTACATTTTTTTACCTGACCGAATTGGTCATTTTGGTAAAAAACGAGAATAAAAAGAATACTTGTTTCACATTGAAATTGCCAGTACCAAGATTTAAAAATGTTTTCTTCCCTAAATGAAAAAAATACGCTGGCGTAGAGTTTTTATGTCGTCATCAAACAGTGCACATGAAGGGACAAAATTTAATTCGAATAAGCTTTGTAGCGGACAAAGAACTTTGTGAATGAAGGGAAAATAAAATTTCATTCACGTTTAAATTACCGGAATATACTTTATCACCGCTTAAGACTATTGTGCTCATTTTAACTGCATGGGTAGTTACAGTGTATTTGAAAATTAATTTTAACCAGTTTAGAGAACTGGGCACACACAGGAGGCAATAGTAATAGGCTATATGCTGTATGTTATAGTTATTAAAGTTATATACATTATATTTTTATAGGAGGCTATAACTATAATACTAACAATTAGACTACTAATAATATAAACTATAGACTTACTAGGTCCTATATATTATCTATAATATATAGCTTTATAAAAAGTTATAACATTCTAATTACCAAACAACATAAACATAGGACATAGGGTATATCAAACATAGTAATAAGTAACATAGGCCTACATTTATGATTTATGAATGATTTCGACATTTAATAATCTTCTTTATCATTATAGAAGGAGCATATCTGTAATGATGTCATGTCATGTAGGCCCTACATGTAGGCTATACTACACTATAGATATAGACTATAGACAGTACAGTAACTATACTATAGACTAGACTATAGTAGGCTACTATAGAGGGGATGGTTATCATCATAGTATATTCTAGCTAAGTCAAGTTGCAATTACTGCTTACTATGCTATAGGACATGGATATGATGATATACTATAACTATAACTGATGATATACTATAACTATAACGTCTATAAATAACACATAGTGTGACATAGCGGCTATGATAGCCATAGCGGCGCCATTGCCTAATTAAAAGATAAGATTTTATTGATTTTAACTGAATGGGCCTATAAATTATAGATCTAAATATAAAAGTTCTCACCTAAAAAAAATATAATCAGAAATGAAGTTCTTTAATTTTTAAGATATTCAAATAGCGTAATTCTCCGTCGCAGTGTTACTGAGTCACACTGAGTTGATTAAACTTGATTGAGACTGGTGTTCAATCAGCCTAATTAATAAGGATAGTTGAAGTATTATGAAGTATTTATTGAAAAATAATTGATTTGTTTAGCCCTGATTTTATGATATGACACACAAAGAGTGATAATGTCTTAATATTTAGGCATAAAGTTTCATAAACGATACATTTATTGAATTGTGTCTATTGTTTCTATACATTTCTCTTAATAACATCTAATGAGTCAATTTACCCGGAAATAAAATTTTCTATATTCACACTATGTCTAAAAATAGTCTATGTAATGGATCTTAAACAGTGCATAAACTAGAGATACAATTAGTGTAAACATTTTTTCGATAATGTTTGTACGAATATAGTGGCAATAGACGTTGTTGACAACAGTGAAAGTAGATAGTATTGTTTACGATCTATTGTTATTATTATTTAAAAATAAAACGATAATATTATAAGCCTAAGTCTATTTTTTAAAGTTAAAGCACCATGTAGTTGTAGGCTTGGCTTACGTAAGTTACATGTTAAAGTAGTATTCAATCAAATTTAATTATATTACTATTGACTATTGACCTATAAACCATATATTATATTCATGATATAATATAATAATAATATAATTAATATAATATTATAATAATTCCTACCTATAATTATTATAATATAATCTATAATTATAATAGTCCTATAGATAGACTCTATAGACTATAGACTATAGAATATAGGCCTAGTCTGACTATATGACTAGACTATAGTCTATACTATAGTCTATACTAGTATACTATAGTCTATAGTGACTCTAGAGTATAGTAAATAGTATAGTGTATAGTGTAGCCTATATAGTATATAGTATAGTAATAGTATAGTAGTATAGGAGATAATAGTCTATAGTAGGCCTACTATTAGTACTATACTAGTATAAGTATAGTAATAGTAGCTTAGTAGTAGCATCTTTTAAATGCAAATTACTAACTTAAATTTAGTCTTAGTCTTCTCTTAGTAATTATAAATTCATTATAATTAGCTAGCCTATCCTATGCCTATGAATTAGGCCTATTTACTATTTAAAATTAATACTCTTAATATAGAAATTTAGAAAAAAAAATTAATTTAATAATTAATAGGATTGGCTATATTATATAATAATACTATATAGACAATATAGTAATATAGTGAATAGTGACTATTACTATTAGAGTTAGAGTACTATTAGACATTGTAGCCTAGATATTTTACGAGTAGCCTATTACTATTAGTTACTAGACTTTACTAGACATAATTAGAAAGGCCTAAATTAAATTAAATTATGACTATGATTAGTATGATTAGGCTATAAAAGGATATTATTAGGCTTAGCACAGGCAGGCAGTTTAAATTTAGGGCTCTTAGTCTTCTATTTAGTCCATATTTTATATGCATATGATAGGCTACTATAATAACTAATTACTAAAGGCTAAAGGCTTAGACTTTAGACTTAGTAAACTCTTAGACTGACTTAGTTAGTAGGACTTATAATTATATATAGGTAGGCTATGTCGGAATGTCATAAATATTTACTACTTAGGACTTAGGTATGTTGAAATGTCGTATGTTAAGCCAAGTGTTTTACTATTAATTAGAATGAATTTCCAATTTGCAGTGGGACATGGCATAGCCTGGCATAGGCTAGTATGGCATATGACTAGGTCAGCTTACTAAAGTAAATAAACTAACTTGTTAGTCCTAACTTGATTGTGCTTGGTCTTGGTAATTTTAAGTTTGAATTTATCTTATAGTTTGATCACAAGTTACAATAAAAAAGAATCAAAATTCTAATACTAATTGTAGTCAACCAACCACATAAACTCAAACCTCAAACTAGGCCGGCTGGCCTAGCGGTTAGCTCACCAGACTGTCAACCAAAAAGCCATTTGACACGTCGTGGGTTTGAGCCCCGCCACCGGCAGATCCCTGTCGCCCTACAGGAGTTTTGGGACTAGATGACGTTAATATTGAGTTGTTATCACATGCGCTTAACCGGCAGCAGTGAAACCTCTCACAGATTAATAGTCTTCTAGAGCGCACTGAGCATGCTAAAATAGCATGGATAGAAGCGCTATATATAAATTACCATTACTTAAAAACAAATTTGGAAGTCAGGCATGGCTTAGACTCAATGACAAGACAGGGCCATAATATTTCCTTATTAATTTATATAATTTTATTAGAGCCACACAAATTAATGGTGCTTAACCATGATTATTCTAAAGTTTCTTGACTTTAATTATTTTTTTAATTGTTAACTTTTTGTAGGCAGAATACTATAAAGACTATAGTAGAACAGGAACAGGCCAATAATATAAATTGAGTTTTACTTTTTTTTTTCTGTTTACAGTTACAGTATCAAAAATGCAGCAAAATAAAGAAATAAAAGTTTATTCAAAAAGAAGGCTATTTGTACTGTTGAAGCAATTGAAATTGTAAAGCCATATTCATATGTGAGGTTAGAGCCATGGCAATATTGAGTTAAAGTTCTGACAGATACTATAAGCCACCCTTGACACCTAAAATGTTGGGAGGCATAACAAATGTGAATAAGCCCATGGCATTATGGGAGCTAGAAAAGTTTTTGAATAATATCATAGAAGAGAACATTAAAGTGATAAATTTGAGTCATAGAGGATTAACAATTGTCACATGCCAGCTAGATCGAGCCAAAATGGCACACACTCTTCTTTTAAACAACAATCAACTTTTGATGTCACCCGGTGAACTATGCCAACTACCCAATCTAACAGAACTTGTATTAGACAATAATATGCTGACCATGTTACCATCTGGTAGGTACTAATGATTTGCAAAAAAGGAGAGCTTTTTTTAAAACTTTAAAATAGATTGATTTTGAAAGTTTTGTCAAAAAAGGCACAAGGGGGATTGGCTCAAAGCTCAAATGTTTTACCACAAAATTAAACTGACAACAATAAGGATTAGTAACATTTTGTTTTCATACATTTGTATTCTATGGAAATAATACAACATGTATTTAAAATCACTTAAACATTTCATTGTATAGTACAAGTCATGAACAACAGTGCCACAACTTACTTTTGTTTCGGCCTTCCCCACCTTGATGCAGTTCTCAATTCTTATACCGATTTTATAATGTCTCTTTAATAAAAAGGGGTGGACCAAAGGGGAACAAACCAAGGTCCTGTTCGAGACTAACAACCTCGTGGCATGCCAATAAGGCGTGTTGCGAAACAATAGGGTAGGTCTACACAGTCACGTGTACTTTTCTGCTTCTCCCCACCTTCTGAATTCCCCTTGGATCATTATCGTTTCACCCGGTGCACAAATTCAGGCACCAAGGCGGCTTTGAGACTACTGTTGCGCTCATTGCTTCCACCTCACCGAGGCTTGGTGTCTCTCTGTGGTGCAATGGGACCTCGGACACGCAACAGGAGCTGTCCCTCATGCGTTAGCCACCCAGTGTGCTCTTGATGTGAATGTATCAGGGGTTTACACACTTCACCAGTCTTTGAGGCCCATGGGTACAGAAGTGCAATTCTTTTATCAGATTTTCCTTCTTTAATAAATTTCCCTTCTTAATCTGGTTCTAGATTTTGCAACCAATTTTCTTATAATAACATTTTTTAACTAATGAAGCATTTTATAATTTAAAAAAAAAAAGCACATTTAAATTACCATATAATAAAATTAATTTAAAGTTAAAAAATCTCTCATTAAATACTAATCTTCTTCTATAACTTAGGTCAAACAGGACGCTAATACTATTACTATTAAGCCTAACCTCTTAATTATTAAAACAATATATGTGGAAAGAAAAGTCAAATTAATGACTAAATGCTTTTATGGAAATATGTCAACATTTATTTCTTTGCATTTGTATAATGTATACATGCATTCCTGGGTAGAATTTAAAAATAAACTTCCCTTATGAACTTTCTTCTTCTTCTTTTTCATATTACTGTGGAGACCCCGTTAGGACCAAGGAAAGAGTCCACATAAAAATAAAAAAAATAAACAACAATTATAAACAGATGACACAGTGTCACTTTAGGTTTTTAGACCAACCCTTCAGTGAAAATTTTGTCATTGGCTAACATTATTATGTGTAATTACTTTGTTGAAATGATCGCTTTGTTTTGGGTATAAGGTTTGATCAATCTGCAAGCATTTTCAGGTGGGTTTTCTTTTCTATTGGGACATAAGATGAAAAAAACATAGAATGCTTAAAAAAAAAATTTTTCTTATTCCCTACAGGCATAGGTCAGCTATGCAGGCTACAAATCTTATCAGCATCCCACAATCCACTCGTTGCACTTCCTGATGACTTAGCCAACCTTTCATCCCTTCAGTGTCTTTGGCTGACCAACTGCCAGTTAGCCAGTATACCACCTTCATTAGGGAGGCTGAAGAATTTGAACAAATTAGGACTCAGGGGCAATAAACTTTGTGATATTCCAGAGGAACTGTGCAACCTTCATAACTTGACCTGGTTGAATTTAGATGAAAACTGTATAAAAGAACTGCCTTCTGATTTAGCTGGCTGGCAAAAACTACTTTTTTTAAGCCTGAATGTCAACTGTTTAAATGAGGTGCCAATAGTTCTCCAGAGTTGTCCCAGTCTTGTTTCGTTACAGTTAAGAAAGAACTATATCTCAAACCTTTCAGACGATGTTATTGTGGCCTTATCATTTCTTACAGTATTGGACATCAGGGAAAATGAAATTCATACTAGACCTTCTCATTGGAAGGTAGGTTTCACTAAGTATATTTGTTTTTTAGTGCTTCCGTGAAATTTACTTAACACTTTAGTAACATTGGGGCACGGTGGCAGAGCATTAGCGTATTTGGCTGGCATACCAAAGGTCCTGGGTTCAAATCCTAGGATTTGTTTCCAGGTCTGGAGGGTGTCCCTGAGTTTACCCAGCTCTGATGGGTTTTGGCCACACAATCACCTAGTATGTGGTGGCCACAGAAACTGGTGAACGTTGCTTCACTAGCCTTATGGATCAATCTGGTCCAATGGGATATTAACATTTTTGCTATATATTTAGAAATTACAACAAAAAGAAAATGAGATAAGTCTAAAAGAATACAGGATCTCAATCATTGCCTAACATTAGTGGGTAGCCTACTAAAAAATTTAAACTATTTTTGGGATGGTGGGGGGGGGGGGTGGGGGGGGGCTGATAATACAGGTATAAGGGTCAGTTTTAAGATATTGTGCATGTGGGTAGCAACATTTTTCTGATAATTTAATCACCTACAGTTTGATAGTTACCCACACCTAGACAAGCTGTTTCCATTCTCCACAGGGTCTAGACTTCATAATTACCACATCCACAGATGACGACAATGAAGCAAAAGTAAACGTGAAAAATATGAAGCGTGAACAGTATGAAAGAGTCACATGAGTATTAAATGGTTTGGATTCTACTTATTTACAGTATTACAGACTGTGGATCTGAATTACTAACTAGCATGACGTTTCATTAGACATTTTTTACTTGTCTGTTTTCCCATCGGATTAATTGTAAAAGGACATAAGACTACTCAACTGTTCTCCAATTCTTCCAACTGCTCCAAGACTATCAATGGTCTAATCCTAAATATCATTAACAGAGGTGCTTGTTCTTTGTACTTGATAAATTGGAAGTTACATCAATGGGTTAAAATGAAACATTCTTCTCCTAAACTGGCTTAATTGCAATGGAATTTATTCAGATACAATCCAGTATTAAGAAAGAACTTAATTTGTATAATATATACACATATTGAAGATATTAGACTGTTTCTAGAGTATTTACTTTTTGCACTGCTGTGATATGCAATTATTTGTGTGATTTTTATAATAATTATACACACCATCTGTAACTGAAATTTTAGTCAGTGTGTCATTATCTTTTACATATTCAATTTACAAATGTGGACATGAATAAAAAAAATGTTTCAAAATAATCTTTAAATTCCAATTAGAATTGTTTTTTAATAATATTAATAGGTATTGGTAATAAGTCTAACTTATGAAGCCTACATGGACAAATTATGTTAGACAATATCTTTGAAAAGGTTTAATTGAGAATTGTGACAAGTTCAGCTGATCATTAAATTGATGAACCAAGAAAACAATTGTAGAACAACACAATTTCAAACTTTATTCAATTAAATGAGACCAATGATATAACAATTAACACATTAACATAGCATCAAAGTCAAAAAAGTGCAAATATAACAACAAGTAATGGGAAAATAGTTTTAACAAATTGCTATACTTTATAATGCTGTCACAATATATTTTATTTATAATCTGTTTTACCCTATTTGAAATGAGACAAGATTTTATATTTCCATCTGTTGCAATTCATATTATTTAAATAAAAGTAAAAAAAATTATTGGTTAATACAATCACTTGACTAGTACTAGTAAATTATTTAGATGGAAAAAAAACAACAAGACACTAATTTATTTAGGTGACACTATACTTGCTAAGATCACTTAGAGTAATTTAAACATGATTGACTCTAGTACAGCTTTTAAAAGAATGATTACTTTTGCTTGCAACAGTGTTTAGCCCAGTGGTTCTGTAGCCTGGTAAAGCCATTTGTATACATCCAATTTCCTTTGGTTCTTCAGCTCTTCTCCCACAAGGTTTCTTATTTTGGTGTGATAATCATTCAACCACTGAATCTGACATCACAAGGAAAACATTTTTATTGAAAAAACATATAACTGCATTATTAAACATAATATGTGGTTTTTTAATGATAAAACTCATTTCAATATTTATAATGCTTCATTTATTTGATGTCCTACGTTTGTAAAGTTTTAAATCACCAATTAGCTTTATATTTCCTAGTCTATAGATTATATATGTGTTCGTAGTTGTTTGTCAAATGCACTCTGAGCTTACATTATGTTTGTTGGCAGCGCCAGACAATAATTATTATTAATATTATCATAGTATAACATAAAACTTATTCACAACCAACATGTAGGAAATTGTAATAAATGTATTCAAGTGTTAAATAAATACAAAATTAACAACTTTGGGTTAAAACCTTGTAAGTGAAATTTGGGAACTATAATGCTTTAATACAGCATGAAACAAGGGAAGTTAATAAATTGGAACCTACCTCTTTTCCTGTAAGCAGTGATGCATCAATCATTTTCTTCTGAATAGGCACAAGGGTGATTGGCTCAAAGCTCAAATAACCTTTTCCTCCAAAATTAAACTGAAAACAATAAGGATTATTAAAATGTTTAATAAAAAATATTTATTCTATGGAAATAAACATAGAGCATATCATTAAACTTATTAAAAATAAGTTTCATAGTAAACTCTTTCTGTGCCAGGGGAGTTTCCACTTTTGTGCCAGGGCCAGTTTCAGGCCACTGGAGTTTTTTTTAGGATGACCTTATTTATTTATTAATTTTCAAAAGCTTTGTTTAGCAAGCAAGCTATTTTTCAAAATCAATTTAAAAGAAACAGAGCAGGGAATAATAATATGTAGAAGAAGAAACAATATTACCATAAAATTTAAATATAATTAGTAATATTTATTATACCGGTATGTAATTTAAAAAAAAAGTGAACTTCAAAACTGAACTTATTATTACCGCATTATCGGCTGTGTAGCTCGCATCTAATTCTGCTTAACTCTAAAAGTGTATCCATTTATGATCAGAAGGCTTTTTACATTTTTAAAATATTCTTTTTAGTTACAGAGTTGTACACATATTTTAATGTTAGTGTCAGCCGGAGAATGTCACCCTTTTGCATTTATATTTATATATAAAAGTTACATAAGCCCATACCTAAACACATATGTCAAAAACTGTAATTACAAAATAAACTGTCAAATCAGATTTAAATGATTCAAAGTTATTATCCAATTATTCAGCATCAATAATTAGCAATTGAAGCTTTTTTACTAGCAAAGTTGTCGCTATACATGGTCTAACATTAATCTAGCAACACCTCAACACCAGTAAAAGATTCAACAGATATTGATTTAAAAAATTCACTAACTATTAGAAAACCGAATGTAAATAAACCCTACAGGAAGCAGAGAGTTGTTTATGGCACAGAAAGATTTGAGTACAATTTATAAACAATAGTGCCACAACCTACTTTTGTTTCAGCCTTCACCACTTTGACACAGTTCTCAAGTCTTATACCAAAATTTCCATCTTCATAATAGCCTGGTTCTAGATTTGGAAATCATTTGTCTTCTAATTAAATGTATTAACTAAATGCATGTCAACAAAGACATAAATAATATTTGTTTTACATCATTGGTATTTTTTATAATTGTTAAAGTGCATTATTTATAAAGAATTTTTATTTAACCAGTATCATTAATGATAATAGTTTAAAGTATTTCTTCATTCAATAACTCCAAATTACTTAGTAACTAGTATGACGCTCATATATAATATTCCCTACTCCCCAGCATTGTGATAAATCAGTGCAACTCAGTAATTGATAAGCAGACTACCTGACATTTATTGGGGAAAGATATGTTCAGGCGACACAATCCCCATGCATACACAATGGTGCGCTATTGTAAGAATGCAATTTAAAGTATATACTGAGAAATGTAACTAGTGTCATTTGAGGAGGTATTGTAATGCATAAACACCTACCATCAGATAGTACCATGTTCTCTTCAAGGTTTGCTTCGGTGGGAGACGTTTTGTATGAAATACCACATGGACCTATGGCAATAAATTAATGAAGCAAATAATACAGATATATAGACATTGACTGTAGAAGAAATTTTGTGATTTTAACAAAAGAAAATTAAAAAACTTTATGATAGTGATAGCTAATTCAAAGTTTTTATGAATTGTGATTTTGGCAAAGGAAAAAAACAACTTAATGATTTCCAATTTAAATATTTATTTGAGAATATCATTTTAACATTAACAATCTTATATTTTTATTTCATAAAAGAAAAAGTCTACTAAAACATTGAAACTTATCATTCGATGTGACTGCTTTACCTTCATGAACATTGAGAAAAGCTCCTACACCATGACCAGTTCCATGCCTGTAGTCCAAACCTGCTTCCCACAAATACTGACGAGCCAAAGTATCCAGCATATGTCCTATATGTTATAATAAATGTTAAAAGATGAAATCATATCTAGACACAAATACAGATGAGCCAAAGTATCCAGCATATGTCCTATATGTTATAATCAGGGTTCTCACATTTTTTATGAAAACAAATTCCAGACTATTTCAAGGCTATAAGACCCAAATTCCAGGCTGCTGGAACACATTATTTGGAAAACGGTCACAGAAGTGACCTCTCCCTCTAAGTGACCTAAATATTGCGTGAATGAGGTACTAATCTAAGGCTTGGTCAGTGGGCGTTTATGGCATATAAAAATGGGATTGGCGTTTTTTGTCTGACCTTGATTTTTATAATAAATTTAGATATAAATATATATTTAAATATATTTCCAGACTGACAGGCTATTTTTCTAGGCTAAAATGTCAATATTCAAGGTAGTCCAGGCCTTGATTTGTGTTTTTTGAAACTCCAGACTTTCCAGACTGTGAGAACCCTGTATAATAAATGTTAAAAGATGAAATCATATCTAGACACAAATACAGATGAGCCAAAGTATCCAGCATATGTCCTATATGTTATAATAAATGTTAAAAGATGAAATCATATCTAGACAACATTTTATAACCATTATTTTCTTTTTTTTTCGATGGGCTGTTGACTAGATACCTACATTTCTACCATGATAAAAGGTGATGAGAATAATTTACATACCGGGTATGTATGGTATGGCTAGACTAAATAAGTACATTGCCTTCTTTCTGCTATTAGAGTTATTGGAAAACACAGTCCCATGGCTACATAAACTTGTGAAGGATGCTTTTTACACATGCTGCTTGTTAAAGAATATCCAAAATCACATATTTCACAGTGTAGAAAAGTCATAAAATGACTGCTGATCATTACCGTTGGCTTTCACAACAAATGTAGAAACAAAATTGTTATGAATCAAATCACTTACCTTTGATTCCACATGGGAATATTGCTGCACACAGATTTATGTGACCTTTAAGAACTCTGGTAAAACATTCCTGGAAGAAAAAAAAGTTTAAATGGAATACAAATAAATGATTTTTTAAAATGTTTCACAATTTTTTTTCATTTTTTTTTTAAAGTTGCAATATTTTATCAAGCTAGGCTGGTAGAAGTGATTTGGTTGCCATTTTCAAGGTCTATGGTTTAATTACAATTACAGGTAAAAAAATTTCACACTATCCTCTTCATTTTCATATCCAAGGCAACTGGTGAAGTCTACTTTGCTACGGTACCACTACAAACTAAAATGGTACCGGTACTTTTTTATTTTACAGTTATACATAGTTTTACTAATTCATTGAAAACAAAATGTACCAGAGACTTCTAAAATTAGTCCAACAATCATAAAAAAAAATTAAAAAAATTAAATGACATTTTTTTACCTGCTCATGCTTGGAAGGTGAGCCTAAATGAATAGTTCTTGTGGTGTCTGTGGTTCCATCTCTACAAATAAAGTAACAAAATAGACAGAATACATCAATTCAGACTGCTTTTACTTTTAATCATCACAAATAGATGCTACCAATTTTTTTTTTGCATGGATTAATTGGATTCCTTAAAAAAGCTAAAAATATTTACCTGTACTGTGCACCAGAATCAATGAGATAAATTTGGTCTGTAGTTATAGGACAATCTGTATCACTTTGAGGTCTGGAAACATTTTAAAAAAGCATTATAGAGCTTATACAATTGTAAAGGTGCAACAGTTTAAATTACCAATTTCTAAATATAGTTATTTAAAACATTTCTAGAAATTACACCCTTACAGAAGAAAAATAGAAGAAACAAAAAGTTCAAAAAATAAACATTGTTAATTGCATCTTTTGGAAGAAAATGTTACTAATTTTGAGGCAGTATATTTAAATTGAAGCTAAACAAACTGTGTTGAGTTCAGCAGTTAAAAAAAAATATGCTTCAGTCAATGTACCAGTAAATGTTTTTTCTTAGAGAATTAACTTGCTTTTTTGTCTGAATTTTATTTCAAATGATATTTTCTTACTCACTTGTAGTGTATGATAGCGCCATGAGGTCCCACACTGGATATTGTATCAAAACTCAATGAAATAAAGTCACTTTGCTGACTATTGTGGAACAAAAAGTACAAAAATAATAATTCAAGTAATATTTTAAAAAAAAGAAAATTCAAACAAAGATGAGGGAAAAATTAAGAAAGATAATTCTTTGGCAGCGTCAATTCTTGGGTAAAATTTTCCTTTGTATACTAAGTGGCTCAGAAAACAAGATCTAAATATATTAAAAGAGGTATTTAAATTAATTGAACAAGACAAAACAAAAAATAATACCTTCTAAAACGTTCTGCTTCAATAGCAGCCGAGATTTCAGTGACTGAGCCTTTTGGGACCTAAGTAATACAGTTTGTAGCTAAAATTTTAAATTTCAATATTAGATTGTTATCTTAAGATATAAAAGAAAGAAACTGATATATTAATGAAGTTGTCTATCTAACTGATAAAACCTGTTTAAAAAAAGTGCTTTTACTCTTAGCATTTCTTACCTCTTTTTCAAGCCAGACAAAAAATTCACACATTGCAACACCATCTTTTACCTACAATATAGAAAGGATATTATGATTTCAATTTTTACATAACATTTGTAGCTAAGGGCTAAACGTAAAAAAAATAATGTATCCCTTTCACTTTAAAATGTACCTGGGCTCGCTCCATTCCAACCATTTCTTCTTTAGATTTAACACTTTTCATTAAGGCTATAGGTGAGGGGGAAAGCAGACTCTGAGACTGTTCAATAAAAGAGAAACAAACACAAACAGTGTATATAAAGAAGTGAAAAATGAATAAGATCATTAAACATGTCTTACATTTTCCATAGACTATAATATACATGGACCGCTTGCTTTAGTATTTCTGCTATATGATGACTCAAAACACTGATATCCCGATTCGTAATATACTTTGCACTTCCGTTTTATTGAATCGCTTTGGTTTTCTCAATGAAAAATTTAAATCGAAAGTAGTACAGAGCGGAAACATTTATAGATCAGTGTTGTGTGCACACGGAAAAAGAACATAAGCTCTAAAAATAGAGCAAGCGGTCCATCTTATTATATTCAATGATAATAGGATTAATTATATTAATAGGCCTACAAGTATTCATTTAAAGTTGAAAAAAAGGCGATTTAATAAAACGGAACTTGTGTTACAATTACTTCATTTAGAATCGGGAATTGCAAAAAACAGAAGATAATAGCATAAAAAACTAAAGCAAGCGGTCCATGTATATTATAGTCTTTGCATTTTCTTTATTTCAAGATCAAATGATTTTGTATAGGTCAGTGCCTAACTGGCAAAGCAACAGGGGAGGGGGGTGGTGAGGGCGGGACTAAGACCACCCTGACATTTTTGGAATTTTTTTTTACGTCTGAAATGTTACAGTTTGTGCGAGAGAAAAAAACAAAAGACGATTGAATCAATTGTTGCCTATAATAATCCTTTAATAGGTTAAAAACTCAATGTTCAGCAAATAAAATGTGGATGGCTTTAATTATTGGATACGATGATGTCAAAGGAACAAGTCACGAATGGTTCCTGGACATGATGCATGTTAAAAATACTGCTTCTCTAACCTTGTATGACACCCTTATGAAACTTCTTTTGAAGCATGATTTTCACCCCAAATTATTCAGGGTCAAGGTTTTGATTATGTTGGCATTTCAATGGCCTTCAAACTCTTGTTTAAGAGAAGTACCCCTTGGCCTGGTATATGCACTTCTGGGCCCACAAGCTAAACCTTGTCGTTGTTGCAGTTTTAAAGAATAATAATTTTTTCTACTGTTTTTTTTCTGGATACCGGTATTCAAAACATCTACAACATTGCAAGTGCATCTAGCAAGAGAAGAAATATTCTTCATGATATTGTCTGAGATGCTTGAAGATGGTAAAATTCAGACTGGCCGTGGAATGAATCAAGAACAGATCTTCAAACACTATCTGATACCCATTGGAAAAGCTAGCTCAAATCAATTGAAAATCGAGCATTATCTGCATTGAATATCTTGAAAACAAATTTGCGTACAACGTGACAATACATTGAAAAAGCGCCGGTAAAAGAGTTCAGATGTTATTAATTACTTCATGCAAATGTCACCCCATAGAGTACAAATATTCTGAAAAATTGCTTGAAATTTTGTTGAAACTCTTGTACATCTAAATAAAACAAGGCACTGTGGACAAGCGGCAGCGCATTCAGACCAAAGGTCCTGAGTTTAAATTATGGTGAAAGCTAGGATTTGTTTACGGGTCTAGAGGGTTACCTAGTATGCAGTGGAAACAGAAAACTGGTGAACTCTCAACTTCTGTATCCAAAGGCTACAAAGGGGCAAAGTGTGGAAACCACCAATATTGTAGAGTACACCGGTGGGCTAACACATGGGGAGCAGCCCCTGTTGTGTGTCAGAGAAACATTGCTCTGATGAGAGGTGCTGAGTCTCGGTGGGAAAGAAGCAATGAGCCAAACTGTCTCAACTACGCCCTGGTGCCTGGATGTCCGCTTTTATAGTCTGGAATATGTGCTACCGGTTGACAGTCCAGGAATAAGATTTGTAGACCAGTGAGTCACCACATTAATGAGTCAGGTGGAGAGAACAACTGTTGTGCATGTACTGCGGAGACTGTACTCTTTGCTACACGGCATGCCCTATTGGCGTGCATGGGGTGGATTTTGGTGTGTCCACCTCCTACCCGGATCCACCCTTTAACATCGTTACGCGCTGGATATAAGAGCCAGAAGGCTCTTCTAACTGTTATATTTTTGAGACATTATAAAGCGGTGAATGCTGCTTTTCCGGTCCTATGGGGAAATTCGCAAAAAAATTCGGTAGAAGTTTTTACTGCAAAACCTTTGCCCCCTTTCAACAAAAATCCTGGCTTTGCCAAAAAAGCTCTCAAGTCCTGTAAAAACTCAAGTATTTTTCTCTGGGAGATTTTCTGAGGTTCCAAACTATGATTTTGGTATTTGATATTCTAGTATGTCATTACAGTGGAAACTACCAAACTAAACTGCAAATGTATATTTTTTTTAAAATGAGGAACTCAAAATTTTTTTAAATACAAAACTGAGAAAAGCTGGACAGTTGGCAGGTATGTATGTATACACTAGGGCCTAACCGGAAATCAAATTGGACATTTGCCTCAGCCCAACATCCTTTTTTTTCTGCACTATTACCCCTGCAAATAATATGCACACAAATAGTTATAAATTATAAAAAAATAAAAATCTACTATTTCAATATACATCAAGTTTTATATTAAATGATCCAAACTTGATTAGCTCTGCCATTATCCCAACTACTGCTATATTTGTAAGTAATCTCTTAAGGGGACATTGAAAAGGGATTGGGGAGTTGTCAAAAGGGAGGTTAGGCTATAAAGAGAATAAAGTTTGCATGTAATTTGTGAAACTCCGAGTTGCTGATACTATATTTTGGTTTGTACCTGGATGTGGCAAATAGTATGTCCAAATACTCTGTGAAATTTGCCTACTTGGTTTGGCCCCAGTGAGAACAAAACAAACAGTCTCATCCTTGTGCTTCTCAGTTAATACTCAAACAAAAAATTAATCAGCAGCAAGTAATTCTAGGAAATGTAAAGCGGCGAGCCAAAAACCTATAAATTACAAAAATAAAACATAACTGAAATCCTGAGAAGAAAAAAAGTTCTTACTTTTGGGACTCGGCTATAAATAGCAAAACTGGAATTTCCACTGATCTGAAAGATTAATTTTAATAATGATAGTAAACATTTCTTTCAATTGAAAATCAGGAACAATAAATCAAAATTAATTTGATTTTTTTAAAAATTACAGCAAAAAAATAAACAATGGCCTTTCTACATTTTATAACAAAGCGAAGTTGTATACTAAATTTTAAAAAGTGAATATATTTTATAATTCTTTGATATGATAATATGGTATGGTAAATCAAGTTTAATAACATTTTGAAATTAAAAAACAACAACAATTACCCATATCTTAGCAGAGGGCTGCTCATCTGCTAGAGTTTCTAAATACTGGTATATATTCTCATATGGGTGCAATGTAACACCTTGCAGGTGACTTTGTATGTGAGGTGAAAGTTTTTGAGGACTAATAAATAAACTGTTGAGATTAACATAAAAAGTTATTTTAAAAAAATACAAGAATCTGCTTGGTTATAAGCACAGATTTAATATTAACTTTATTATTTCTAACATTCCAATGGGACTTCAATCTTGTGTATACATTAATCATAATATTATTCTTTGAATAGCTTTACAAAACAATATACCAGCAATTTCTGGCCTATATATTTTAATGAGAACTTACTGAACTGAGTCAGTTGTAATCAGAGCAAAAGCAATGAAAACAGGATTATAACTAATATCTGCTCCTCTCATGTTGAATAGCCCTGAAAGCAAACAGTCGTTATAATTTTTATTAAACTACATTTAGGGAAAATATGATTTTTAGGAATGCTCATAAATTGAAGGCAATACTTACAAGCCACTTCATCTAATGCAGTCACTACTAAGGCTGATGCGTTTTCTTCACACATTTTCTCTCTCACCAAACTGATTTTTTTTTGCCAAGATGACCCTAAGAACAAGCATTTACTTTAGAAGAAAAATTCTTTCTACATGTGCAGCTTATAAATATCTTCATGAACAAAGGAGCTAAAAATAAGTCTTTATCTAACAAATAGATTCTCAACCAATGTACACCATTTTAAACTTGAATAAATGTGAGAAGTTACTTAATTACCAGTTTCCTCTTCAGTCAGAACAATAAGTTCACTGTTTGGTGGATCAGGTCTATTTTCCCAGATGAAATCCACTAGATTGTCTTTCACACCAATTAATTCATGACCATAATTCTTCAATTCCTTTCTTAGTGGTGTCCACTTATCTTTAAATAAAAAAAGTAAGGTGTCTAAGAACTTGAACAATAATTTTTTAGCCAACTCTTTTCTTTGCTATGATTTTGTACATAGAATTATATTTAATATTAATCTTAAGTGTGATCAATTTATAAAATGGCCTAAAGATTTAACAGTTTTTAAAGGTACAAAGTATTTACTAACCAACAGAAAGAAGACTTGGATCACACCCAATTCTGCCACCAACAGGCAAAACCTTCAGGGGTAGGAAAAAGAAATGCATATCATTGTACCAGAGTACTTTGGCTGACCATCTTTATATCAACACTTTATATACACGCTAGAAATTGATTTTGTAACAATTATCATACACTTAATATTCATGAAAGAACTTTCCAGTATAAATAAAAAATTGTTAAAAATACATTATATTATATGCTTAACCATCTAACTACTGCTGGCTTTTGTAATAAAAAATATTTGCCAACTTTGAACATTTTTTAAAATACATTTAATATCTTTGGTAGTTAAGTGTAGGGAACCTGTGATGTCTGTGATAGACAAGGGGGTAAAAAAAGAGCATGATTTTTAGAGTTGGTGTTAACAGGTAAACATATGGAAAAAAGATGGCACTCATTGCTTTCAGGTAAAAATACACACTTTCAAACATTTGTCATTACATTTCTCCACACACCCCTTTTTTTAAAGAAAACAATTGTAGACAAGTGTGCGCCTTAAAAACTTCACTCGATACATTTTTAAAATCCCAAATTTACTATTTTATTTATATAGCATAAATTTACTATTTAATTAACTTTTGGCTTAACCTAAGTCCCTTACACCCGAATTCATCTTTTAACCCTTAAAAAGTATTAAGCAAAAAGACATCAAACCGTGTCATGAAAGAATACAACTATGCTGGTGCCATGTATACCAGTATATATAACACCAAGGCTATTTGATCCTTTTATGATACTTTCCTTGGTTCATATTAAAAATATGGCCATGCAATCTAGTGGTTATAATTAGAAAATACTACAGCAAACAAATTTTTACTTTGTGTGGGCCTAGAGTCAGAAATAAATTGAGGCGTCAGAGGTTGGGTAGATTGAGGTTTTATTTATTAGTATACAACATGGTGCCTAAAGCCTGTACCTTGTTTAGCCATTTTGATTCAGTTAAAGTGTCTGGTAAACCTGGAAATAAAAAAAAATTCACACAGAATTATTTACTTTAAATTACATTATCATGCAGAGTGTATGAATCTATATTCTTTAAGATATTTGAGGTATAAAATAATTGTATAATTTAAAAAAGTAAAATGCAGACAGAAATATAAATGGTGACACTGTTTCATACCTTGTTTCATGAGAGTCCAGTCTCCACTTAATTGCTGCTCTGCTTGCAGATAATATCTTCCATCTGTCCACAAGGCTGCATGGCTAGTTGTTACTATGGCTGTACCTGTTTAACATGAATTCATTATTTGACTTTGAACTATTTGCCTTGACAAGAATGGGGGATTCATGGGGTCTGGATGTAAAATCTGGGATTTTTTTCCCCCATACAATTTTATATAGGCCTACTTTGAAATAAGTACAAAATAGACTGAGCTGAATTTTGGAATTTTATTGAAAATGTTTTTATCGACTGTTAATAATTTGTATGATTAAAAAACAATAACAGTTGTTTGCAATTGATTTTCTGTCCAAAAAAACCTTTAAAAGGTGTGGGTATCAGAAGAAGACAATATGTGAAAAGATAAATTTAAATGAACTGTTATTTCGTTTTACCTTTATAAAAAATACATATTCAAGCAAAAGTAAAGTAGCATGACAAAATCTGTATAAATTGCAAGTGATTGACTGTTTCCCTTTACTGAAATAAACTTACCACTTGATCCAGTGAAGCCAGTAATGAACTCTCTTCTTTTGTCACACTCCGCAACATATTCACTCTGTTAAGTTTAATTAAATGAAACTTTAGCTTGTGTGTCATAAAAGCAAGTGATATGTAATTTCTATTTAGTGAACATAATTATATTACAGCTGAATTTGTCTTAATACAGGTTGCCAGATCCAGTCAGCAAAAAACATCATGTAAAATCCATTATCAAAGAAGAGCACTAGTTTGACTAGTCTTCAACCACAAATACATAACCTTCTCTTTAGATGGCACACTGGTAAATAATAAGATAATTTTTTTAAGAAATGTAAAATAGAATAGTTCTTATTGTAGGCTAAATACTGTAAAATAACACCATAGAAATCCCAAGAAACTGATATAGGCCATAAACCAAAATTAAAAATGTTATTTTGCTACCTCAAATAAAAGAAAACGCTTATTCTGACTATTGAGTAAATATAATAGTGGAAAAAAATCAAACCTGATGGGCATCTCCGGTGGGTATTATATATGCATGTAAGGGCTGTTTCACGTGGGCTTGATTATGCATCAAAGCCCTAAGCTTTGCCAATATTTCAGTTTTGTTCATTTCATCAGTCTCTGTGATACTCCTGCAAACATAACATGGCAATTTTTTTTTTATTAAAGTTGAAAGTGAATGCTTTTTTTTCAAAACATGCTAATGTTTTTTGAACTCAATACATGCAATCTTTTACTCATAATATTACTTTCTTATACTGGTATTACATTTTGAAATGCAGTTAAAAGTTATCACACTTTAATGTTAAAGTGAATCATGCTATCACATATTCTTTGGATACAGTTACAACCAAAATACATTGGTACTAATTTCTTGTTTGCTAATGATAATAAAATAAACATATTTGCTTAGTTAGCACAAGTGGTCTTATCTTGATGTAAACCACACTTGGGAGTCTAATCTACACAAATTGAAATAACAAGCTTTAATCTTCTGTATATTATTAAGAAATCCTTGAGAATAAACAATATAGTAGGCTACTCTTCAGAAAAAGAGTATAAACACTGCAGTCTAAAGTTATAGTCATTGACCATATAATGGTCTACTAGCCAAATAAAAATGAATAGGCTTTTTATATAAAATATATGATAATCTTTTCTGAGGCTATTTTATAAGTCTGAAAAGTCAAAGGGTGAGAAAGGGAAAAATTTTCTCTCCTACTTTTAACAAAATTTTACTCAACTTTAAAAATAATTGCCTGTAACTGTAATAAAATAAATTTACTATAAACTTAGGCCTACTAATTATTTACATTAGTAATAATAATGATGCCTATATTACCCGGTAGGCTTTTTGGATAAATTATTTATGCATTTTTAGTTAAGCCTAAACTAAATTGCATTAAATAAAAATCATTAATTAAAGATTAATGACTACCAAAAATCATAGGCTATTCATTTAATATTACTATTGCCTCAATCATATGGGCCATATATATAATTCAGTGGCCTCTATAATAGTAATATAGTCCCCTTCCTTGTAAAGCCAATAGGCTATTAGGCCTAGGCCCTAGTCCTATAGGCTATAGTACTATAGTATAAGTATAAGCTATAGCCTACTGAGACTAGACTACCTTTTTTTGGGTAATAAATTTTCAATGTTAGTGATATAATAAATTAAAATAATTAAAATGCCTCCTATTCCTATTTTTTTTAAATTTAAGAGTGACAAAATATTTAAATTTAAGAATAATAGGCTAAATATTAAATAGGGCCTACTTTATTATTTTTGCTGAGTCAATTTATGATCCAATTTATTCCTGATGGAAGTGTTGTGTGTAGGCCTATGCCTATGTGACCCTATGTCTATGTTGTTAACAGTTTTGACAACAGGACAAGTCACAACGTCTATTAAAAAAATCAATATAGCCCAATAGAATAGTAGGCCTATGCAAATGCCTATCTATAGTAGTTAGCCTACTAATATTTAATATATATTATATAATGATAATGCAGATAAAAACAATTTGTTTATAAGTCATGCCTATATATATACTATAGTATAGGCTATACTATACTATAATTAATACAAACTATTGCCTTTCAAAAAGCCTATGGCGTAATAATAACGGTATAATTGAGCTAATGAAGCATTACACTCATTAAGCCGATATTATTATTTATCGGTCGGTAGCCAACTTGGAATTGATTTGTCATTTTTCAACATGATGATTGATGATGGATTGCATGCTATTACTATTAAAATATAGGCTACTTTGCATTTGTGAGACCTACTTTTGTCCATGCCAATGCATATTATTGCGTATGTTTATAAAGAGCCTGAAACTGCATTTATGTTTAACATTGAAAAGTACAACAGACCAAAACATCGTGTAGATATAGTTACAGGATAGGCCTAAAATAAATGTTTAGAAATACGTTGTAAGTTGTAAGCCGTAAAAACAAAATAGCAAAACAACACTCAAGACTCAAGACCAATAATCAAGAATTAAGCTTTCACTGAACAAAAAACGTGAACGCTTTTCTTTTTCATTAACAAAGCACTATTGTTTACAAATCTATATTGCGACGCATTTAAAATATTACAAGATTAGATTGGTAGGAATCTGACACTGGGGACTGGGGGATTCTCCAGTTTTCGATTCTAAGATTTGGCAATTGGCAACTGCAAGAGCAAAGGGCACAAAAGAGTATTATCACGGGGAGACTATTCTAAAAAAATTAAAATGTGAAAAGTCCATACCATAGATCTAGTTTGAGAAAGACTTGAAACAAACAAGAGATAAACAGTAAACAGTGAGTTACAGTGACAGTGATAAACATTACTACATAACAACAACGAAAGTATAGGCCTAATTAATTACACTTTTGACATGTATCTTGGTAATTCTTTACTTGCGTTAGTCACGAGTTTTTTTAAAATCTTATCTTATAACTTATAAGTTTACAGACGTTCTTTCATTCATAGTATAGGCCTAGTCATAGATATTAGATGATAGATGATAGTTATTTTAGTATTTTTAGTATTTAATATTAATAATATTTACATATTTATGTAATATTAATAATATATACATATTATACATGGACCGCTTGCTTTAGTATTTCTGCTATATGAATGATGACTCGAAAGACTGCTTTTCGGAATTTCCGATTTGTTGTTTCCTTTGCACTTCCGTTTTATTGAATTGCTTTGATTTTCTCAATGAAAAATTAAAATTAACATCGAAAGTTCTATACAGCGGAAACATTTAAGAAACAAGGAGGTGCGTAGAAGTAATTTAAGACAGCCTTAAATAAATTGGTTGCGCGCGTAAAAAAAAGTACATATAAGCTCTAAAAATAGAGCAAGCGGTCCATCTTATTATAGTCTATGGTTCCTTCTAGATCTAGATAGAAGATTATTACGTCCACTAGCCACTACCAGGCCCAAAACTCCTGCAGGGCGACAGGGATCTGTCGGTGGCATGGATAGAACCCGCGACGTGTCAGTTGGTTATTGGTTGACAGTCCGGTGAACTAACCGCTGGACCAGCCGGCTTTTTGGTTCTCTGTGAAAGATTTTTAAAGATCCATGCCGAATTCCCACAAATCAAGTCATTAAATGTCTCGCAAATGATATTTAGATGAGAAAAAAATATTTTAATTGCGATTTTTTACTATTAATATAGCATAAAACAATGCCATTTCGGCCATTGTCATCAAGGGGTTTCCATCCCTAACCTATATAAACTAACCGATACTAACCATGCGCTATTAAAATTTTATCATTTTAATTGACAAGTCTTAACGATTATGCATGCATTAAAGGTAAAAAAGAACATTTCCGGTCTTATTTGATCATTTGCTTCAAAACATGTCTGTGTGCTACGTTACTGGTTGTACGAAAATATGTAGAGAATTAAATTTTATTTCATTTCCAAAAGATGGCGCCAAAAGAAAACGATGGATTGTGAATGTCAGCTTTGAAGAATCACCTATTTATAATCCCAAACTAATTGCTTGATGCAAAAGAATTTTCCTGTTGTTGTTTTTACAAATCTCCGCATTGTGTTTTTTTAATTACCAAGGACGCAACTCTTGACTAACTTATTTTATAAACAAAAAGCAACATTTAGCCTATCGTGACTAACATTTTGAGTATTAATTATCTCCTACTCACTTTTGATGTTTAAAATGGATTCCTCATAACTAATCTTGTAGCCATTGTATATTTCTAAAAGACCAGAACTGGCTGTCGATGTTGAAATCAATTGTCAAACAGCACCAAAAGCATGTTTTTTGTTTACGAAAATGGTGGTAAATTTCACCGGAAGTTCTCGATCATTCCAGTTCAAAAGGTCACACCTAAATAAGACTTGTCAATAGCGCATGGTTAGTATCGGTTAGTTTATATAGGTTAGGGATGGTAACTCTTCTCATGTGAAGTCACAAGCCAAAAAATGCCAAAATGGCGTTGTTTATGCTATATTAATAGTAAATTATGTGACGCACCAAGATGGCGGTGTTGATGTAATATTTGGAAGTATTTTTATTGTTTATATTGTTTATTGTAAGTATAATTAACTTCCGGAGAAGGAAAACTCTTTATCACAAACCTCTACTGCCTGGTGGCTAAACCCATGCACGGGGAAGGGGAGTAAACCCCAAAAACAAATCAGGAGCCGGAGTCCCTAAGGCAGTACGCTTTCTGCTCGTCACGTAGCATACTGGCAATTCCTGCGACGCTACTGATGCCAAGCTGTATTGGCTACGCCTTTCCCTTGTCTACATCTGATGCGTGGAGAGAGGGGATCTGATGCATGGGCAACATCAGCCTCTCCTTAACACAATGCCCAGGCTTGCTCCCTGGAGATGACACTCCAGCTTTGCTATTTAGCGTCGACAAAACACGGAAAGCGACAGTTACCGGCTATAAGCCATCTGCTGCAGAGGGCAGACTTCTTCCTATCAAAGAGGCTGGAAGAGCAGCGAAGAAAATTAAAGAACATATACTGCCCCTGACCAGCTCCAACGGTTCACTTTCATGTGCCAGAGATGCGACAGAACCCAATGAGAGGTCCTCACAGACACAGTTAATGCTGCGGGGCTGGCGATGTCACAGGAGCGCAAATCTAATTGTCTTCCGAGACTAAGGAGCCAAAGAAGGAGAAGAATAGTAAAAAACTATAAAATCACGTTTAAAAATATTTTTTTCTTTTTTTCTAAGCATAGACTCTAAATATAATTTGCAAGACATTTTATGACTTGATTCATGCGAATTTGGCATGGATATTTAAAAATTGTTTTTATTTTTATAACACCCAAAAACTCGTGGGCTAACGCAGGTAAAGATTTACCTATATCTTAGAGTTAGAGGCTGAAATATTACAGAAAATAATAATAACATCCAAAAACAGCAGGAGACATATATATCTAACAAAGAGAAAGTTTGAAAGGGGCACTGCAACATTTTTCACTACTTTTAGTAAACAAAACAATGAGTTACAATGCAGCCGAAGACTAGGCCTATTCATCAAAGTGCCTAGCTAGGGCGATATATTACAATAATTCAATAAATATAAATGCCATTGGTAATTATAGCCAGAGCTTATACTTATAGTCACTATAATTAATAGACTAAAACAGCTTTTAAGCTTTAATATGAAAATTGAACAATAAACTATATTTTTCACAGATATTTTGACATAGCATATCATAACTGCAATGGCCAAAGCCGGACTCCTCATTTTAACTCAGCCATTGTCTTACCTTCGCTCATTTATTTCACCAATCATGGAAGAAGCTTCAGGAGCTGTGAATGAAACATTGTATGTTTTTTGGCAGCCTGCATTGCAAACTCAACAAATTTCCAAGAGCTCTGTTTTGTACCCTTTGGCCTGTACAAGAGAGGTACAGTCCTTCGTCAAAGATGTTTACTTAAATAGTTCTAAAGTCTGTCACAATCTCGATATAAGGGTCCTTCTTTCTCATATGTGTGTGAACCCATCTGGCCACATCGCTGTGCCTTATTCCTTAAAGAAAGAAGTGTCGGTTCTATTGTCTGATTCAGTTCTATTTCAAGATTCATGGACAAGCGGTCGAAGCAGTTTAACAGAAGTTCTTAGGACATCTTTTAGTAATATAAAGGCAGACATAAGCTTTAGTTTGCTCAGTGCTGGTGGTCCAAAGGCAGTGAGCAGACTTGAGCAAGAATACTCAGAGCCTATTCAGACATATGCTAATGTGGTTTTAGGTGGAACGTTCGATCATCTCCACACAGGGCATAAGCTTTTGCTGAGTGAAAGTTGTTTAAGATGTGAGAAAAAGCTAACAGTGGGCATAACAGATGGGGAGAGGAATAAAAGTAAGTGTTCTCTTTAAAATAATTATGCTTTTTTTTTTATTTTAATGACAAAAAACAGTTTAAAACAAAGCTAAGACTAGGTTCTAGAGAATACTTCCTTTTCCTATAGTGAATGAAAAGACTGCATACATTTTATGGGAGGCAGTGGACAGGCAGCAGCGGCTCAAGTGGTTTACAGAAGGTCCTGTGTTCAAATCTGGTGAAGGCTAGGATTTGTTCCTGGGTTTGGAGGGTTCCCTGAGTCAACCCAGATTTCATGGGTACCTAACAGTATATGAGGATAAGTAAACGTGGCAGTATGCTTGCCACAAATTCCCTTAGTATGCATGGCCACGTAAACTTGCAAACACTGCTTCACAGGCCCTATTTATCAAATTTATCTGACAGGGTTGCTTTTTTTTCTTTACAGACATTTCAAAACTCTGCTCATAAATGAATGCAAAGACCACATCTAATAACTTGAGTTATTTTAGTGTAGCTTGACGCTTGGTTATGTAGGCACAATTGTAAGATCTGTAACCATACTATAGTGGTAACTACTTAGTACATTGCCAAAAATTAATTTAACCACAAAGGAACACCTTGATTGTCATTGTAGAGGGATTGTCTATGTGATACAATTTAACATTTGCTAATTGCTGTACACCTGCAGCCTGGAAAGAAGAAACAAAAAAACAAAGTGTTTCTATCTCATCCATGCCTGAGTACCACCCACCTTGGGAAGAATAAGAATTGGTCCCTGCTTAGTAAATAAAAACATTATGATGCTAGTACTAGTTACTATATTAACCTAGGTTTTATTACAAATTAAGTTTGTGTATTTGTAAAATTTAACAAAAAATTTTGTTTGCAGAAAAGCCTCTATGGGAGCTGATGCAAACATATAAACACAGAGAGCAGAATGTAATCAACTTTGTAAATGACATCAAACCTAGCATTATTCTAGAGGCTGTCAAAATATTTGACCTATTTGGACCAACTATAACAGACCCTGATTTGCAGTGCATTGTTGTCAGTGATGAGACAAGAGCTGGTGGAGGGATGGTCAATGAAGAGCGGCTCAAAAGAGTTGGTATTGTTATACGCTAGTTAGAAATGATTCCCCACTGCTATATTAATGTGTACCTAGAATTTTATTACAATTTTAAAATTTCATTCAAATTGTTTAACTTACACACCACATTTACATACAATTTTTTCCAAACATATTTTGTTGCCTCTTAGATCAATAATGAAATAACTTTTTTAAATGTGGGCTACTAGAATTTTGAATCCTTGGATATGGTCAGCATTGATTTGATAGAGGATGAATGCCACGCAGAAGATGAAGAATTTAAAATAAGCTCAACCTCGTTCAGAAAACGGATGTTGGGAACATTGTTAAGACCGGTGCCAGTAAGTTGAACTATTTAATTTAGAATTTTAAAAAAAGTCTGAAACTTGCTTTGACATTTATTTTGAAAGTACATGTGTCTGTCATTAAATTATCTTGTTATTTTTTTTGTTTTATTTAATGCAAGGCCAGACCTCATCTTGAAAAAATTCCTTACAGGATAGCTGTTACGGGAGGAATAGCTAGTGGAAAGTCTAATGTATGTTCAGAGTTGTTAAAACTTGGCGCAAAAATAGTCAACTGTGATTTATTAGGTAAGCCAATACATTCTTTGTTGCTTTGTATATTATTTAAAGCACATAATCTTTTAGTGAAAAAAAAATTAAAAATTTAAAATTTATAATGTTTTGATAATTAACATTATGACAACAATCAAACGGAGCAAACTGACATGGTTCAGTCATGTGTTGCGCATAATAACTTGCCAAAAACAATTCGCCAAGGTACTATAGAAGGTGAACGTCGGAGATGCATTCAGCGGATATACTGGTTCGACAACATAAAATATTCTACAGGGCTGCAGTTGACTCAACTATTGACCACCGCTCAAGATAGGCAAAAGCTGAGAAGATTGACTGCTGAGGTGTCCATTTGCTCCCCCCAGCGACCACAATGGTCAAGGGATTGATGATGATGAATTGTTAACAAAATTTAAATTTATGGAGGAGGAAACCTAGTATAATAAACTACCCAATTTAGATCACTTTATTTTATAGGTTAGTAAATCAGAGTTCAAGATTTTTCTGGCTTAAGCTTTCAAAGGGGTTGTGTGGCTAAGAACCCCTGAGCCCAAGTCAAAAGGTGCTCTTTCAAGGGAAAAAATTTCATATTCACAGAGAGGTGTAAAAATGCACTTAAGTATTGTCAGAACCTTCCTACACATGAATTGAAAAGTGGGAAGATAAGTTATACACTGTAAAAGACACAGTGACGAAAAATGTGAAACAAAAGTAATGGCTGCTTTAGACAACCTTGGTGTCACTTAGGACAAATGACAACAAAAAATTGACTTCAGAAAAAAACATACTAATTCTTGATGGATTTCTTCAAGAATTTAACACACATATCTCCATAGCCTATATTTATGATATTCAAGAGTATTACAAGCATAGGAGTTGCAAAAGAGGGGGTTTAGGAGCATAAACTCCACTCACTTGAAATGACAACAACTGTCCTAAGCAACACTATTTCTTTTAAACCCTTGTAAAAAAATTATCCCTGCATCAATTTGAGCAAACTTTGTGGCAAATAGTTATTTAGGGCTTCTTGTATTCACCAAATGAGTTTGAGATACATATAAAGCTCCTAGGTTATTGAAATAAAGTCTAGAAAAATTGCATGTAATTAGTCACTTAGAGTCACAGGCAAAAAAAACGTAACATTCTCATCTAAAATGCGATTTGAGGCATATTTTAATCAACCTAGGTCAAAATGCTATCTCATTGTTCATGTTTGGTGTGAACTAAGTCCAAGTTTTAACTATTTCATTGCATTTTGACCCTTTAATAGCGATTTTAAAAATATAAGTTTTTAGGTACAACCTTTTGACTTGGGCTCCCCTACAGATTTTGGGAAAAATCTTGTTTTTTGTTTAAACAAGATTTTAGCTGCAACACTTTAAAAGAAAATAGTGCCTTTGACCAACAGGCAACCCCACCCAGTTAACTTAACATAATTTGAAACAAAATCATTCACTTATTCTAAAGTTTCAGTTGTAAATTTATACTGTTTATATTTTTCAGGTCATAAGGCATATGCCAAAGATATGCCGGCCTACAAGAAAATTGTTCAAGAATTTGGGGATTGCATTCTGGGAGATCATGGTGAAATAGTCAGACAAAAATTAGGACAAATAGTTTTTAGTGATAAGGTGTGTGCTTTTTATTATGATAAATAGATATATACTTTATATAAATGTATAAGACATTTTCAGAACTTAGAATTCCTTTTTTATGGTTGACTTATTTAAAATAAAATTAAAAATCATTTCTATTTGCACACCTTTTTAAATTTTTATTATAGATTGTATATTTGTATTTGTTTTTAAGATATTCTGCACAAAAGTAAATTGTATTATTTCTTCTTTTAACCAAACTGAGAGCCTGATGCTTGTCTGTAGCCATGGCTTGTGAACAGGGTTACATGTGTTCTATAGTTATCCTAATCTTATTATACGTTAAAAACACTCTGTGGCATATCCATGACATATCCTTTACATATCAGTGGTTTGAGTTTATTCTTGCATTTTGATAAAGGTTTTTAATGATGTCCAGGTGTTGGGGCATCTGACTGTTATGTGTTTAGGAGATTGTTGGTTGATATAGTATGACCTAACCTGTTTGACATTTTCTAATTTTGGGCATTCTGAACATGTTGTGCTAATTTATTTACTTTGGGGTTGAATAAGGGGTCAAAATAAATGAATAAACACATTCTTAAATCTATAAACTTATAAACTCTATACTTATGCATATCAGTCTTATAAAAGTTTTTAAATGAATATATCAATCTTGCAGAATAAACTAGAAAAGCTAAATAGCATTGTTTGGCCAGTTATACGACAGCTTGCTGAAGAGGAAATTGCTTGTTATAAGGAAGGTAAATATAACTTTTTAAAATCTGATTTTCACATTGAATACTTTGTTGTTGTTTTTAGACAAATGAATATTTTTGTTAAATACAGTTTTTTTTTCATTTAAATATAGTTTTTATTTCATTAAATGTACGTATTTGTTTGTTTGTTTTCAATTATATACAGATTGTAAAAGCATAAAAATAGGTTTTGTCCATTTAAATACAGCTTTTTTTTTCATTTAAATACAGTTTATAAAAATTAAAATACAGTGTTCTTAAGTCAAAAAGCAAAATATATCATTTATGAGAAATACAAATCTTGATAAGAGTTTATTAACTCAATAAAAGTTGTTATCATTCAATAAGATAATTAATAAAAACTCAATTTGATTTCACATACAGCTGGAACACATGTTGTGGTATTGGAAGCTGCAGTACTTCTGGAAGCTGGTTGGGATGATATGGTGCATGAAATTTGGACAACTTTTGTTTCTACAGATGAAGTAAGTTATCAAGCATCCCTCAGTAGTCTAATAATTCTATTCTTTAGCTGATGGGCACTTATTGGACAGGGAACTCTGCAGTGTTTGTTTATAATAGACCTGTCGCAAAGTATAAATATGGTATATCCATTGGTCGGAATAAAAAGACAACAACTTGTCAAAGGCCATATTTTCAAGTAGACTAGTGAAATGGTAATTAACTTTACAGAGGATGTGTCACTAATTTTCATAACAATATTGACACATATTTTGTTAAAGATTATTGTATATTGATTGTATAACCCTTGACTTGTTTTAAAAACAACTAGATGACTGTATTAGTTTTACATTTATTAAAGGGTTGTAGTGTTATAGGTTTTTAAAAGACGGATTAGCACAAAGTCTTTATAGGTTTTTAAAAGACGGATTAGCACAAAGTCTTTATAGGTTTTTAAAAGACGGATTAGCACAAAGTCTTCTAAAAAAAATAATTTTGAAACATTCTGTTTCCCTCCTGAGATCATGTTTTCTTTTATGCTGTAAAATCTGTAAAAAAAAACAAACACAGCTGTAACTGCAACATCATAACATATTGTATAAAACTTAAATAAGTTTTGGAACATTTTGAAAACATTGTAGCACCTATATATAGGCTCTATTACGTCTTTCAGTAATTTTTCATTTTCTTTAGGCCATAAAGCGTTTGGTAACAAGAAATCACTTCTCCAGAGAAGAGGCTCAGAAAAGACTGGACTCTCAGATTTCAAATATTGACAGGATAGCCAAGTCTAATGTTGTTCTATGTCCTGAGTGGGCATTCGAAGTAACTCGGAAACAGGTGAAGCATATTGTAAATTAGTTCTTAGTCATAGCAGCCTTTTCTTTTTATCTTTCAAATTAGTTTGTCAAACAAGAAATATAAAATTACAGTTGTTTATTACAGTTACAGTTGTTTATTTAAGAGATTGTATTTAAAACGGTTGATGATCCACAGGTGGAAAAAGCATGGTCTTTACTGCAACAAAGAATACACCAAGCACACCATTTAGAGAATTAACTATTTGTGCCAGAAGCTTGTCAAATCAGGAACCAGAAACTGTTAAATATTGTAGCCTCTGTGATCATCAATACAAAAACTAAACAATGAAGTTAAGTTACAAGACAGAAGATTTTTAGTTACTCAGATTATTCTATACTATAATAAATGACTGAATATGATATAATTGGTTTATTATAGATTTTTTTTTTTTTAAATCTGGAAAATGATAACTTATAAATCCCCTATTTTAATTGTTCTGTGTTGTTTTCCTGTGATTGATCTCCTGTGCTTGTTTCTTTAATGCTTTATGCTATAAATACTTTATTGGGCTCACTATTCTAATTGCTCTCACCATGAAACATAACATTTTATATGGTATTTATATAATTATTAAATAGCTTGTTTGAATGGGTGAAAACAGAAAAAAATCTCTTTTTTATCTTTTTAAAATAAGTTTTCACTGGAATTATTTGCATTTTTTTTTCATATAACATATTATTTATCAAATATTTGATGATTATAGTTTGTATTGTTTAACAGTATTATGTTATATACATGTATGAATTTAAAGGCTTAAAAAGCAACTTTCATGTATTTTTGTTATATTTAAAGGCTATTGCTTTCTATAGAATTAATTGTAGTAGACTAAAATTGTTCATAATTTCAAATGTACATTTTTAAATAGATTTTGTTCTTCACATTCAGATTTTGAAAAAAAGAAATTGTAAGATAGGTTGACTAATAATATTTTATGAATTGTGGGACTATTGATGTTAAAAAAGCTAAATATGGATAAACTGTAATTACGACAGTATTTAGGTATGACGCTTGGTGCCTTTTTGTTATGTTTAGTACTAACTTGCCAGCTGAATGAAATAGTTGCACTTATTCAGCCATAAGTTTGTTAATGAGTTGTGTGCTTGCAAAAGATGCTAAGTCAACTGAAACTGATTTTACAGAAATAGACTTTTTACGTTTTAATTTAGCATCTATTGATGGTCACACATTATTTTCTATGAAGTATATTTGAGTGCTCATAACTTTTTGGAGGTTGAACTAAAGATGAGTGTATAAATAAACACATTTTCTTGAAGACAGTGGGGATAACTCACTTTGACAGTGGACTACTGTAATATTTATGCAAGTTTTTGTATCTCAATCAGTATCTGAGCCAAATGCTTGGTCCTATATTTCATAACGTAACACGACTAAAACAATGGGTTTTGTTATCTCCTTTAACCCATTGAAGGATTTTATACATCTCTTCCCCCTAACTCTGGGAAAATCTTTGCCAACAACTAAAGCTACAACTAAGCAATTTTAGTAATAACTAAATCACTACTTTTGAAAAATATCTAAAATTTAGGTATGAAAAGCGGTTTAGTTGAGCTTGAATTGTTAAATAGAAACATTTTTAGCCTTATTATTATCCGCTGACACATTTTTTTTTACTATGCAACTGTGTCTTTATTTTAATGTTTAAAGTAAACAAATAGCTTTAAAGTTTTGCTTTTTTATAATGATATTCCAGATTATCTTAATTCATTTTATCAGATTGATTTATTTGTACAACATTAATGTTTGGACTTTAAGATACATTTGATTGTTTATGTCATTGACCCACATGATAGATTTGGTGCAGACCACTGAAATATATTTAATATATATAGTTCATTGGTGCTGACTAAAAAAAAAGAATCTTTAAAATACTTCCCCCTTTTTACTTGTGTTTTTTCCTCTCAACTTACATTCAAAGTTATTAATAATTTGGGTTTAAAACAACAACACTGTTTTTCAATTACATATTTCTGAAAAGGGTCAATAAATGAGGTTAATTAAACTGAAATCTCTTGAATGGTTGTGCCCTCCTCCCCCATTTTTCTAAATCCATTTAGAAATGCTTCTACATTCCTAAAACATTATGAACTTATTTTGAAGATAAGCTCAATTAAAAAAGAAAAAAGATGACAATGTTAAAATATACATTGATTTATAACATATCCTTTGCTTTACATTTTACCAATGCAACTTTAGTAACATCTAGGCCAATTTACAATGGGTCAATGTCCATTCATTTAAACTATAGCGATTTCTACAATTAAAAACAGCAACAAATCTACAATATGTTTTTTTTATTTAAAAATATATTTTCATTTTGTTTCATTGTCATTTATGTAATACAATTATAAGTCAATGTATTGTAAGAAAAAAACATCTTTATTTCAATGCAAGAAATTGTACTGTGCACATCATTTCTTGACGTACAGTCTTTTTATTAAAATAGTAGTACTAGGCATTTTAAGTACTGTTACTTTTGCAGCTAGTACAATTTTTTTTTTTTTTTACACAGACATTAAAACAATCACTGCAATTTATATACGTACACAGAATGAATAAGAAATCATTCCTTGAAAAGAATTTGTGAAAATCTTTTACCCCACTTAATGTTAAGGTTTGTATTTCTACTAGTTTAATAATCTCTTCTGCTGAAGAGTTAATCCCTTATGTCGCCCGCTGTTTATTCTCAAAGAAAGATCTTCTCCCTTGGGAATTTTTGTTACTTTAACCTGGTGTCTTACTGCAGACGGCTTTCTCCTGATGATAACCGATTCAATTTCCTTGTTTTCCACAGGTTCAATTTCTTCATAATAATTGCTTTTTCTCCTCCTCCCAATCAAATTAATTTGATCCTTAATCAGCTCATCACCCAATTCTGCTTCCCCCTTGCTTAAAGAGTGACCTCTAGGATTATCCTCCCTTTCACCCGACGATGGTGTAGTTCTTTTTTCTGAATTTTTTGGTATCTTTGTCTTGAGGTTTTTGTGTGCTCCTGACGAATTTGTAACGCTTGTTACGGGTAGAAACGGATCATGGCTTTTCACAATAGACTGCACCAGGCGAGCTTTGTACTGATCCCAGCGAAGCTGTACCTTGTAAGATGCTAATATAGTTTGCTGTGACGGATTTCTACAATTGCCAAAAAAATATAAATAATATTAAATAAAAAGGTACACAACATTTGAATACCTTGAAAAATATCATAACATTTTTTATAAAGAGACTTCAGTATTTTGAGTAATGATGTTAGCATACTTTTGTTTGCTGGCTAGTGTCCGAGTGTTGTCCAATGCTTGCTGGGTTGCCTGGTCAAAGAACGCTGCTTTCTTGATGCGAAGTATCTTTGCTCCACCACTCACCAGCATTAAAGTGCTGGCAGACTCTGACTCTGGATTCTCCAACAGGGATGGTAGATCCTAGAGAAAGTAACAACACTGTCTATTACTTTAACATTTATTACTTTACCATCCATCTATTACTTTAACATCTATTCATCATCATCAATCCCATAACCGTTGTGGGGAGCGAATGGATACCTCAGCAGTCAACTTTCTTCACTTTCGCATATCTTGAGCGGTTGAGTCAACTGCAGCCATGTCCAATATTTTATATTGTCGAACCAGCATCTCTGGAATGGTAACATTCTCCGACGTCCACCTTCTACTGTACCCTGGAGGATTGTAATTGTCAGGTTATTGTGCCGCAACACATGACCGAGTCATGTCAGTTAGCGCCGTTTCATTGTTGTCATAATGTTTTCTTGAGGGCCTTCAATTGATGATATTCTGTCCTACACATACGCATTCGAAGTATTTTTCGCATGCATTTATTTTCGAAATCTGCAACTTGTTTTTTGTTGATAATAGCAGCGTCCAGGTCTCACATCCATACAGAACAATGGTTTTGACAAGGGCTCTGTAAAGTCTGAGCTTTGTTGGGAGATTAATGTTTTTGCTGGTCCAGATTCTGTTTAGGTGAGCCATTGCAGTCCCAGTCCTTGCTCGAATTTCTGACTCACAGCGTCCGTCTACGGATATGATTGCTCCTAGATAATACCTTAACATCTATTACTTTAACATCCATCCATTACTTTAACATTTATTGCTTTAACATCTAATACTTTAATATCTATTACTTTAACATCTAATACTTTAACATCTAATACTTTAACATCCATCTACACGCTGCTCCCCTCTCAACCTAACTTTACCAACACACTATATAGCAGTATTGAACAACTGAAAAAGACATGTAAATATGTTTGTCTGGCATTGACTGCAAGAGAGCAAACAGCTCTGCAGACTGGCTAATTGAAGAAGAAGAACATCCATCTATTACTTTAACATCTATTTCTTTAACACCCATCTATCTATTTCTTTAACATCTATTACTTTAACTAGTCAAACATCAAAGACCCCATCAGGGCTGCTCCAAACATTGCCCATTCTAGCTGAGCGTGGGGGGTAGATCAAAACTAAATAATATAACGTTATACACGGCATCATTTAGGTTCTGAACAATTGAATGGTTAAGAACATGGGTCGGCAACCTAAGGCACGCGTGCCGAAATTGGCAAGCATAGCGATTTTCAGTGGCACGCGAGAAACCTCCAAAATGTGTTTATTATTGATAAAAAAAACATTTTCCGGTTTTGAATGAGAAAAACTGACTGTTGAATAGTGTTGAAGCCGATGTTTCTGAATGACACTTTTAAGTGAGTTGAACTTGCATTTACAAGGACCACTGGAATGGATTTCCATTGAAACTGGACATGTACAGCCTTATATTAAGGCATACAATATTAAGATAGATAGATGGGCTTTTGTTAGAAGTACATCGAAGCACTCAAACTCAAAGCGGAGTTTTCTAACCAAAGGCAAGACTTTTAAATTGATGGATTCATTTTTTCATACCACATCCAGCCTAACTGGTTTGATCTTACTACAACCTTCTTAGATGTAGATCTTTTTTTTAAGTGGGGGGATATTGGGGATTTTAAAATGCAGCTAATTAAAATTTAAACATTTAAAAATTGCACATTTGCGGGAAAAATCTGGAAAGAAGTTGCTTAGGTCAGTCATCTGTTATTCTCAACTCAACTACTAGGCATTCGCTCTTTTACTTTCAGCTTTTGGTTCAACTTACACTTGTGAACAGATTTTAAATTTATCGCACATGAAAGCTGTTTTAAGCATACAAATAGGTCACCTTCACTTGACCGCTCATTAATTGATATAGACTAATTACGTTTAAAATAGTTTTTAATGCTCATGTTCTTTAATTGAACATTAATATAAGTAACTCTGAAACAATTTTGTTTATTATTATTAATGTAATAAATATAATAAATATTAATAGACCTATATGTAATTTAATAAATATAGCACTCATTATGTAATTTATGTAGTTATTATTGTTAAAAATATAAACTCCTTAAATTAATGCAGAAAATGTTTATTTACAACTGTTTAACATAAAAAATATTTTAAACCTCTAATTATATTAATCTTGTAAGGAATACCAAAATGTTGGATTTATATAAAGAAATAATAATTAGGTGTAAGCCTAATATTTGTTATATTACAAAACGTAACTTGTTTGGCATCACTATTGTATCAAATGTGAAATGTTTTTTTCATATTAAAGGGAGTTAATAAACCCGTTTTATTTGAGCTAATATTTCTAATATGTTAATTTTTTTTAAATAAAAGAATAAATGGCTTACAATTTATTACTTTGAAATGATCAAACTGTAAAAAAAATTTTTTGAAAATTATATAAATATGATATGACTAAATTATTTACATGTATATTTTCAAACATTACATTAACTACCTAGTTTATATGATTACTACGTATCCATTTCTTTAAACGATATTGGCAAAATACATGAAAGGACTTCTTGAGAATAACGTAACGCCACGTGCCGGTTGCCTAGCCGAGGTCAGAGAGAAAGACTGGGTGAACACACTGACCACCCTTTCTCTCCCTTCCTCTACTTTAACACAACGATGAACTCTTGCTAAAAGAATGAGTATGACTTGGTTGTTGTTTTTTTGCCCTATATGTACAAATAATTATTATTGTACTTTCTAACTCTTAAAATGCTTTTCTAAATGTGGGCTATGTACAATCAATGAGTCAAATTTAACGTTTATTAACTGTTTGGTACATCGTGAATTAAATGACAATATATTCTATAAGATGATACCCACGCCCCTTTTTTTTTCCTAAAGGGACACAACTTTAAACCTCTTTTTCATTGCACAAACAGTAGCAACACGACCACCCTCCCCTGCTATTTTCTGTTGTTCTTCTTTCGCCTTCTAATTACTATCCTTCCTTTCGTACAACTATTGAATTTACAACGTTGACAACAGTCAACACAGGACTACGTTGATTGCCATGCCGTGCTCGGGGTGAGCTCGGAAGCACACCGAGTCCCCCCCCCCTCTCTCTTCCGTGCCTATTTCTAAATCGTTGATCCTTCTTTTACACACGAGACTTTACATTCTTTAATCATGCATTGAACGATTAAACTCTGTATTACGTTCATGCCTTTTGCTCATTCATAAACTATATCATTGTTTCCATGCTTTAAATTGTACCTGCTTTTCATGCATAATATTTTAAATGTTTTCAATTTTAATACCATTGCTTCCAACTTCAGACATGTCGCCATATTTTTTTGTAGTACTTTTTTCAATTCTTATAAAAAATACATGATACCCAGTATCTCGAGTAACCAAGGGACATAACTTTTAAAAAAGTTTTTTTTCCACAAGCGATAGTCGCCCCATTTATAACACCCCCCCCCTCCCCACCCTTTCAAGCCCTCCCCCGTTTTCTGTTTTCTCACCCCGCGTCTTTGTTATGGTTCATTGAACCGTAGCAACACGCTCACCTCTTTCCCCCTCCCCCATACTCTGTTGTCCACTTTCAATCTAACTGTAAGGGGAACAGAAGGAGGTTCTACTTTTACTCCCGTTTTATAGAATGTAAATAATACTTATTTTGCTAACACCTACCCTTCAAGGGGACTGAACCATGGAATATGGATTGTACATAAAATATCAATTGTTTGTATCCCCTTGTTTTCAAACCCGCCAATATGCATATATATCGTTACAATTTGTTTTAACTTTTTTTTGTATAAACTACTATATTGACAGATGCCATAAGCAAAAAATAAATGTAAAATACTGGTGTTGGAAAGAAAGGATGAATGTAACAATTATGTAAAACAAATGAATTGATTGAATAGAATAAATGAATTAATTAAGGAAATAAATTGAATGAATGAGATAAAAGGTCCTTCCATACTACAAATGTTATTATTAAAATATAGTCTTCATGCAATGTGTTCTATCCTCTAGTTTTGTAAATTGAAATTGAAATTACTGTCTTCTATCCTATCTTTATGTAACTTGAAAAAAAAACTGAGTATAATCTTATATAATGAACCGTTTCTGGTGTTACAGTTAGATAATCATTTTGAATTTTCACTAACAAATGATAATGTTTAGACAATAATTACCATAAATGTGATCAGTATAGTAATAAAATATTGTATTTGATATACATTCTAATAAAAAGGATGATAATCACAAACACGTTAATTAAATATAAAACGATTTAACGATTTACTCTATAAATAATCTCCTTTGCTATTGGCCTTGGTCATGCTACGGAGTTGAATGAATTGTTCTATAAAATATTATTTAAAAGGTATATTAGAGCAGGTTGATTTTCAGGCTGTTCAGTGTTGGCACGCTGAATGATTTAGAAATCCTAGTTTGGAGTTTGGCACACTGTTATCAAAAGGTTGTCGCCCCCTGGTTTAGAAGATCGTAATTTAAGCTTTTTAACAGGCTCTGTCTTTGAATGCTAAATTAATAACCCTGAGCCAACAAAGCCGTTCATGTCTTTTCTACATAATAATTTCAGTAAAAAGCAAATTCCTAATATAACAATTAAAGTAACACGACGCACAGACCCCTGCCCCTCCTCCCCCCCCCCCTCCCCCAAACACTTCATAGCAACATGGTACTATCACAACCACAATGGGTATCCGTAGAAATGTTTGCTTCAGGGGAGCCTATCGTTTGAGTTTGTATACTTACAAAAATCTCTCCAGATTCAATGACCCCAACGTCAAGAAAGACAACCTCCTTTTTTGACTCGGTTTCTTTTTTAATGAGCGCTGTCAGAGTTGTCGTTTCATTAAGGCCGAGTATGGCCCGCTTGCGCTCTCTAGCATCGCCTTTGTCGAGATACAATTTCTGTGTGGAACCAGGAATATGTAGAGAAAGAACAGAAAAAAATATCATGCATCTTATTGATTAATGTCACCGTAAGACGATCTCCTTACAACGACACGAAGAAACGAGTAGTCTTTTTTTTTCTCTTCAGGAAGCAATAACTTTGAAAACACACAATCTATTGATTTATAAAGTAGGCCTACGGAATAGTTAATAGACTAACTAAACTGTAGGCACACTTTAACAAACTTTAGTCGTATGGAAGAAGGTTTACGCCCAATGGCGTAGCTAGGGTGGGGGAGGGGGGGGTCGAAATACGAAAGTCCCCCCGGGCACTCAAAGGAGTGTCCGAATAGTTTTTTTCTCATGTCATAATGTCGAATGTCAAAATGCAGGGGCCCCTAAAGAGGCCAAGCCCCCCGGGCCCCCAAATCCTTAGCAACGGCACTGTTTACGCCTACTGAATAGTTAATAGACTAACTAAACTGTAGGCACACTTTAACAAACTTTAGTCGTATGGAAGGAGGTTTACGCCTAAGGACTAGTTAATAGACTAACTAAACTGTAGGCACACTTTAACAAACTTTAGTCGTATGGAAGGAGGTTTACGCCTAAGGAATAGTTAATAGACTAACTAAACTGTAGGCACACTTTAACAAACTTTAGTCATATGGAAGAAGGTTTACGCCTACGGAATAGTTAATAGACTTACTAAACTGTAGGCACACTTTAACAAACTTTAGTCGTATGGAAGAAGGTTTACGCCTACGGAATAGTTAATAAACTAACTAAACTGTAGGCACACTTTAACAAACTTTAGTCGTATGGAAGAAGGTTTACGCCTACGGAATAGTTAATAAAATAACTAAACTGTAGGCACACTTTAACAAACTTTAGTCGTATGGAAGAAGTTTTCTTTAAAGCCTGGTAGGCTTACATAGTTTTAAAAAATTTATTTTGAAATATTTTTTTTAAGAAGCTAGATTATTGTTTTTGCTCTCCCCTTCCAAACATAAGACTTTATTAAGAAAGTCAAGAAATCCCGTCGGACCAAGATGATCCATGTTTTAGTGTTAACGGTAATTAGGGGATAGTGTGGCCAATATAATGCCCAGAAGCCTGTACTAATGTCCCCAAGTAACGTAAGGGACCCTTCAGATCTGGGTAGACCCAGAGACGCCTTCAAGACCCAATAACAAGTTCCAAGCGTTCACTAGAATTCGAACTCAGGCCATACCCCAGCCGAACGCACTGTTAAAAGCCATCGAGGAAAACCTCTAAAAGCAGGGGAAGATGTTCCAGATAAAACATATAGGCCTACCTATAGAAAGATCATCTAAAGTTGCGTAAAAAGACGTACAAATCTTTCAAAATGTTTAATTCTGTAGTCTTCAGTAAAAGGTTTAGTGGAGCTCATTTGTCAAACTGGTCACCATGTCACACTTATAGTGAACATTTCCTTAGCAGGCCATTTTTTGTGTGGCTGTAGCGTGCAATAGAATTGTGGCGTTAAGTGTAATGTACACCGTCTTAGCCAAGACTTCCAAGTAGATCATAATTAGTATCCATTAGTAATAAGTTTAGCCCGTAAAACAACCCACCATTGTGACCCCCACCCCACCCTCTCGCAAAATATTCCAATGCTTATATAGTCGCAAGAATAACACACCCATTTTTACATGATAGCGTAGGCCCTACTGAAATTGTAATTGCTAGGACTAATTCATTTTATAACATATTAAATATATATTATGTCTTTATTAGAGAGGGGTGTGGGGTAACAGAGAGAGATAGATGGGGGTAGTAAGAAGGCTAAAATGAACACATTTAAAACCCACCTTGCTAGTCTGGACATAATCCAGACCTAGAGAAGTGAGTAGATTTTCTTTCATGTCTCCCTCATCCACACTATGACCTTGTTGACCTAGAAAAAAAATACACAAACCAGAATATTATCTTATCTTATCTTATACATTACAGACGCTCCTTATATAAAAAAAAAGATTATTGCGTCCTTCGCAGAGGACTTGATGTAAAATACAATTATTAGATTAAATTTATTAAAAGTCTGTTGTTATTAATATTTTTTTTTAAAGAATAGGCTTAACTACACTTTAGCAATGTATTAGTCTGAATTTAACAAAGCGGTTAAAAGTGCTTTATGATGCTTTATTATATATAGCCTACTATATAGGTCAGGCATAGCGCTCGATCTTGTTTTTTGGGGATTTTAATGCTAATTTCAAGTAGGCCTAAATTACATTCAACACATTGAATGATATTGCCCTTGTTTTTTGGATTAAATGTGGATTCACAAATGAGCTTACACTTGCTAATAATGACTATTAGACCTAGACCTTATATCTATTTAGGCTACTGACTTTATTATAGAATCTTTAAAGTTTTTCTACATCTTGGATTTCGGTGTTTTTTGTTTGTTTGTTTGTTTTTTGTTCTGTTTAAAAATTGTAAGAATTAAAGCACAGTAACACATTCATTAATATTTTGACTCCATGCCAACACAGCAAAAATACCTCTTTCTATTTCGGAGTCATTTAATTGACCGGGAAAGGCTTTACCTCTTCCTTCGATGACATCTCGCCTTTATTCCATTAGGCGAGCCCATCTCCCCTTCACCCCACGCCAAGGAAAGGAAAGATTGAACGTAAAATTCAGTTAGCACTAATGGACTTTGACGGTTTCTCATAACCTTTAACTTTGCCCCCCACACCCTTTCCCATTCAAGGAATCTGACATATCCGCCGCCAACAATTTCTTAACGGTTATACCAAAATGTAGGGTTTTTAGTTGAAAGCTTACTTATTGTAAAAAAAAAGTTTGGTCAAGTATGCTTACACTAGGGAAGGGACGTGGGGTCTGCCAAATGAGTAACATTAATTTTATACTTTCTAAGAACTAAATTTTAGGCTGGTAACTAGACTATAGGCTATGCAGTAGACAAATTGACTTTCTCGTTGGTATCTATCATTAGAAATATATGTAACAGGGTGGGGCGAGGGGAGGGCGGTTATATTTTTTATATTATTCATGGTTACTACTAATTAAAGAGGGTTGTGGGTAAAGGACAGCAATCATCTACTAAATACATCTAAACTAGGGCACGAGGGGACTTTGGGCTTCCGTGACACTTCCGTTGGAACAGAAGGATTATTACAATCTAAACAGACCAACAACACTGAACACTAAACATAAAACACTAAAATCATATTTAAATTACAAATTACTTTTTATTCAAGAAAATTCACTCGTCCCATTAAAGGGAACATAAAAATCATAAGAACAAATTAAACCCCAACAATACTATACTATCTAAACTCTATAAACATACTGTAAACCCTCACAAATAATAACCAACTTAAACTCCCCACTAAAAAACTAACTTCAACTCCCCACTAAAAACCAACACAGGCCGACATTACGACGTCATATCCGAACAAGCCACACACAACTACGCCATAATCTGACCACTGGTCTTCCACAAAATGGGCCATTTCAGACGGAAGTGATTGATTAATTGTTCTATTTATAGACGCTGACCGAACGTAATTGATGACAACTTCTAAATCTCGTTCTAACTAATTTCAAAAATGACTATTTCCTGTCGACTGAAGTGCTAATCCTAATTCTAAATCTCTAATTGCTAAATATCTACAAATTTACCTTATGTACAACCCTATATTAAATTAAACTACAATAAAAATTCTACCTATTACTTTAATTAAACTACACTAACGAAAACCGAATTTAAAATAATCAGAAAAAGAATTCCGAAAAATGACGCAAGACCTAGCCGCTTAACCTCGTTTCAGGGCTTTCACAAAATACAAAACAATATTTACATACATCATTTTTATACCAAACAGTCCCCCAAGTCTATATCTATATTACAAATAATAAAATATATTTACATAAAAAGTCAATTACTTACATTCTCACAAATCATAACACGCTCAGAGCACAGAAACACATTCAAAACAGACCACTCATACAGCACAAAGCAATTAATCACCTTTTAATTTAAGTCACCGACCTACATTCATCTCCTAACTTTCTTTTTGCGACCCTGCAAAACAAACTATCATACAAAAAATACCCCTCTGGCCCTAGATCAATACAAAAAGTTACCCATTGGGACATACATAAAAAGCATGCAGCCTAAAGATAGGTGGAAAATGTGAAAGTCTCACTGGGACAAAAAATGCTGTACCTACTCTTAAAACATATGACATCAAAGTCACAATGAGATATACGTAGTGTCCAAGTACACCAAACAGGAAAAATCTATGCACACTACACAAAAGTGTCAACATGTCATGAAATGGGTAACAAAGGCATACAAAAAGTAAATATATCATTTTCATAAAAACATAACAAAAGGAAAGAAAATGGCTAAAAATAAAAAGTAAACAGAAGTGTAATGAGAAAAGAGCAGAGTCCTCTCCTGGTACATCTTGACGTCTTGTTTGGCACACCGATTTCACATTAACTATCATAGGGTCCACCGAAACCGTTTCTTTAACCACTTTCAAGCCATATAACGGTGCCGCCTGAACCATTCCTTTATTTACTACCGGTCCTGTTGGCACAACTACTTTAAACATGACTGACTGGGGTCTAACAGTTTGGGTATCCCCAACTTCAAGTAGAACACTGGCAGTTTGGTTGGTAAATAGGCTCTCCGTCACTGTGCTGACCAGGGAGCCTGTGTCAATCGTGGCCTCACAACATAGCCCATTAAGGCTGACATTTGCGGCAGGGCGGGTGCCTATTATCTGGCTCAACAGAGTGGAATCCTCGTCTTTGTGATGAATCGCGCCATTCGCTCCGACAGACGACTGCCTCCCTTTCAGGCACTCTCCAGCAAGGTGGTATGGGCTGCCACAGTTATCACAGTATCCAGAATGATAACCGTAGTGGTCTGGTTCACCTGAACGCTGTGGGTATGGATGAGCATCAGGGCTTTGTTGTGCAAGCTGCAGATACTCTATTGTTGTCGATAACTCACCCACCTGTTTGGCCAGTGCCAACACCAATTTTTCCAACTCTGGGCCCGGCTGTTGTGGCTCAACAGTCGTAGCTACAGAGTGCATCAAGTGGACGCCACATTCGTCCTCGGACCAGCGTATAGCCGTATCCCGGAGGTCTAGGAAGGAGGTCCTAGGGTATTTATGGATCTCCTCTCGCAGGTACTTCCTCAAGAGGGGGTCCAGCAAGTTTTCTGCAAAGTGGTCCCTCAAGATTACGGCATCTGTGAGGGCCACTGAGAGACAGGTTTGTCGCGCTAACAGGGCATCAAATGCAGCCTGCAAGCGGTGAGAGTAAGCTCTCACGGTCTCTGAGACATGTTGATGGACTGTGAGAAACAGGCCCATTAATTTGGAGATACTTCGTTTCTCCCCGTAGACGGACTGTAACACCCTGATCAGCTCTTCAGGGTTGGACCTCACCTCCGGTGGGTGGCACCTACACTCTGCCCTCACTGACTCGCCGAGGTGAGCCCATAGCACGTCTCTCTTCTCTTCGTTCTCGGTGACTTGTCTCGCCCTCCAGGCACCTCTAATGTCATCGATGAAGCTCTCCACGTCGCCTGGGTGGTTACTGCCGTGGAATAGCTTGATCGGCTCCTCACGGTGCAGGACGACATACACTGTCTGTGTGGCTTGTTCTTCACCAGCCATGCCTATGTTGGTTTTTTTTTTTACCTACATCCTAACCTCCAACCCATTAAACCTAACCTTCCTAAGCTAAAAACAGTAATCATTGGTCTGTTTAAGCACGGAATCCCACTTCTGACACCATTTGTAACAGGGTGGGGCGAGGGGGGGGCGGTTATATTTTTTATATTATTCATGGTTACTACTAATTAAAGAGGGTTGTGGGTAAAGGACAGCAATCATCTACTAAATACATCTAAACTAGGGCACGAGGGGACTTGGGCTTCCGTGACACTTCCGTTGGAACAGAAGGATTATTACAATCTAAACAGACCAACAACACTGAACACTAAACATAAAACACTAAAATCATATTTAAATTACAAATTACTTTTTATTCAAGAAAATTCACTCGTCCCATTAAAGGGAACATAAAAATCATAAGAACAAATTAAACCCCAACAATAAACCTATACTATCTAAACTCTATAAACATACTGTAAACCCTCACAAATAATAACCAACTTAAACTCCCCACTAAAAAACTAACTTCAACTCCCCACTAAAAACCAACACAGGCCGACATTACGACGTCATATCCGAACAAGCCACACACAACTACGCCATAATCTGACCACTGGTCTTCCACAAAATGGGCCATTTCAGACGGAAGTGATTGATTAATTGTTCTATTTATAGACGCTGACCGAACGTAATTGATGACAACTTCTAAATCTCGTTCTAACTAATTTCAAAAATGACTACTTCCTGTCGACTGAAGTGCTAATCCTAATTCTAAATCTCTAATTGCTAAATATCTACAAATTTACCTTATGTACAACCCTATATTAAATTAAACTACAATAAAAATTCTACCTATTACTTTAATTAAACTACACTAACGAAAACCGAATTTAAAATAATCAGAAAAAGAATTCCGAAAAATGACGCAAGACCTAGCCGCTTAACCTCGTTTCAGGGCTTTCACAAAATACAAAACAATATTTACATACATCATTTTTATACCAAACAGTCCCCCAAGTCTATATCTATATTACAAATAATAAAATATATTTACATAAAAAGTCAATTACTTACATTCTCACAAATCATAACACGCTCAGAGCACAGAAACACATTCAAAACAGACCACTCATACAGCACAAAGCAATTAATCACCTTTTAATTTAAGTCACCGACCTACATTCATCTCCTAACTTTCTTTTTGCGACCCTGCAAAACAAACTATCATACAAAAAATACCCCTCTGGCCCTAGATCAATACAAAAAGTTACCCATTGGGACATACATAAAAAGCATGCAGCCTAAAGATAGGTGGAAAATGTGAAAGTCTCACTGGGACAAAAAATGCTGTACCTACTCTTAAAACATATGACATCAAAGTCACAATGAGATATACGTAGTGTCCAAGTACACCAAACAGGAAAAATCTATGCACACTACACAAAAGTGTCAACATGTCATGAAATGGGTAACAAAGGCATACAAAAAGTAAATATATCATTTTCATAAAAACATAACAAAAGGAAAGAAAATGGCTAAAAATAAAAAGTAAACAGAAGTGTAATGAGAAAAGAGCAGAGTCCTCTCCTGGTACATCTTGACGTCTTGTTTGGCACACCGATTTCACATTAACTATCATAGGGTCCACCGAAACCGTTTCTTTAACCACTTTCAAGCCATATAACGGTGCCGCCTGAACCATTCCTTTATTTACTACCGGTCCTGTTGGCACAACTACTTTAAACATGACTGACTGGGGTCTAACAGTTTGGGTATCCCCAACTTCAAGTAGAACACTGGCAGTTTGGTTGGTAAATAGGCTCTCCGTCACTGTGCTGACCAGGGAGCCTGTGTCAATCGTGGCCTCACAACATAGCCCATTAAGGCTGACATTTGCGGCAGGGCGGGTGCCTATTATCTGGCTCAACAGAGTGGAATCCTCGTCTTTGTGATGAATCGCGCCATTCGCTCCGACAGACGACTGCCTCCCTTTCAGGCACTCTCCAGCAAGGTGGTATGGGCTGCCACAGTTATCACAGTATCCAGAATGATAACCGTAGTGGTCTGGTTCACCTGAACGCTGTGGGTATGGATGAGCATCAGGGCTTTGTTGTGCAAGCTGCAGATACTCTATTGTTGTCGATAACTCACCCACCTGTTTGGCCAGTGCCAACACCAATTTTTCCAACTCTGGGCCCGGCTGTTGTGGCTCAACAGTCGTAGCTACAGAGTGCATCAAGTGGACGCCACATTCGTCCTCGGACCAGCGTATAGCCGTATCCCGGAGGTCTAGGAAGGAGGTCCTAGGGTATTTATGGATCTCCTCTCGCAGGTACTTCCTCAAGAGGGGGTCCAGCAAGTTTTCTGCAAAGTGGTCCCTCAAGATTACGGCATCTGTGAGGGCCACTGAGAGACAGGTTTGTCGCGCTAACAGGGCATCAAATGCAGCCTGCAAGCGGTGAGAGTAAGCTCTCACGGTCTCTGAGACATGTTGATGGACTGTGAGAAACAGGCCCATTAATTTGGAGATACTTCGTTTCTCCCCGTAGACGGACTGTAACACCCTGATCAGCTCTTCAGGGTTGGACCTCACCTCCGGTGGGTGGCACCTACACTCTGCCCTCACTGACTCGCCGAGGTGAGCCCATAGCACGTCTCTCTTCTCTTCGTTCTCGGTGACTTGTCTCGCCCTCCAGGCACCTCTAATGTCATCGATGAAGCTCTCCACGTCGCCTGGGTGGTTACTGCCGTGGAATAGCTTGATCGGCTCCTCACGGTGCAGGACGACATACACTGTCTGTGTGGCTTGTTCTTCACCAGCCATGCCTATGTTGGTTTTTTTTTTTACCTACATCCTAACCTCCAACCCATTAAACCTAACCTTCCTAAGCTAAAAACAGTAATCATTGGTCTGTTTAAGCACGGAATCCCACTTCTGACACCATTTGTAACAGGGTGGGGCGAGGGGGGGGCGGTTATATTTTTTATATTATTCATGGTTACTACTAATTAAAGAGGGTTGTGGGTAAAGGACAGCAATCATCTACTAAATACATCTAAACTAGGGCACGAGGGGACTTGGGCTTCCGTGACACTTCCGTTGGAACAGAAGGATTATTACAATCTAAACAGACCAACAACACTGAACACTAAACATAAAACACTAAAATCATATTTAAATTACAAATTACTTTTTATTCAAGAAAATTCACTCGTCCCATTAAAGGGAACATAAAAATCATAAGAACAAATTAAACCCCAACAATAAACCTATACTATCTAAACTCTATAAACATACTGTAAACCCTCACAAATAATAACCAACTTAAACTCCCCACTAAAAAACTAACTTCAACTCCCCACTAAAAACCAACACAGGCCGACATTACGACGTCATATCCGAACAAGCCACACACAACTACGCCATAATCTGACCACTGGTCTTCCACAAAATGGGCCATTTCAGACGGAAGTGATTGATTAATTGTTCTATTTATAGACGCTGACCGAACGTAATTGATGACAACTTCTAAATCTCGTTCTAACTAATTTCAAAAATGACTACTTCCTGTCGACTGAAGTGCTAATCCTAATTCTAAATCTCTAATTGCTAAATATCTACAAATTTACCTTATGTACAACCCTATATTAAATTAAACTACAATAAAAATTCTACCTATTACTTTAATTAAACTACACTAACGAAAACCGAATTTAAAATAATCAGAAAAAGAATTCCGAAAAATGACGCAAGACCTAGCCGCTTAACCTCGTTTCAGGGCTTTCACAAAATACAAAACAATATTTACATACATCATTTTTATACCAAACAGTCCCCCAAGTCTATATCTATATTACAAATAATAAAATATATTTACATAAAAAGTCAATTACTTACATTCTCACAAATCATAACACGCTCAGAGCACAGAAACACATTCAAAACAGACCACTCATACAGCACAAAGCAATTAATCACCTTTTAATTTAAGTCACCGACCTACATTCATCTCCTAACTTTCTTTTTGCGACCCTGCAAAACAAACTATCATACAAAAAATACCCCTCTGGCCCTAGATCAATACAAAAAGTTACCCATTGGGACATACATAAAAAGCATGCAGCCTAAAGATAGGTGGAAAATGTGAAAGTCTCACTGGGACAAAAAATGCTGTACCTACTCTTAAAACATATGACATCAAAGTCACAATGAGATATACGTAGTGTCCAAGTACACCAAACAGGAAAAATCTATGCACACTACACAAAAGTGTCAACATGTCATGAAATGGGTAACAAAGGCATACAAAAAGTAAATATATCATTTTCATAAAAACATAACAAAAGGAAAGAAAATGGCTAAAAATAAAAAGTAAACAGAAGTGTAATGAGAAAAGAGCAGAGTCCTCTCCTGGTACATCTTGACGTCTTGTTTGGCACACCGATTTCACATTAACTATCATAGGGTCCACCGAAACCGTTTCTTTAACCACTTTCAAGCCATATAACGGTGCCGCCTGAACCATTCCTTTATTTACTACCGGTCCTGTTGGCACAACTACTTTAAACATGACTGACTGGGGTCTAACAGTTTGGGTATCCCCAACTTCAAGTAGAACACTGGCAGTTTGGTTGGTAAATAGGCTCTCCGTCACTGTGCTGACCAGGGAGCCTGTGTCAATCGTGGCCTCACAACATAGCCCATTAAGGCTGACATTTGCGGCAGGGCGGGTGCCTATTATCTGGCTCAACAGAGTGGAATCCTCGTCTTTGTGATGAATCGCGCCATTCGCTCCGACAGACGACTGCCTCCCTTTCAGGCACTCTCCAGCAAGGTGGTATGGGCTGCCACAGTTATCACAGTATCCAGAATGATAACCGTAGTGGTCTGGTTCACCTGAACGCTGTGGGTATGGATGAGCATCAGGGCTTTGTTGTGCAAGCTGCAGATACTCTATTGTTGTCGATAACTCACCCACCTGTTTGGCCAGTGCCAACACCAATTTTTCCAACTCTGGGCCCGGCTGTTGTGGCTCAACAGTCGTAGCTACAGAGTGCATCAAGTGGACGCCACATTCGTCCTCGGACCAGCGTATAGCCGTATCCCGGAGGTCTAGGAAGGAGGTCCTAGGGTATTTATGGATCTCCTCTCGCAGGTACTTCCTCAAGAGGGGGTCCAGCAAGTTTTCTGCAAAGTGGTCCCTCAAGATTACGGCATCTGTGAGGGCCACTGAGAGACAGGTTTGTCGCGCTAACAGGGCATCAAATGCAGCCTGCAAGCGGTGAGAGTAAGCTCTCACGGTCTCTGAGACATGTTGATGGACTGTGAGAAACAGGCCCATTAATTTGGAGATACTTCGTTTCTCCCCGTAGACGGACTGTAACACCCTGATCAGCTCTTCAGGGTTGGACCTCACCTCCGGTGGGTGGCACCTACACTCTGCCCTCACTGACTCGCCGAGGTGAGCCCATAGCACGTCTCTCTTCTCTTCGTTCTCGGTGACTTGTCTCGCCCTCCAGGCACCTCTAATGTCATCGATGAAGCTCTCCACGTCGCCTGGGTGGTTACTGCCGTGGAATAGCTTGATCGGCTCCTCACGGTGCAGGACGACATACACTGTCTGTGTGGCTTGTTCTTCACCAGCCATGCCTATGTTGGTTTTTTTTTTACCTACATCCTAACCTCCAACCCATTAAACCTAACCTTCCTAAGCTAAAAACAGTAATCATTGGTCTGTTTAAGCACGGAATCCCACTTCTGACACCATTTGTAACAGGGTGGGGCGAGGGGAGGGCGGTTATATTTTTTATATTATTCATGGTTACTACTAATTAAAGAGGGTTGTGGGTAAAGGACAGCAATCATCTACTAAATACATCTAAACTAGGGCACGAGGGGACTTTGGGCTTCCGTGACACTTCCGTTGGAACAGAAGGATTATTACAATCTAAACAGACCAACAACTCTGAACACTAAACATAAAACACTAAAATCATATTTAAATTACAAATTACTTTTTATTTAAGAAAATTCACTCGTCCCATTAAAGGGAACATAAAAATCATAAGAACAAATTAAACCCCAACAATAAACCTATACTATCTAAACTCTATAAACATACTGTAAACCCTCACAAATAATAACCAACTTAAACTCCCCACTAAAAAACTAACTTCAACTCCCCACTAAAAACCAACACAGGCCGACATTACGACGTCATATCCGAACAAGCCACACACAACTACGCCATAATCTGACCACTGGTCTTCCACAAAATGGGCCATTTCAGACGGAAGTGATTGATTAATTGTTCTATTTATAGACGCTGACCGAACGTAATTGATGACAACTTCTAAATCTCGTTCTAACTAATTTCAAAAATGACTATTTCCTGTCGACTGAAGTGCTAATCCTAATTCTAAATCTCTAATTGCTAAATATCTACAAATTTACCTTATGTACAACCCTATATTAAATTAAACTACAATAAAAATTCTACCTATTACTTTAATTAAACTACACTAACGAAAACCGAATTTAAAATAATCAGAAAAAGAATTCCGAAAAATGACGCAAGACCTAGCCGCTTAACCTCGTTTCAGGGCTTTCACAAAATACAAAACAATATTTACATACATCATTTTTATACCAAACAGTCCCCCAAGTCTATATCTATATTACAAATAATAAAATATATTTACATAAAAAGTCAATTACTTACATTCTCACAAATCATAACACGCTCAGAGCACAGAAACACATTCAAAACAGACCACTCATACAGCACAAAGCAATTAATCACCTTTTAATTTAAGTCACCGACCTACATATATGCTCACAAACTGCAGACTAAGCGCTTTCATTTTCTTTTTTAAAGTAAAAAATTACATTTTTTTAGAGTTGAGGAAACATTGGACATGCGGATGTGCTGACGTATTCGACAAGCACACCTCTAAACACGCAATCGAAATGCGGATGTGCTGACGTATTCGACAAGCACACCTCTAAACACGCAATCGCATGCGGATGTGCTGACGTATTCGACAAGCACACCTCTAAACACGCAATCGACATGCGGATGTGCTGACATATTCGACAAGCACACCTCTAAACACGCAATCTACATGCGGATGTGCTGACGTATTCGACAAGCACACATCTAAACACGCAATCGACATGCGGCTGTGCTGACGTATTCGACAAGCACACCTCTAAACACGCAATCGACATGCGGATGTGCTGACGTATTCGACAAGCACACCTCTAAACACGCAATCGACATGCAGATGTGCTGACGTATTCGACAAGCACACCTCTAAACACGCAATCGACATGCGGATGTGCTGACGTATTCGACAAGCACACATCTAAACACGCAATCGACATGCGGATGTGCTGACGTATTCGACAAGCACACCTCTAAACTCGCAATCGACATGCGGATGTGCTGACGTATTCGACAAGCACACCTCTAAACACGCAATCGACATGCGGATGTGCTGACGTATTCGACAAGCACACATCTAAACACGCAATCGACATGCGGATGTGCTGACGTATTCGACAAGCACACCTCTAAACACGCAATCGACCTGACCCTTTGCAAGTGTTTTAATTTTTTTTTAATTAGATTTACAGTATCCTTTTGTCAATACAATAACAACAACATCAACAACATTAATAACAAATTAAGGCAACAACCAGTCAAAGAAAAAACAACCTAAAAACACATATACCTATAGGGCCTACACAAACCCATAGAAAACGGGGGAAAAAAAGACTCTAGGAGGGCCTACAGATTTGTTTTAAAAACTATAAATGTAATTATATTTTCTTTTCTGATCCCTTACACTGAATCGTTTATTTTACCTGTAGCTGCAGCCAGAAGTTGTAAGATTTCCTCTGACAAGACTACATCGGATTGTTTTCTCTTGCCGGAAGCGTCTTTTGCCGGTTCCTCTAGCGACACACATCGAATAACTCGGCATTTCCCCTGATTACATAATGCTTGCATTAGAGTTTCAAACTACATCAAATCTGATTCAGAATATTATTTATAATTTATTTATACATTTATACATCAAATCTGATTCAGAATATTATTTATAATTTATTTATACATTTAAATTTTGATCAGTCTATGCATACACCACAACGCAATTAATTAGAATTGAATAACAACTGTTGAAGACGCAACATATTTGGAGGAGGCATCGAAATGTACCATTTTAACACCAGAATACATGCAACATTTATTCTTTCTAAATTATTTATTATCCTGAGCTCCACTAATCAGCAAACATGTGCCCGGGCTGAACACAATCTCAATATTATTGAGCGTCATTAAAAAAAAAGGTGAGCATGCAATGAACTGTAACATCTTTTTATTTTCAATGTAAATGAAAAATAATATCTGTAACACATAACCGAAAGACGCGTTTTCTGGCGCCATATACTGTTTATAGGGAATTGTTCATGACATTACTTTATCCATATATTTATTTAATATATTCTAAAATACCATTCTTGGCTTCTCCATTATAGGCCTACGTTTATTTAAATGCATAACACGTTTTCGTTGATTAAAAAAAATGTCAAGGAAAGCAATAAATCAACCAGTAAAAGGCCTATAGTATACTTGTATACTATTCCACTGTCTACAGAGAAAACTAAATAAAATGTCTGACGTACTTGCATGCAGGCGTAGATCCAATCTTCAACAGAACTGTTCGCTACGATGACTTTATTGATTTTGTACTGAAATATAAACACATCTAAATATTCACTTAGGCCTACATGAAAGCACACCCCTGAATAGTAAAAATGAATACAAATTTAAAAAAAATACGTATCTGTTGGTTTTTGCTAATCTATAATCTTTTTCTTACCCATGTCTGCTTACATTTAATTATATTATGATTACATGTGTAGGTCTACATTAATTATGAGTTATAATTCGGGCTGGTAACTGGAGCACACATGGAACACAACGGTCTAAAATGGATATTTTACTTCAATAATCTTATTCGGTGGAGTAAGCTATAAATAGTGCTTAAGTTTTTTTTGTTGTTTTTTTATCAATAAAAATTTTTTAATCATTATTTTTTTTTTATTTTGTTTTACTTCAAACACAATAACTATCGTAGTTATAAACAAGCAAAACACATTTATAGTTTCTTACTATAGTAGAGGCAAGGTTTTCAATTAATAAATTTAAGTGATTAAACTTTATATCCATGTATAAATTACATTTTTAAAAATGATTTTTATTAAAACAAAAGATTCATTTTACTTCCTGAATCTGAGCATTCATGCAGAGAGAGTGAATCGACTCCAGACTCCAGAAACTTGATGAAAATAAATCCAATGTACTGGATAAAACAAAAATGACGAAAAAAAAAACGTTATCATATAATGCTTTTATCATTTATTGAATAATTTGTAACGTTTCATCTAATCTTTTAGAAAAACATTCTCCATCCTCTGCCCACCCATAACGCTGTACACTTTTCAACACGCATACTTGCAAACTTGCAAACGCAACATTTCAACAATTACAAAACGCAACAACATAAACAACATAAGCAAACAAAAATCCCAGACTGCCATGTTGATATTCACTATCTTGTCACCTGATAAAATTCTGCTTCTCCGATAGTTCCTTCTCAAAGATCTTGGGACACACGCTAGCAAATATGTCTTTGTCCACCACCAGTAGTTCACACTTTTCTCTGACCGATATAGTCGCTGTCCTTCTGATGTCCTGTAGAAGTGCCAACTCCTGTTGCAAACATAAAAAAACAACAGCAGTGGTCAAGACTTAAGTTTAGATTTAGACAGCAGGAAAGTAAAACGTAATCAAAATTTTGTCCACCAGTTTCAACGTACATGGCATAGGCCTACTAATGAATTGTGTGGCCTGCATACAGAAGAATTTACTTTCCACATCTACAAAAAGTGTCTTAAAAGAAGTAATACCGATGTTATTCAGTTTTTTTTTATAGTTTTCTCAAAACATGAAAAATTGACTATTGTGAAATGACCGTGATGTAATGTCGAAATACGTGGCTTTAGTTACGTTATTTTATAATTGTGGGTTAGGCCTATATGCAATTGGAAATGGCCGTTGTATGCGTAGGTATAGCGATGAAAAAAAGTAAAAAATATAAAGTAAAATTTTACTCCAAACGAATCTCCTCTGCACAAGAGGGCTACTGTTCTCATAAACTTCTTGCCATCTGTTGTGACATCTTCTGAGTTGACAAACACAGACCCAGAATATATGAAGTAGAAGTTTAGCCCAATGTGACCACTCTTGAGTACTACCCTGCCTTCTTCAACCCTATGTAGAGAGATTGAAATAATATTGAAATAATATTACCATTGAACAATATCATTCTATGTATCAAAGTAGGTGTCTATGTATCTTGTATCAAAGTAGGTGTCTATGTATCTTGTATCAAAGTAGGTGTCTATGTATCTTGTATCAAAGTAGGTGTCTATGTATCTTGTATCAAAGTAGGTGTCTATGTATCTTGTATCAAAGTAGGTGTCTATGTATCTTGTATCAAAGTAGGTGTCTATGTATCTTGTATCAAAGTAGGTGTCTATGTATCTTGTATCAAAGTAGGTGTCTATGTATCTTGTATCAAAGTAGGTGTCTATGTATCTTGTATCAAAGTAGGTGTCTATGTATCTTGTATCAAAGTAGGTGTCTATGTATCTTGTATCAAAGTAGGTGTCTATGTATCTTGTATCAAAGTAGGTGTATATGTATCTTGTATCAAAGTAGGTGTCTATGTATCTTGTATCAAAGTAGGTGTCTATGTATCTTGTATCAAAGTAGGTGTCTATGTATCTTGTATCAAAGTAGGTGTCTATGTATCTTGTATCAAAGTAGGTGTCTATGTATCTATCCATCTATCTATCTATTAATTTATCGAGCTATCTATCATCCTGTCTTTCCGTATGTTGGGGCTCCCAATTCCCCAATCTCTTCCACACTAGGAAGTATTTATTTTTCTTTCTGTGCTGTGTTATTAAAAAAAAATATTGATGCTTATAACAACTTCGGTTCAGAATATACGAATTTCAAACTTTGGAATACTTCATTAATTCTAATTTGAAATATCAAGTTTCAAATATTGATCAATAGATAAAATACTAGTTTTAATTTTTTTAGAATGAAATGGTTCGCGAGTTCAGCATGCTACTTCCTCTCACCCCCTCTCCCTTTGCGTTGTATTTTTTGCCACCCTCTTCATATTGCAGTAATCCCCCCTCCCCTCTGGGCAATCCTGGCTAAACCAGCGCTGTCTATCTATATACTTTATATTTATCTATCTCTCTCGCGGCATTTATATAACAAAGGCGCAACACTGAAAACTGTTTCACACATGGACGAACCTCTCCAAGGTAAACGCCCTGCACAGCGACATCTGCATCTCCTCTGTAAACTTATCGAAGCTACGAAGACCCCTGAGTAAGGCATGCAGGCGTCTGCAGTCATGTTCTGTCCTCTCCTCCGGTGGTAAGCTTAAAATCGTCATTCCCCAATCCGGCACATGGGTACTAACCTAAGTATTCAAACACACAGTTGTATTGGTCATAATTTAAACGTTTTAAAACATTTTTAATGCAACAAAATTGCCCAATCTATGGGTACTAACCTAACTATTCAAACACACAGTTGTATTTATCATAATTTACACGTTTTAAAAACATTGCCCAATCAATGGGTACTAACCTAAGTATTCAGACTCGCACATGTAGGCCTATTTGTCATAATTATTTACAAGTCTAAAAACATATTTAATTAAACAACATTTTAGTTGGCAAGACATTTCGTGTAAAGCACGAATGGCTTTCGACTTTTTGGCATATGCCCTACAATAATTATAACTAAGGCAAATATAATTTTTTTTAAACTTGCAAAATCAGTGCTGCTAGAGGAAAACATATAGATCTATATCTAAATCAGAGGTTCCAACCACTTTTTCTCCTCTACCCCTTTGATACACTTTTCATCAAAGAAATCTCCTACTTTCCTGTAACGCATCACTTATCCCTAAAATTTAATAAAAAAATATTCACGAGCAAAGCAAATGAAATAGATTTAATAAAGCTCATTAATATGTATAATTTTTTTTTATCAATTAACTTTTCACAAATATGTGAACTTTGACCGTCATAAACTATTTTTAAAGAAACATCAATTATTCAAAAACTTTAAAAAACAATCTAAGTGGCTCATCTTTGCTTTCCATTGTTAGCGTGCCTCCCCCTCCCCACAGTGGCAGTCCGCTACGGCCCCGGAAGTAGGTTACCCCAGGCTGGGATACCCTGACTAGATCATTACATAATTGAGAGAAAAATAAGCGAATTGTGCTGATGAGATTCTTTATGGATATAATATTTCTTGCAGGTGAACATTTGCTAGCAATCTCGAATGTTGGGTGTCGAAGAAAGATAACTTGCGAAATTGTGAGAATTTTTTTTTTTAAAACAGTTTTAAATAGTATAATGTTAAAAAAGGCGTAACAATTGTATAGAGCGTGTTTTCGAATATCATCAGTTTAAAAACATTAGAAGTTTAGTTTTCTAGCCAGCTAGCCTTTAATTGCATTTTGTGGACATAATTAAATTATTTTGCTCCCTCAATCGTGGCCAGAATATGACTATTAACCAATATTTAACTTTAAATTTATGTTTCCTAAGATTTTACTTTGGACTTTTTTAGGTAACCGCATGGTACACAATAATACGTTCACCAATAGGCATAATATAATTGTATCTTTTTATTTCAACATTTGTATCAAGAATCTAGATCTATAAGAAATTAATATTCATTATTATGTATTCATTTTACTTGTGGATTTTCGTTACATTTTGTGTTATATTATGTAACAGGACACTGTGACGGTTGTCTTAGCACTAAAATTCAGGCTGTAGTTATGCCCCTTTACAATAACTCATAAGCCGGTCAGGAAGAATGAAAAAAAACAAGGGGAGAAAACTCGAGTGTCAGCTAAGAGAGGCCTCTTAATGTAAAGATTAGATCATTCCCTCCGCTTCTCTTCTATCATTCCCTTACCGATGTAGGAAAGCTATTCACTATCTGATTCAAAGGAATGTATCGATTTATTAGCAGAGTAGCTGTGATTAGGGAGAGCAAAAAGTTGAGAGCGAGTCTGCAATTAGAGGCTCGACGCATGACGCATTGCAATCAGCCTTGCATTATTCTAGGACACTGATTATATAAACCCGGCTGCCTGGGGAAAAAAAAAGTTGCACGTTTAAAAATGTGTAAGCTTATAATGTGAGCAGATTAGAAGCAGGGGCGTAAACCTCAGACTTTAAAGGCTAGCACTGTACTGTGACTAAATCTATTGGGTTATCCGTCACCCACTTGCAATTAGAAGTTCCAGGCTATAGTTATATTATACAATTGTAATGCTTGTTGTCGGGAAGGTGAATGGTGATTTGTGTCGGCTGTTAGGTCTAACAACATTAACGACATACACACGGACACATCGGAACCAGTAAATTTAATAGACACGCCGCTGACTTCTTGAACTGTAATCAAAATTTCACTTAGCGCTTCGTTTTAGAATTTTAGAACTAGAAGCAGAGACAAGTATGTCATGCATATTCTAATGAAAATTTGAAAAACAAAAATTCTTCTCAGCGCTAGACTGCTTCAACTTTAATTACGTGGTTATCTCCCATACTTGGGAGAGCAGGGTTGTCTGTTCAATTGGCCCCGACTCTAATAACTGTCTTACAAAGTGTGTGCAAGTGTGCGTGTGTGTGGGCTCATGTGTGTGTGTGAATGTGTGTAGATATGTGATGGTAAATGGGATGCGTCTATGATTAAAATAGTCGTTTTATTGTCATTTACTTAGACTAAAGGCACCGTAACACCTTCAACATGTTGCCAATATGTCTCTTATTCAAAAGCTCTGAGGTTTAAAAAAAACAACACAAATTAAACCCCAATGTAATATATTGATTGATCAATAGAGCTGGAAATCAAACAGTCCAACATACGTGCCTGTGTGTGGTTGGTGGACGACGTTCTATCACTATGTTGGAAGACGCTTGATCTCCTTGTTGGAAGACGCCCTATCACTATAGTATAAAACGCCCTATCAGCCTATCACTAGACTATAGTATAAAACGCCCTATCAGCCTATCACTAGACTATAGTAGAAAACGCCCTATCAGCCTATCACTTGACTATAGTAGAAAACGCCCTATGTTAAGTTCTGCATATGGTTCTCAAAAGATACATTTTAGATTCGTTTTTTTGGGTTAGGTCTGCGGAGCAACTGCCATTAACCACTTTAGATGCTCATCCATTTTTCATAACAGTATTTCACTTATCCTGAATGATCGTTCGTGTATTTGTTTCTATTGCAAATGTTTATTAATATTATCCATCATAAATACATGTTATAGCTAAACTAATGACAAATTACATATTGTGTATAGCGCCATAACATTAGTCTTCGAATGCGCTTTACATTAAACCTATGTTATCACAATAAATAGAATTATTGTTTTTAAAATGTCTATATTATCCGCTTGTTTAATTGAGTTCGGAAATTCATTCCACCACAGAGATGCTACGACGCTGTTGGGTTTCAGTAATTGTTCAGAACATTTTTTACAGCCATGTTTTGGTCCCTTTGTAGTTTTTTTCAAATCACACTCAGGCATTCCTGTATACTGTATACAGACAGTTTGCTTAGTCTGAGAGATTACCAGAGCTACGATTTAATGTCTCACATGCTTCTTTTGTTAGAATGTTTTTAATACTTTTTATTCTCTGCAGATTCCACATTGCAGATATACATTTGTTTTTTTTTATCTTTGAGAGTTAAATTTTCATGTACATATACTAAGAAATATTATTTTTTGAGTTGTTAACTAGCTGATAATTTTTTAGCCATTTTTTTATTTGTTGTTTTACTCCGAACATGTGTTCATTTTTAATCTGTTGCCATCCACTCAGAGTTTGATTTCTCTTACACATTTTTCAAGTGTTGAAATTGACATGGCTTGATTTTTAGCTGGTAAAAATATATTTCATCTTTAAGGCATCTATCTATATAAAAGAGAGTGTTTGTACGCAAACGGATCCCCATAGGTGAATTTGAAATCAGGTGAGTTTGTGTTTCTGACCTATTTAGGCCTAGGCCTATATAGTGTCTAATAATTTTTCACATCGGACATGTGTCTTTGCTAGCTCAGTGGATAACGTAGCGGACTGCTATGCTGGCGACCCGGGTTGATCCTCAAGTTAGACTATACTTTTTTTTTCGACAATTTTTTTTTAAACTTTCAAAAACAAAAGACATTGGAAATCTACGGGCAATTTAGATTTTTGTTAAATAAAAATAGGCCATTCTTGCCTATTTTTTCACCCGATTAACGCATATGGATCCCCATTGGTCAATTCGCTACCTCAATAGTTAACGTAGCGGTATAAATTTTTTATCTGCACCTGTTTTTTTTTCACCCGGGCAACGCGGGCAATGTAGCTTGTAAGCTATAAAAAGCTATTGTTACTTCCCTATAACAAAATAAACACTAGCCATACTTATATTTGATGAAAGTCTTGATCTTGACAAAATCGAAAAGCGTACAATAAATGCCACACCACTGAGCTCTAATATATAGCTCAGTGAGCCACACATTCACGAAGAGCACAGCACTCTAATTTAGTTCGTACATCGCACATCATTGACGAAAATCTCGTTTCTATCGATCACATGTTAAGCTTTTGTTTAGCAGATAATGGATTGTAAATCAGCTTACAGGATATCGACTTAAGTAACTTTTTTTTTAGCCTGGTTACTTCGTAACTTTCAACATTGGCGTCGCTTTCTATCTGCATTTAGAAAAGTGTGTGTGTGTGGGAGGGGGGCGTAGTGCGGAAAACAAGGTTTAGGGTGATCTCGTCAAGTGTGCAACACGCCAAACTACAATTGTGAAGTAGGTGTGTTTCTTTTTAAGTTTGTGTGTTTGCTTTCTGCACTTTATTGTTCCCACCTTTAATAAAAGATGACAGGTGACAATGACACAATCGATGTCTCCAACGTCACGCTAGTGAAGATTTGTGGGACTAAAAGAACACTTTTCTTTTTGTTTTATCATGTTTACTTATCAAAAAGACTTTTATATTTGAAAATCTCTATTAATTAACGAAAGTTGACTAAACAGACAATACACGAACATATCATATGTGCAATAAACATCCACTGTTTTGCAACGCCGATGTAGTGCTATTGTTTTTATTCCTGAGACGATTAGCGACCCTTTTGAAAGAAAATGACTGTTTACGGGAATTTGAAACTGGGTCACTTAGACATCAATACCTCCACCAATGTGCCATTAAGCAACCAATAATTTAATCAACAACAACAACCAATGAGCGCAGTCGAAAATTAAAACAGCCAATAAACGTTAAAACAAAGAGAGATAGAGAGCGACAGCAGAAACGAAGGAAGAATAACCCACTCCTGTTTGCTACTCACCCGGTCACGTGAAAAGAGATGTTTGTTGAAGGCCAGGCTCTCGTCGTGGTTCTCAGAATACACCGCCATCCACTGCAGCTCCGTGGCTGACCTCTGGCTCTTGTCCTTGCTGCTGACCACGATGGCTTGCATGAGGCGCCTGAGGTAAATGGCCATCCGCCCGATCAGCCTAAACCTGGCCAGAGGCTGCAATGTTGTGGAATTTAAATACATGATCATGCAACAGTAACTTAGGGAAAATTTAAAAAAAGAAACGTCTTATCTGGCACAGTAGCGTTTTTACAACATTAATGTGATGGTAAGTTATGTCAAGTTTAAATTTTCAACGCTAATGTACACATTTGTGTTTATGATCACAGTAAAGCAGTAATTTCACAGCTGTGAACATGCGTGGTAAAACAACATCACAAATTAAAAATAAAAACGTTAATAGTCTAGTGGTCATTGTAAAATACAAAGAGATTGACCACAAGCACTGAATGTTGTTTTATGCATTCTCAGCTATGAAAGACTAGTGTCTTTAGTCACAACAATAAACACTTTGTTCAAAAGCAATGATCTCAACATACTTCTTATATAGAGTGCTATGTGTGTAAAGTATATTATAATATTTTTTTATACTGTATTTGGAATTGTCTCGCTAGTTCGTGTGGAGTAGAGCTATTTATTTATCTTTAATTTTGGCGAAGAGATTATTTGCTTAGATATTTATTTATTATGACATAATAACACCAAAATGTTTTCTTGTAGTCTCTACAATTTTCTAGTACGCATTTTCTTTTTGCATTCTGAAAGCTTCAGGGAAAATCCGTTCTGGCACTTTCTGCACCACAATCTATATAAGTCACACAGAGGTTTCCTTGTGATTGTTGTTTCTTAGCGATCAGGAAGCTACTTATTATTTACCACTGAAGTTGAATGTTATTACTGTACATAAGTTCAAGCATTAAATTCTTCTTTAAACAATCATCGAGTAGGCCTAGCTTGCTTGCGTTATTTCACAAGATCCTGGTCAGACGACAGAAGAACCGGATTGGTAAGATGAGAAATATGAGATTTGCAGACGTAGACAGGACTAGTCTAGTCGGAACATTTGTGTAGGCCTATTATCCGATCATCCTTCCATTTTTTTCTTCAAAATCAATTAAAAGCTTTAAAAGTATCTGCTTATTATTCTGAAAGAGAAATAAACTGAAGAAAAATAATCTTACTTTTTCATTCAAACGATTTAAGAATTAAACAGCAAAAATAAAAAATCGTTGATTTATTCAAACAAAATGAACTTTTTAAACCACGGTATGTAAAAAAAAATTAACAAATACTTTGTACTTTAAGAAAAAATCGTTCAAAGCAGTTTCCTATTACAAAATATAGTCTATACATCGTATCCTCCCTCTAATTGTTTTGTCTGCTGTTGCTAACGTGAAACTTTTGTAAACAGGAAATTCCATTGGATCATGTAGTGAAGTCAGGTTGTATTGAAAGGACAGCTGCAGGTTTATGTATACAGCTCACGAGACTGATAAACCACCCACGCATTAATGCCGTTACAGATAGGGAAAGAAGAGCTAAACTTTTTGTACTCTTGCTCAGCCAAGAAAATTCCTTTTCATTTTTCTAGCACTTCGATGAGATTTGTTCCGCTCTATTTTTTTAATTAAACTATTTTTTGCTTTCCACTGATTATGTATGATTAACATGTAATGCTTCTGGTAAGCGTTTGTAATGTGACTGTCAAATTGATAACAACATTTTAAAATCAAGTAGCCTAATTCTTGATTTAGAAACATGGTCTCATACAATAGCGCATGCTACTATTGAAGATGTCTTTTAACGTTACAAGATGTCAAAAAAACTAAAGAAGGGTCTTCCCAAGTTATAACTACCTGCAGTTGGGCTTATCTATGTTATTGTCTAGTATTGCTTGTTGTAAAGAAATATTTAATGACGTTGAGTTGTTGGTTTTCTTGACTTGTTCATGAAATCCATTCCATGCCCGAATACCACTCAGGAAGAATAAGATTTTAAAGGCATGTATTTCTTGAAAAAAAAAGAAAGGTCTTTTAATCCCTATATCTATATCTGTCTGTGTATTTTGTTTTGATATTTTTGTAATTTTAAGCTAGATTTTAATGCTTCACGTATTATAACAAATTGACCTTTTATATCGTCTTGCCTATTTTCACGTGCAAAAATCTGTTTTTATTATTTTCTGTTCTAGTTGATAGACAGATTCCATTGAACATCAATTAATAATAGAATAGCTTTTGTCCATGCTTTGTAAAAGTAGATCTATACAAAAAACATGATCGCCTACGGCAAAACATGGCGTTGTCCTCCAATTATAAGAAATCTAGGAGCAAAAAAAAACAAAACTACGCAACTAGAGTAAAGAGCTGTTTGTATTTCATTAATTGTGCGCCATTTAGAAAAACAACAGATATATTGATAAACGTGTCAACCGATACTCGTGAACAGAGGCGTAAATAAATGGAGATTCTAAAATGTTGGGATACAAATAGACGTAAGACCGTGTAAATGGGATTTTGAAAACAGGCATAAAAATTGATCCCTAATTTGGTCCAAGACGTTAGATTTTACGATGAGGCATATTATAAAATTAGAAGAAAGTGATAAAGTATTACGCACACTGGTGGGAGCGACTCCATTTGTTGTGGTGTGACAACGATCCGTCGCTGATGAGCTGGCTTGGCCTCCGGTTGAATACCGCCAGTTTTGAATTCTGCTGGCGGCAGACGTCGCTCGTTTTTGTCGGTATATTGTTCTTAATCTCTCCTCGAGAAACCTACATATTATTAAGAAAAAAAAACAAAGCGATGACAGAAAATCCTTTATATAGACACTCATTTCTACTATAGTTGAACAATGCATTTATTGTTTTTTGATACGAAATCGTTGTAATGCATACATACTTCGTTCAACGCCAATACCTTTAAAGTGTAAGTCTAAAATTATTGTGCTTGGAAAAAAGTTTAACCAAAAATTAAAAATCAAACGTAAGAAATGTTTCAGAATCTGGTTATAAGAAGGCCAATATTTTTACATATTAAAAAAAAATCTGCTAGATGGCGCCACAAAATCCTACAATGAGTTAATGTACCGAAAAGTAATTTCATGGTCAAGTAGAACATGAAGTGAAATTCAGTAATTGATACATTGATAGGCCCTATTAAATACATTTAATTTGTTTTTAAAATATATCTGTCTTGTATTATTAAATAACTATTTGTTGTTTTGGCTACTTTTTCTCAACTGCTTTTTAAAATTAGGAAACTATTGTTTTGTTTATATATTTATATTATTTTTTTATATATTATATTAAACAGCCATCCACCTTCAAATGCCTCAAGTGCGGCAGGGATTGCCACTCCCGAGTTGGTCTACACAGCCATTCTCTGCGGTGCAGCTGGACACCTCACACATGAAGCTACACCATCGTCTCTCGAGACGGACGGATGCCGACGATATTATATTATATGATAGTTTATATATATATATTATATTATAATTTATATATATTATATCCCTATCATAAGGATGGTTTGTTTATTCCGTAATTCATCAATGCGCCAAATACACGCCTCCCCCCTTTCCTTAAAATACGTGCCATTAAATAAAAGATCAAACAATGCCAATGCCTTCCGCTTTTAAAGGACACATTCTCTGATATAAATGTGGCAGTTATACGCTCATAAATATTTAATAATAATAGCATTTGTCTGAACCCAGGGGACACTGGTGAAGGATCTTCGATAGCCTGGGCAATGTGTAAGAGGATCAGCCGTCCCCCAGGCATCAGATCCTTCTGTCAAGGCCATTAGTAGAGCTAAGGGGATTAGGTCGATGCGCAGGGAGAGAGTGGGAGACAGATAGATAGAGTGAGAGAGAAAGAGAGAGATAGGGAGACAGAGAGATAGATGTAGATGTAAAGAGGGCGAGAGTATTTTGTTCTACACGTTTAAAATATTTAAATTCCAACATGTTTTCAGTGATAAAAATGTGAAGTAGAGCATAGTGACTGGACTGTTAAGTTTATCTAAGTAGCCAATGTGCTAAGCTGCTAACATTCAAAATCCTAAATCCACTTCACATACACGGTCATATTTGTTTAACATATATAGTCTAGGTCTTAATGTTCATATTCAGAATATTTGTGCACGATTCGCCATACATAAAATGTAGCAGGCTTTTATTTTACTTTGCAAAGAAAATGTGCATTGTGATGGCGTATCGAAGGTCCCGGGCTAGAATCCTGGTACAGGCTAGGATTTTATCATGGGCCTGGTGGGTGTCCCGAAGTCTGGTGAGATTCTAACAGTAGTTTGGATAAGTGGGGCAACCACACACGCCCTTGTATACCATGCTCATAGAAACTTGTGAAGGCTACAGGTAACCACGTGACTTGGATATTTAGAACCCTTACTGTTTATTGTATATTTTCGTTTTTTTATTAAAACACCGAATAGTTTTTTTTATTAAAACACCGAATAGTTTTTTTTATTAAAACACCGAATAGTTTTTTTTATTAAAACACCGAATAGTTTTTTTTATTAAAACACCGAATAGTTTTTTATATTAAGACAATAAAAATAAGAAACACGTTCTTTAGAGTAATTTAATTGATTTGAGAAAATTAGTCAACTAGATCTAACTTCACGATTGCAAAAAGAAATAAAAGTAATGCCGGAATAGTTCACCTTTTGGCCTTAAGTGAATTGTAGACGGCTGTTATTGGCCGAATCCTTGACTTCCGGGTGAAAGGTAGATCGAAATCTAACATTTTTGTCGTTGATAAATCCTCGTCTTCCTCGTATAGACTTTCTGACAACAATGTTTCTTGATTTCGCCATGGAGTTTGCATTTCTTTTCGGTCAGAGTTCGGTCTCGCTGATATGGAAGTTTTAGGCCTGGAGTCTCTAGACTGTGCACGTGATTGCAGTCGCTCCAGCAACGGACAAGAAGATCTCATCAGGTTACTCGTGGTCAATTGACTGGTGCTGGGCCTTACGCCCGACTTCAGGTCATCCGACCAGCGATCCATAGACGTGTTTGGCCTCTTAGTGACAAACCTGGATTCTAGATAGCTTTGCCGCCTGTGCATTCCAGGCTCACTCTGGGTTTGGCTCGCGGAATGAAATTTAGAATTAGCATCCAAACGAAGAAGCCGATCACGAGAAACAGCGTTGGGGTCACTGTCTCCGCAGTACTTCAGCTCACCACAAGGGATGGCGTTTCCGTAATGGTCAATATACGCAGGTGGACGATGGTTCTGAAACAGATCGTCTGAGCTGATGGATTTCAGCCTCCTTGTGATTCGCCGACCAGATTTGAGTGGAACGCCCTGTCTGAGGTGCGCACCGTTCGGAGATAGGTCCCGAGGATTTCTGAGTCGCCCACTCGTCACCCACACGTAGTTCCCTTCATCCATTCTGTCTGGTTTGGAACTTTTGAAAATTTCCTAAAGAAATCGAAAGTCAAAGTTTACATTTGTTATTTTTATTATTCAAATAAATGCGTTAACAATAAGGATTGAATGGTAGTACACCAAAATGGTTTCTGGATACTCAAGACTAATGGGTCTAGACGAGTTCAAATTTCTATGATGAAAACCTAGCCTTTGTCAGTAAGAAAGCAAACAATAAAAACATGCTGTGCATGGACAAGTCTTAACGTGTATGCATGCATAAAAGGTCACGTGCAAAAACATTTCCGTTCTTATTCGATCATTTTATTCAAACAATGTCTGTGTGCTACTTTACTGGTTGTACTCAAATTTGTTGGGGATTAAAATTTATTACATTTCCAATAGATGCTTACAAAGCAAAACAATGTATTGTGAAAGTCAGAAGAGAATAATCACCTTTTTAAAATATCAAACTTATTGCTTAATAAAAAATAATTTTTGTTATTCGTTTTTATGAATTTACGCATTTTGTTTTTCAATAACCAAGAAAACGCAACTCTTGACTCATTTATTTTGTAAACAAATAAAAATTTAACGTCACGCGACTAACACTTGAGTATTAATGATCGCCTGTTCACTTTTGATGTTAAAAACGGATTCCTCATAACTAACATTGTATCCTTTGTATAATTCTAAAAGACTAGAACTGGCCGTCGAGGTTGAAATCAATTGTCAAACACCAGCAAAAGCATGCTTTTTTTGTTATTAGTTTAAAAATAGAACAGGAAGTTCACGAACATTCGGGTTCAAAAGTTCACGCCTCATTAGGACTTGTCCATTGTTATTAACTTATTACAGATAGCCTATTATCGACATAAAGGCAATGGCTGCTGATACTTCTGAGATCTAGATTTCAACAGAAGGAAACGACACATTACAAAAAAAAATTGCAAAATATTCAACACGTTTTTAGATTGCACATACTTATTTATATATCTGTTTTTTTTTCATACAGGTTTCTTTATATCAGGAGAAAAGACACTTCAATACAACACGTTTTTAATCAGAATAAAATATTCATGAAGCCCTTCAGCTTAAACTAATCCAACTGTCTTGTATGTATGTAGTACAGTACAATTTTTTGTAACAGTATTTATGCAGGATATAAACTCCACAGTAAAAACAGGGACGGTTACTCTCACTGGCAGTAGCTATATGACGCAGACGAACCAAAAATCAATACCTGCATATGAGATATATAACAGTAGATAAGCCTGTTTGATTAATCCTCTATTGAAATATTCAAACATACACTTTGAAAATAAAAATACAACCCATTTAGATTTCACTTTCAAATCTTGCCATTTTGTTTACGATTTTCTTATCTACTAATAGACACCCTTTTCCTGTTATCTGGCATTTATTTGGATTCTTTTACACAAGGGATTAGTTAGTATATATGTTACGGCCAAAGTCCGAAGTGCGGCCAGATCGCGATCTGGCCGACCAGATCGCGATCTGGCCGAGGCGTTTGGCCAATGTCCGATGTGCTTGAAATTGTAAGTGTTTACACTACTTTGGCCGGCCACTTCGCGATGTAGCTGGCAATCCCTGGCCAATGTCCGATGTGCTGATACAAGAATGTTCGGTAGGCGGCACAGGTGTGATGGCGGCTTGCATAAGGTAGCAAGGACAGTGATACATACGCTGTGACGATAATTTTCTGTTCATCTTTTGCTTTTCAGAGAAAGTTCTGCCGAAGTGGTCACTAATTATCAAGAAAATTAATTATCACACGATTTAGTAAGCTATCTACCTGGATAAAAACACCATTTGCGCCATAAATTGACTGGATGGTGTATGCGAGTCTAGGATTGACTTTTGATAAGCCACAAAGGTGGGAAGGCAGGAGCGACCGTATTTTTATCTAGCCATTGTCCGCGCGGTCTAGTTTCATGTGTTGTATAAACATGGGTGGGGCCGCCAGTCTCAATGAGATACCCTTGAGATAACACTACTGCACCAATAAACAAAGGCATTTGACTTACACATATACCGAGCATCGTTTGTGGATTATTTTACTTTGTGTACATGTGTGTTCTAGGTACTGTAGATTATAAGCGGTGTTCCAACAAATATAAATATCGTGCATCAAATCCAATAGCGCTAAGGAATAAGTTCTGCTATCACGCCTATAGACTTACAAGTCAATTTTGATTTGATGAGTAGAAAGTGCACGTAGGGACAGTACAATTAATTGGGGGCATTCAGGCTCCGATTAGGCGCAACAACGTGCACTCTGCTGGCCACCCCATCCCCTGTTACAACATGACACTGCCTATGTTAATTGTGGTTTCATTGTGAGTATTGTATTCCTCGTCACGAGTTTGTATAACAGTATAATAACAGTCTATATGCATTTAACTGGGGCTGTATCCCATGTAGGAGCGTTTCAATTTCAATAAATTCATATTATTGTTCTGTAGGTTATCCCATGGCATCTACTGACGAGACTAGTATGCTAGACAAAGTTGGCGTACATGTAAATGCGGAACCAACATTTGATATGAAAACTATGTTCTTAGATACTTTGAATACGTTACTGCAAGAAAAAGCTAATAATAGCTGGATCATCAGCAGATACAAATATTATTGTGCTTTTATAGAGGACGTTAAACAGGCTAAAGCAAAGCAGAAAAAAAAAAGTGTTGACTATCGTCGTCTAAGAAAGTATGACGTTATTTAGGTTGATGGCAAAGAAAAACTTATTGTGCCAGTAACAAAAGACAATAGCGTTATTTTGTACTATGTGCACACAGAAGAGTAATAGACGAACATGACTGATTTGTTAATTTATTTTAATTAAATATTGTTAATAATTTACTATAATAAACTAATTTGACTGATTTTGTAATTTAGCTTAGGCCTAATTATTAAACAATATAAGCCTAATGTGATAATTACGGTATACAAACACTCAAAATCTGCTCATGACCTTCTTAATCGGGCTTTGGCCGATCGCCTCTGGCCATTTCGCGATCTGGCCGGCCAAGGTCCGAAATCAAGAACAGATCGGGCTTTGGCCGGTCAAATGTGAGGTGATATTGGCCACTTCGCGATCTGGCCGGCTTCGGGCTTTGGCCGTAACATATATACAAAAAAAACTGCCTATAACATGTAAACAGTTAAAATTTAGATGGAATGAAATTAAACGTTTTTTTTCAAAAGCTTTACCTCTATCTAAACTAATATGTCGTCATATTTACGCTATTTTGCTTTAAAATATTTCATCGATAAATAATTCTAACATACAGGATTGTTTTAATTTTATAAAGGGGCATTTTGTAAATAACATCTGCTTTCGTACAAAAAAAAATAATTGTGTTTGATAAAGAATAATATAGTCTAAGCTATGCCTGTTGTTTTTATTCCCTTTCCACTAATCCATAAGTTCACTTACACAAGAAACAAGTTGTTCATAGAAATATTTTGTCTTCAAGAGATGTTGTTGAACTTTTAATTTTTTTTTCATGGAAAATTATTAAGTTGGCATTATATTTTTTTAGTTAGAGTTTCAAGTTGATTCCCATTAAATGTTTTTCTAATAATTTGATGTGTGATTTTTAATTTAGAAAAAAATCATCATTGCTATAAGCTCCTAAAAATGTGTGATTAAAGCAAAATAATAAAAAAAAAAAAATTGAGTTTTGTCACTATCAGGTTGAATATTTATTAAAACTTTCATCACAGTCTTCGTTCAAAGACGATAAACTTTTAATAGCATTGTAAATGAAGAGGGGTATTGTTGTTATTTTTTCGTATTTATTAGAAACTATTTTTAATTGTTTACATTATGAAGACAAAATCATGCTACGATATATACAAGAAAATTGATTTGAATTTGTTTGTATGAACATTTAAATAGCTTAGTAGACTGATTATAGAGGAGCTCATTTGATGCTGTCATACATACTACTGAGTGACACGACTACAATGAAACAACCGTATATATACCTGTGGCATGAGAATTATATTATGAACGAAGGGAATGCAAGGGAAATTACTTTGGTGATGTTGATAATAAAAGCGGTTCGATTAGGCTTGACATAATATTGAAATATTATTCTGTAAATAAGTTTGCGAGTTAAAGGTTATAGTTATTTTTCCGAGTCAAGTTCTTTATTATTGAATTATTGGTTACGCAAGACTGAGAGAGTCGGAGCCAGAGAGCTGAAGATTAGACTGTGCACTAGAATGAAATATAAACAAGACTTAACAATACCAAACTCACTCACCCACCCAAGTATCACAATCTTTACATTACACTTTTTAAACCTTTACCACGCTTCATCTTTTAGATGACATTTTTCTATGCACATTATCAAAGTGCTGGAACACAACAAAACGTCAACTAATAATAATTAAAACCAAAATGTATGAGCGTTGTTCAAAAACAACAACAACTAAACTAAAAAAAAAAAAGAAAGAAAGAAAGCCAATCGGGGTCTGTTCCAAATAATCAACTATGCCTAACAAATCAACTGCAAAGCATAACAAGTAAAAAAAATAAGAATTGTCACTCTCTAAAGCAATTCTAAGAGTAAGAGCAGCTAAAGAATCTATTCTAAGAGGAGCAAGGGCAAAACTATGTCCCTCGTTGAGCTTAACACCTCCCAACCAACTGCGACAGAGATGGACGGAGACTATAGGATGGAGCTTAAAGCCCGAGCCGAGAAGAAAACAGGTCGCCTCCAATGGTGTTAAATATAGGAAATTAAATGGGGAAAAATCGGACCGAGAAGTGATCCAAAAAACAGTGGTCAATTAATTAGACATCAATAAAGAGATGTGCTACTGTAGTTGAAAAGGAAATGTATAATCATTATTAGGAGAAACAAAAAATCCCATGTGAATTAAATGAAAAAATATAGATATAAACAAATTAATTAACAAAAATATGTCTTTTGATTTAAAATGCGATATATATATATATTACATGATTTTCGTTTCATTAAAAAAATCATTACTAACCTGCATACTTTTGATGGGACACACGGCAAAACAACTATGCCGATCTGCCGTAGCATAAAAGCAATATCCTAAACGGCATGACTATAACTGAAAGTTCATTCAAAAACAACTTCACATACAACTATTACACCGAAATGGTGATTCCTATAATTAAAGCAAGTTTTGTATTGAGAGTTGAAATTTGACAAACTAGGCCAGAGTATCGACACTGCCGTTCGTAGCACAACAAAAAAGGGAAAGAAAAAAAAAAAAAAGAAACACAAGCAAAGTCAATACTGTCAGACTATATGACAAGGCCTTATGTATGAAAGATTCAAACATGACATTATTGCCAGGTATAGAAATCTGGAACAACTCAAAGAAATCATTCTTTGAATCTGTGCAGTTCTTTAGTATTCAAGAGCAGAAGTATAAGTGTTAAAGCCTTTAACTTAAGGCGCTGTCAGGCCTGCACGTTGGCTAACAGATTGCGATCTCAGCCCCCCCCCCCCTAATTTCACCAACGCCCCACCTCTCCCCTACCCATTTGTATTGATCGTGTTTTAAACTCAAACATTCTGAACATATAAAGAAAAAAATTAACTGTTCGTTCACTTTACTTTTATTTTTGTATGTAATGCTTGATAAATTGTGTATAAATTATTGATCAATTAAGGGCACATTACCACTGTCAGGGTTATTGATTAAATGAGGACATTTAACTTTATTCAAACACGTTTAGTGTCATTCAAAAGAGAGCGAGAGCTGTACCGTTCAAAGCTTCACTCATCTAGATAGCGATAACCAAGAACAATTAACCATCTCTCACCTAATCAAGATTTATGTGCCCCTGGGCCCTATGCCCTAGACTATATAATAGAAATGAAAGAAATAAATTAATTTATAAACAATGAAATATTTATTTAGAGCTTAAATTAAGTGCCGACTAGGCTAATATTTAATGACAAATTAGAATTTATAAACACAAAATTTGATCGTAGTACAGATAATCTAATAACTTTAGATTAAATAAATTGAATAAAACTTTTTTTAATTCATTCAATCTAATGGTTTCACGTTAGACTTTAATGTGACATAGAGTTATACTTAACTGAACTAAATGTGATCTAAAGTTTTGTGTGTAGGTGTGTGTGTGTGCGCGTGTGTGTGAATGTGTGTATGACTATGTTTCTGTTCATGTTCCTTATTACAGATAAACAAAATCCACCGTGGCTACAGTAGCGAGTGTATTAAAGAACTTTTAACTTTCAAGTGGTTTTAATTTCTAGCTTTCGGCAGTTGAAAGAAGGGAAGTTAAGTCTCCTAAGGTTTGGAGGCGTGGAGTGGGGGGTGCGGGGAGTATTTATGTACATTGTATATATTGTTTCTTTGTGTTAAACAAGTGCTTTACACTTCATGCCCCCAGTGGCTTGAGTAAGAATATCATTTACATTTTTTTCCTTACTTGTAAATATCTTTTGTCACAAGTAAACAGCTTTTAACGCAAGTAGGCTAAATTAACTTTGTCCCAAATTAATATACTTTCTTAAAGGTAATATATTTTGTGACCAGCAATTATCTATTTTATGCATTTTGCTACCAGTAATTATATTTTTTTCACTAGTAAATATTTTTGTCACTAGTAAATATATTTTGTCACAAGTAAATTTTTATTTTGTCACAAGTAAATAAATTTTGTCACACGTAAACAGATATTTGTCTCAATCAAATATCCCAGGGACTTGTGTCAAAAGTTTCACACGGCAGGGAATCGTACCACGTTGCAACTCCCTAAGGAACAGTGGCGCAATTTGATATCAGCGAAGGAAATGACCCCAAAGGTCACACAACTCGATAGTTTTATAGACCAGTGGGAATAGCTATAAATCACACTGCCACAGATGAAATGAGACATTGAGATAAACAAAGTCTTGTGAAGACAATATAGAACAGTGAAGTCCATGAATGTTTACTGCCCTATAGAGTCTAGAGTAGAGAAAATAGAACACTCTTGCTATCTGTAACATAACAAACTTTTATCAAAGTGAACACAAAATGAACAAGTTCTAGCCACGTACATGTTTCTGTAACTTCCCTGTTGGTACATTTACAAACACCTGTTCTTACTTGGAACGCAATTTTGGAGTCGGTGTCGTAAAAATAAATCGATGGTGATACTGTAATAAATTAATGTTAACTTAATATAACCTAAGGAGTGATTCAACTGAATTAACTCTCAATACTGTAATAAATCAACTTTACCATATAACACAAAGAGTGATTCAACATAATTAATTCTTATCTTATCTTATATATTACATATATTCTCTCGATTTGACGCGTTGACCTAAGTGCCTGGTAACTTAAAGCATTGAGAATGATTATTACTATACACATGATTGGCACTCCATCACAGCAGTGTAACGTATCCGTTATTTAAGGTTTTTTAACAAGAGAGGAGACTTTTTAATTAACCGTGCTAGACCTCCTTAGCCTTGGTTATAATTTTAGAGTTTTATGAAGAATTTTCTTAATTTGTAACTTTATGTTGTTTTTTTTTTTTTGTAAATTCAACATACAGTATTTGTATAAAACGAAATAAGCTACAGTTACCCGTATGTCACTCTCATTTCCCAAGTTTTATTAAACCTCAGCTAGAGTCTTCTAAATTGGACTTAAATTGCATTGTCATAGAAAGCATAAAGTGTGTTATAGTAAAATGATTGCAAAAATTGATAAATCCAACTACAGAATAGGGTAGGTTGTTTAGGTCTCACAATTTATTTTTTGATATAAACAATTATTACATACAATGATTAGTTTTTAAAGAAGTCAAACATTTTAATCTATCATTTATATTATTTTACTAATAAAAGTCTGAGATATGCAATAAGTATGTTTGGATATTATAATAATGATAGTGGATTTATATATATATATTACAATTACTATTGTTTTATTTACGTTGGGCTTAAACAACGCTCTGTGTATGTGTGTGTGTGAAATAGGTTAAATACACGGCCAATAAGGAATCGAAAATGTGCACTAACACAAGCATTATGTTTGAATCCTTTAAAAAATTGCATTATATTAAAGATTTTTAATAAAAAAAAAAAATTTCATTCCAAGCCCTGGTCTTAACGAAACAAACAATTAATTTTAAATAAAGTGGTAAAGAACGCTCAAATAAATAAAACGTAAAAAAAATTAATTAATTAGGAGCATTTTTTGTTAGAATTTGTATCAATTTGGGTTATTGAACGGAATAGAAACACAAGATGAGAACAGAAGAACAGAAACGCACGATGAGAATAGAAGAACAGAAACACACGATGAGAACAGAAGAAGAGAAACACACGACGAGAACAGAAGAACAGAAACACACGATGAGAACAGAAGAAGAGAAACACACGACAAGAACAGAAGAACAGAAACACACGATGAGAACAGAAGAACAGAAGCACACGATGAGAACAGAAGAGCATTAGCACACCATCAGAACAGAAGAACAAAATTACACGACGAGAACAGAAGAACAGAAGCACACGACGAGAACAGAAGAACAGAAGCACACGACGAGAACAGAAGAACAGAAGCACACGACGAGAACAGAAGAACAGAAACACACGATGAGAACAGAAGAACAAAAACATACGATGAGAACAGAAGAACAAAAACACACGATGAGAACAGAAGAACAAAAACACACGATGAGAACAGAAGAACAGAAGCACACGATGAGAACAGAAGAACAGAAGCACACGATGAGAACAGAAGAACAGAAGCACACGATGATAACAGAAGAACAAAAACACACGATGAGAACAGAAGAACAGAAGCACACGATGAGAACAGAAGAACAGAAGCACACGACGAGAACAGAAGAACAGAAGCACACGATGAGAACAGAAGAACAGAAGCACACGATGAGAACAGAAGAACAGAAGCACACGATGAGAACAGAAGAACAGAAGCACACGATGAGAACAGAAGAACAGAAACACACGATGAGAACAGAAGAACAGAAACACACGATGAGAACAGAAGAACAGAAGCACACGATGAGAACAGAAGAACAGAAACACCAACAAAAGAATCGAACAATGAGAAAAAGAAACTACAAGCCAAAAGTAATTTGTATTGGTTTAATTTTTTCTCGAAGTAAATTTTCCAACTGTAAATCTGTCAAAATAGAAACCTAATAACGTAACCACAAATACAATGACAATTGTTATTTAAATAATATACATTTGCATAAATCAGTAAAATTTCAGGACTTTTTGAAATTTTTAAGAAACAACATTATTTAGCACACACAAAAGAACAACAAAAATATTTTACAAACAATAACTGTCAAAATTTTGTTTTAAGATATGTCACACAATATGTATTTTTAAAATTTACGTTTCATTCAAACATTGAAAAGTACAAATCAAATTTACATTATGAGACTTGTGTAGATGGGCGCGATGGCTTTGAGAATTACCATTATTAGATTTCCGGGTTCATAGCCTGTAAAACTGGAATATTTTCAAAGGTCTTGAAGACACCCCAAACCTGGCACCGTAAATCCCCTTATATACAGAAGCAATTAGGGTATTTCTTTTTATTCAACCTTATAGATGACGGCATTGGTAAGGAGAAACACTTTACTCTTAATATAGTTGTAGGGTAGAGATATTAGTATTGAAAGTACCGTTTTTTTTTTAGTTGTCTTTAAGGAATAGGCCTATGTTAGTTTTTATAGGTTTACACAGTTATAGGGAAAACCCGCTTTTTATAAGTGAAAGAAAATCCTTAAATAACAAGCAAGTGACATGACATTCTTGGAATAGTTTAACCAATGCAGACTGAACATTGATGCACAGTGGAAGACATTGATGAAAATATTAAACTTTCTATCTACAAACGGTTGATTGTCGTTAAGAGGGATGGAAGGTGAAGGGAGATAATTAGTAAGAAGGGAAATGATCAAAGTTAAACGCCACAACATATAAAAACAATTTTTGTAAACAATGGGGAAAAAAACGAATTGAATGCATTCAAAATGTGTAGGCCTACAATACATCCATTTTGCAATTTAGATGACTACAAACAAGATTTTACTGATTATATTTATTATATTATAGGTTGAATCCCATTAGCCAAATAGTATTTAAATTTAAACCCACAGCTAGCTTTAACAATTATTCCTCTTATTAATTACTATTATTAAGGTAGCTAGATATTCGCATAGTAAAGTATTAAATATCTGATGAACTCTTGGCCATTTGACTCTAAAATGAATGTTGAAGTTGTTCTTTGAAGCAGAAAAACGTATTCCGCTTACCAACTAGCAAGAGTGTATCATGTCCTAGGATATTAGCACATAGACGCGACAGAATTACACTTGTTTAAGTGGTTATGGCATTCATAGCTTTAAGCAGAGGTCCGAACTTTACTAGTCTGGACTTGAGTCTTATGCTCGTCAATAAGAGTGTTTGATCAATTTGCGAAAAAATTCCTTTGTGGTTTGTGCTCAGTATGGGGTCAGAATATTGTTTCCGACCATCTAGCTGATTGTAAAGTTATCCTAAACATCAGATGATTGTAAAGTTATCTTAAACACTAGCTGTTTGTAAAAAAATATCTTAAGCACTAGCTGCTTCTAAAGTTATCTTAAACACCAGCTAGTTGTAAAGTTATCGCAAACACCTGCTGATTGTAAAATTATCTTAAACAATATCTGTTTGTAAAAATATCTTAAACATTAGCTGATTGTAAAGTTATCGAAACACTAGCTGATTGGAAATGTATCTTAAAGATCAGCTGATTCTAAAGTCAACTTAAAAAATCAACTGGTTTTAAGGTTATCTTACATTAGCAAACATTGTATCAATAGAAGTAGACTTTATGTACGAGTGTACTTGTGCATGTTTTATTTTTTATATCTTGACTGATAACAAAGTAGCATAAACTTTGATTTGTTTATTACATCGTTTATCTTTTTTTCAAAAGTAATTCTACATTAAGCATAGATCAAACTAAACCAATACATTTACAACAATTTCATTTGTCATTTAAAAAAAAAAATTGCACTTTTCACAACTAAAATTGAGCGTTGGACTAAATACTTTGATAACGAGTGAGAGGCTTTTTTTAAAACTTGATGCGCATGACAGAGTTCCAGAAATGATTTCATTGATTGGCTAATGCGTCGGGGGATTCTATTAATAGCTTAACAAAATCTTGGTTAACATATTAAAAAGAATTACTTTTTCTAGGTTATACGACGAAAAGGCTGTCTTCAAACTCTAACAGAAAATAATACCAAATATTAACGTTTCGATTTGTTCATCGTTAGTGCTAGCCTATCTATGTAATACGTAAATAAGGCTAACTTTAATATTACAGTGGACATTTTAATTTTCGGACTAAAAAAAAGTCCTATTATAAATACAGAAAAAATAAATTCGATCTAGACAAAAATAGAAAGTTACAAAAATATTAGCTTTATAATAATTATAATAATTGGAACTATTTTTTTATATTAAGGAACGAATTCATAACGACGTAAACATGCATATATATTCTCATCCAATCCATCTTACTAATGGAAATCTTTGCTTCCGGCTATCTGCAATACAACCAGTAATCATCCCTCGCAACAGTCGGCAGCGCTACCAAATCGTTCTGTCAATGTTCTGTCAATGTTCCCGCTAGAATGCTCTAGTGGCCTAGTGCTCAATTATCACAGCAAAAGTATGATCTTATTTTCCCTGCTCAAACTGTGTAAAAAAATATTTAAATTCTTATAATTTGCCAAAAAAGAAAAAAATCTTCAATGAACATATAGCCTAGTCTAGACTCTAGATTAGATCTAGTTTATGTTTGTGTAAAAGTACGCATTTGAATGATTTAAAAAAAAAAGAAGAAATAAAAGCAAGTTTAGCAAGTAATTTTACTTTAAGCATCCGTGAATCGATATAAGGAGACAACATTATATGATCCGTGTACACTTGTTTTTCTCACTTAATAACTATAATTCATACTGTCTGAATAAATTGACATCTGCGGTATGAGTTAAACAAACTTAAAATGAACATTGATATATAGACTAGCCAAATCAAACCCATACCCCTCCCCAACAAAAATAAATAAATTAAATGTTCATATTTTTATACAGTAAAAAAAATGGGTTAGTCTAATTGATTAGTGTCTAGGCAATTTAACTTATATGTTACAGTCGCTTTTCTAGACAGGTGATTGATTCACCCTACGTTTATATGTGGTTATAATCTAGTCATGTGGTTAAATCTAGTCATGTGGTTAAATCTAGTCATGTGGTTAAATCTAGTCATGTGGTTAAATCTAGTCATGTGGTTATAATCTAGTCATGTGGTTATAATCTAGTCATGTGGTTATAATCTAGTCATGTGGTTATAATCTAGTCATGTGGTTAAATCTAGTCATGTGGTTATAATCTAGTCATGTGGTTATAATCTAGTCATGTGGTTATAATCTAGTCATGTGGTTAAATCTAGTCATGTGGTTATAATCTAGTCATGTGGTTATAATATAGTCATGTGGTTATAATATAGTCATGTGGTTATAATATAGTCATGTGGTTATAATATAGTCATGTGGTTATAATATAGTCATGTGGTTATAATATAGTCATGTGGTTATAATATAGTCATGTGGTTATAATATAGTCATGTGGTTATAATATAGTCATGTGGTTATAATATAGTCATGTGGTTATAATATAGTCATGTGGTTATAATATAGTCATGTGGTTATAATATAGTCATGTGGTTATAATATAGTCATGTGGTTATAATATAGTCATGTGGTTATAATATAGTCATGTGGTTATAATATAGTCTTGTGGTTATAATCTAGTCATGTGGTTATAATCTAGTCTTGTGGTTATAATATAGTCATGTGGTTATAATATAGTCATGTGGTTATAATATAGTCTTGTGGTTATAATATAGTCATGTGGTTATAATCTAGTCATGTGGTTATAATCTAGTCTTGTGGTTATAATATAGTCATGTGGTTATAATATAGTCATGTGGTTATAATATAGTCTTGTGGTTACAATATAGTCTTGTGGTTATAATATAGTCTTGTGGTTATAATATAGTCATGTGGTTATAATATAGTCTTGTGGTTATAATATAGTCATGTGGTTATAATATAGTCATGTGGTTATAATCTAGTCATGTGGTTATAATCTAGTCTTGTGGTTATAATATAGTCATGTGGTTATAATATAGTCATGTGGTTATAATATAGTCTTGTGGTTATAATATAGTCTTGTGGTTATAATCTAGTCATGTGGTTATAATATAGTCATGTGGTTATAATATAGTCATGTGGTTATAATCTAGTCTTGTGGTTATAATCTAGTCATGTGGTTATAATCTAGTCATGTGGTTAAAATCTAGTCTTGCATTTTAAAAACTGTATCTAATTGAATTTTTATTAACTATTTCAGGCAACCCATTCTATGCCCTAATCCCGTTTATTAAGAAATAGCCACTTATTTATGACTTTTCCCTTTTACAATATGGGATAAGTAAAGCGTAACGTGAGTCTTCTAGTCCGATTTCTAAGCGTAGCCTACTCCATTCTATCTTCTATCATCTCTGTAAACAGCCACACTAATACCCTGTTGACCTCTTAAACTATATTTAACAAAAACATCAATGTGAGCTTATAAAATGTACGGTATTCACTGATCGGTTAAAAGCAAGCGCTTAATGATAATTTCATACATTTGTATACATTTGGAATGCACGTAAACAATGTTACAATATTTCTATGTATCAGATTTATACTTGTTTCTATTTTAGTACACCTAGGCCTAGATACTATACAATGTCATTTCATTTATTAAAGTTAAAAATATAGACTTAAAAAGCAAAATTTAAAACATAATTTTTTTAAACATTTTTTTAAAGGCAAAATGAACCAAAATGTTATATTTGTAGCAGAAACCAAAACGGGCATGACGATAACAAATAACATTTCAAACCAACTGCCAGATAGGCCTAGTGGGGAAATATTGTTTTAGGCTCTGCAAAGAGTAAAACTAGCCGCAACACCCAGTGTTTTGAAAGCTCGACAGTTTAAATAACAAAATGTTGAAACATTTTACAGAGATAGCATTTCTATATTATCTGCTGCTGCTGATGTGTGTGTGTTTGTGTGGGTCTGTATGTGTGCACAAAAAAGCTGGCCATATGCTTTGAGAAAAGAATTATTCTGCTGCAGACGAATAATCTCCGGATGTTTTGCTGATTTTACAACTTTCCCGCACACATAATTTCACTTAAATAGTTCAGGCTATTAAAAATATATCCAGGATGGCCGCCCAATATGTTGTGTAGAAAGAACTATGATTACATTATTGTAACAATATTTTGGGTCTTAAAAAAGGAATGCGAAAACTAAAAAAAATACACTTTTTATGCCTAAAACTGCTGTTTTAAAATATTCTACTTAAACCCATTGCATTAATACAAGCAACATAGCAAATTAAATATCAATGTTTCCTAGTTGGCAAGTGGACTTAGTCCTTTTACAAAAGCATTCGTAGAAAACGTAACATTTAAATGATTTTTTTTTTATAAAATAATTGTTTGAAGTTAACGTTTGTTCGGTACTCAACAACAACTTAAACAATATAAAACTCTCTTCCTCTCAATAAATTACATGTTAATATAGATCTACGGTAATTACATTGGGTTAAATCACAGTAAAAACATGAAATAATAATAACTCAGTTGGGTTGAAGAATCCTCGTACCACATTTTCCTTTTGTTTTACATTTTGACACTTTAAAAATAAAATCCAAATTTGGGGCAGCATTATAAAGACATTAAAAACTAAAAGTTTAGATAATTGAGAAAAACTGGCATAATTCTCAAATGTGCCTGACAGAATTGCCAGACTGGAATTTTTTGGATTGAATTGAAACTTTTGGAAACAAACAAGAGTAATCCGGGTAATTGTGTACTTTTGGCAATGGGCCGACTCTGAAGTTACAGAAACGTAGCACATAATCTAGCTCATACTTTTAGCAATGGGCTGACTCTGAAGTAAAGAAACGTAGCACAGTATCTAGCTCATCCAAAATAATTCATTTCTTCACAGTCACCGTGGCCAATATCACGTTTTACAACCGCCGAGTCCTCGTCGTCGGAGAAATCGTCCGGAACGACCTCGTCCTTGCTGTCCGCATAGCCCAGGAAGAGTCGCGCCACGAATTTGTAAGAGGCTATCAGCACGACGGCCGTGACCACGAGCAGGAGTGAAATTTTGGCAATGATGGAGCTGTCATCGATGTACGCCTCCATCTGGACAGTCGACGTCTCCGCTGACGTGGCGGAGCTGTTCAGTGCAGAGTCAGTTTCGTTGTAAACGCCTGTCATATTGTCCCGGAAGTCTGCCTGGAAAACATTGGTGACGTTCAGCTGAACGTCCGTTAGATAGATGGAAGTGATATTGGTTGGCAGCATCATTTCTCCTGTTAAGTCTTGTTTACACAGACAAATATCTAAACCTGACTGACAGACAAAAGCTTTGCGCTTCCGTTCTCTGGATCTGATTACCTAGGCAACTGTCTCACATTTTGTTTAATCAATGGACGCAGAACATCGTTCTTGGCACAATGACTACCTGCAAGAAAAAAAAAATATAAAACAGTAAAAAACATTGTTCAAAATATACATAAAAACAAAGATGAATGTATTCAAATTATTGCATACTCGAACTTTTTTCCACTTTGTAAAATCGTATTATTCTCTCTCAAAAAATGTGGCAAAGGCCAAAATAACATTTTTCTATTATGTAAAAAGCCCCCTGGAAAATTTTTTCCCGTTGGAGATAACAATTCCATGTTGTTATTTTTTTTTCTCCACAGCATCTCCACACAGCCGATCGATAGCTCGTGACGAGAGCAACAATTCTTTTCATTGGCTCCTTGTTCAATAAGGGGAAAGTTAAAGGGCGGTTAACTTGTCAAGGATTAGCGGCACTCAGACGTCTCATTAGATCTATCAATCTTCATTTGAGCTTGTTATGTTTCAAAGCATTCAATCCATCCAGTATATATATGATTTTTTTTTTTAAGATTTACACATTTGAATATTTCTGCTTAGTAAATCCTATTGTGTGGGCAGATAGAATGATGTTGTACAATTCTAGTTGAATGTATTTTAATGATAATTTATATTTTCTTTCATAACACGTTTTTATAATTATTGTTTAGCTATTTGATTGTTGCACACCATAAGACACAACGAGGAGCTATGTAACATTTAAAGACTTGTTTTGTCTCGCAGGGTTAGAGGTCACAGTTTACACCAGTTTCTTTGAACGCGTCCTACAAGAGGATGGTGTGGCCATCACAATGCCCAGGTAACCCTCCAACAACGTGAGGGAGAAAATTCCAACTCTCTAAAAAGAAACCCACGATCATAGCAATAATGATCTAGCGCTTATGTTATCTTTCCCCCTTCCACTCTGGAGATATTTCAATTAGAAAGAATTTATAACCCCAGTGCAAAATAAAGAACTCTGGTTTAACGCGTGCGTCTTAGGGGGGGGGGCGGCATAAAATTCAATAAATTTCGCGTGCACACACACACACACTCACAGACACGCCCACCCACAGACACACACACAGACACACACGCGCACACACAATCAAACAAACAAAACAAACACAAACTGCATTAATTATTCAACTCCAGACCTGTTCCCCGATTCCTATGTTTTTTTTACTGACTCCGAGTTGAATTATTATTTTGTTCACATGGTTTGGTTGCCTTTGATATTGTAAACAGTAATTGTTGTGGCTCTGTTATTTCATTACAAAGTCTCAGTCGTTGTAGCTTAATACAGCCATTCAGTAATTTAAGTGTTCAGCCTCAACATCAATAAACAGTCAGTAAATCCATATATTCATCCACAAATCCATCAATTCATCTACACATACATCCGTTCGTTCAGCCATATATATACCAATCCATTCATTCATCCATGCCCATGTACATCCATTCATTAGTCCATCTAGCCATTCATGCATCCACCAAATCATCAATCCATTTATCCACCCTTACAGCCAACCAGCTATGTATTCGTCCATGTTTCAACTTGTCTAACCACCCAGCTATGACATTCAAAGACCAGTCACTATATCAATCTCTGTCCCTTCCTTATTCCCTCTCTCTCTCTCTCTCTCTGACATATCTGATCTATCTGATCTATCTGATCTATCTGATCTATCTGATCTATCTTATCTATCTTATCTATCATATTTATCTTATCTATCTTATCTATCTTATCTATCTTATCTATCTTGTCTATCTTGTCTATCTTGTCTATCTTATCTATCTTATCTATCATATTTATCTTATCTATCTTATCTATCTTGTCTATCTTATCTATCTTATCTATCTTATCTATCTTATATATCTTATATATCTTATATATCTTATATATCTTATCCATCTAATAATACCTACACAATCTATCTAATCTATCTAATCTATCTAATCTATCTAATCTATCTAATCTATCTAATCTATCTAATCTATCTAATCTATCTAATCTATCTAATCTATCTAATCTATCTAATCTATCTAATCTATCTAATCTATCTAATCTATCTAATCTATCTAATCTATCTAATCTATCTAATCTATCTAATCTATCTAATCTATCTAATCTATCTAATCTATCTAATCTATCTAATCTATCTAATCTATCTAATCTATCTAATCTATCTAATCTATCTAATCTATCTAATCCATCTAATCCATCTAATCCATCTAATCTATCTAATCTATCTAATCTATCTAATCTATCTAATCTATCTAATCTATCTAATCTATCTAATCTATCTAATCTATCTAATCTATCTAATTTATCTAATCTATCTAATCTATCTAATCTATCTAATCTATCTAATCTGTCTAATCTGTCTAATCTGTCTAATCTGTCTAATCTGTCTAATCTGTCTAATCTATCTAATCTATCTAATCTATCTAATCTATCTAATCTATCTAATCTATCTAATCTATCTAATCTATCTAATCTATCTAATCTATCTAATCTATCTAATCTATCTAATCTATCTAATCTATCTAATCTATCTAATCTATCTAATCTATCTAATCTATCTAATCTATCTAATCTATCTAATCTATCTAATCTATCTAATCTATCTAATCTATCTAATCTATCTAATCTATCTAATCTATCTAATCTATCTAATCTATCTAATCTATCTAATCTATCTAATCTATCTAATCTATCTAATCTATCTAATCTATCTAATCTATCTAATCTATCTAATCTATCTAATCTATCTAATCTATCTAATCTATCTAATCTATCTAATCTATCTAATCTATCTAATCTATCTAATCTATCTAATCTATCTAATCTATCTAATCTATCTAATCTATCTAATCTATCTAATCTATCTAATCTATCTAATCTATCTAATCTATCTAATCTATCTAATCTATCTAATCTATCTAATCTATCTAATCTATCTAATCTATCTAATCTATCTAATCTATCTAATCTATCTAATCTATCTAATCTATCTAATCTATCTAATCTATCTAATCTATCTAATCTATCTAATTTATCTAATTTATCTAATCTATCTAATCTATCTAATCTATCTAATCTATCTAATCTATCTAATCTTGCCAATGTGGAGAGACATCAATACATGAAAAAAAATTCAGATACAACGATAAGTCAACTTTAGATTACACAAGTCTACTTGTTGAATATCTGCACCAGCTACAGCTGCATTACCCATGAAATGGGTAATAAATTCAAAGTCTAAGTACTCACTTTGAGTCAACTATGGGATATGAGTCACACGTGGACGGCTTAGCCCAGGTAAAAACTACCCAGCTCGTCAGAATTAAAGAGGTTACACTTATCGTAGATTTTCAATTTGTCTGTAGGTGAATAATATATATTAGCTATATAGCTATAGACAAGAGTGAGAGAGAAAGAGAGAGACAGAGATAGACATAGAAAAAGATATACAGAGACTTTGTAACATTATAGATGGTTTTGCCAAAGTTATTATAATATGACTTTATTCCTTATTACAATAATCAAACAATCATCAATGCGGAGAAAAAAAGAGTCTTCTCGTTAAAATAGGCATGATACAGATGAAAACATAAACATAAAGACAAAAACACCTTCCTTGTCCCTTATGCGAGAACAAATGCATATAAGTACTCTTTCTTCCCGAGTGGCATTCGGGCATGGAATGGGTTGCCTGAACAAACCAGGAAAACCAATAACCTAACATCATTTAAAACATTAATAAAAATGCAAGACTAGACTCGGACCACGGATGAGCGTAGGACGCAATAATCTTCTTTATAGAAGGAGCGTCTGTAATGTATAAGATAAGATAAAACTAAAGAATACATTTTAAAACTAAAAGTCATTGCACACAAAAAATAATATCTCATAAATAGTTTACTGATTTGAAAATAGACTTAATTCAGTGCCTGTTGTTTCTAATCATTTATTTTTGGCCACATCGTTTATTCTAATTGTTATTTTTACTTAGATGTAACGTATTTGCGTAACGGCATAGCTTTAAGCTTCGGAAGTTTAAGGTTTCGCCTTTTTAATCTTATCTTTTAGCCTACGTTACAGACTAGAAGATTAGTACTTCCTTAAAAGTCCGCAATTTTAGTCTAGTCTTGCACGCTGGTTTTATCTTAAGATAACTTTTCTTTAATAAAAAAAAAAGCAAATTAAAATGCAAAACTAGACTAAACATAGAATTGAATGAGTGGATGGTTGAATCTTCTTAATGGGTAATTTTTTTAATATTGAAAGGTAAGATTTCCGATAAGCAATGTTAAGTTGTTGGCTTTCTAGACTAGTTCAGGGGACCCATTCCCTGCCCCAATAACACACAGAAAGAATGCAAACTTATACGATTGAGTCCTTGATAAGAAAATTATTTTTCTTTTAATTATTATAATTTGTATCACAATTGTATTTCTTGCGCTCTGCATTTGGGCCTAATAGCCTACATTAGTTGCTCTTGAGTCTTCATGCCTGAGAACCACATGTGTAAAGATGTTACTGTTGCTAATGGTTTTGCATTTGTGAGTTGTCAAAATTTGCTTTTGATGAGCTTCATTAAGGCTCCACCAAGTTATCTTCCCATTCTATTTATAGAATAATAACCCTCTCTCCAATCCGCAGTCTTTTGAAAGCCCTATCTTATATCATTAAAACAAACATTGATCATGTCATTAAAATATTGAAAGCAACAAGCTTCTGCTCTCTATCTACTGCAAAATGTTACATTTTAATTTTGCACCCAAAAAAAAAAAAGAAAAAGATTTTCTACAAATTCTTGAAGAACTTCACTACATCTAAGACTCTAAGTAATCTGAAAAAAAAAATCCATTTAGATCTAATTATTTTTCATATTTAATGTATATATTTTAAGTTTATATCTCAATCGTTGATTAAAAAGAGCTCTTTTCGCGGATTGAGAGATGTCTAGTTTGTATACATATCATAGGCCTATAATATTGTAATATTACTCGTTTGGTCTATTAATAAGTATAAACCAAAGTAAATAATTATCCTTCCTTTTTATCGGCGTTTCCTTTCTTCTATATTTACCTTCTTTTCCCCCCTTACTGGAGCAAGGTAGAAATAATTGAACGTTATAGCTTTTTAAATCATTTAAATTAAATATCACATCACGCAAGATAACTTAAAAGCTTATAGTATCAGGAAATATTTAAAATATGATAAATAATTTAAACTTTTTTCTTTTCCTTTTTCAGTTTTCGGGTTGTGCTATTTGCGCATTAAAAAGAAGTTCTTTAAAATCAACCAATTTAATGAAGGCTAATTTTATTGGACTTTGTGGATTAATAGCCAGGCCAAAAACGCCTATACATTTACAAAGTTTGAAGGTATTCATGTAATAAAATTGTCCTGTTGGAAGAAAATTACTAGGCTGAATATTATCTGACACGTTCTAAAGTAATTTACTTGCGATTCACGTTCTTTCTAAACCTATTTAAAATAAAAGTGGTAGCCTACTACTGAATTTAATGATTTATAATTTTTTGGTTTTCCCTGATTAGTTCTAGCAACCCATTCGATGCCGAAATTCCACATAGGAAAGCAAAAAGGAGAACTCATACAAACATGTCCTTGCATAATATGAATTACACGTGTTTTAATCTCATAAGGGTGTATCAGAAGCCATTAGAATGTGTCGGGACAAATTATTAATTAACAAATTGCTGTTTAAATGTAGTTGTCGTGTTGTATGTGTCTTATCAGAAGATAGTGTTGCTAAAGTTATTTACAACACAGCTCTTTCATTAATCTCCTGTGTTGGAACAAGCAACCTTTTGCAGAGAAACATCTGGACTTTTTCATCTTTATTGCCTGCAGACCCTTCCCTTCCCCCCCCCCTCACTTTTTTTCCATTTTAAGTTATACATACATTAGAGTTCCATACAGTTGACCAAACAATTTATAGGTCGCTGCTAGATCGCCAATTCAGACTTAGTCTATATCTCTCTCCTATATCTGTCTCCCTATATCTGTATCTATCTCTATGCCTCACTTGCTCTCTCTCTCTCTTTCTCTGTGTTTCTCACGTTCTCTCTCTTTCTCTCTTTTTCTCTCTCTCTTTTTCTCTCTCTCGTTCTCTCTCTATCGCTCTTTCTCATTCTATATCGCTCTTTCTCTCTCTCTTTCCCTCTCTCTCTCTCTGTTTTAAAAATTGACTTTAAAGAGTAAGTTAACAGCAATACTCTTATACCATAAAATACAATGTTTCTAAGTGAAAAGCTTTATAGATGCCGGGCAGATGCCCCCATAAAGCTGAACTCTACACACAAAAAAATAGTGTACAACACATATTCTAGGGTAAACAACGTTGAGTAACATTAAAAATTATATGTAGGGCCTATGGACTTGCACATATTCTTATGATGGATATATTCACACTAACTGAATCATTTTACTTTTCAAACAGATACCTGTTACCTGCAGTTTTGAGAGCCACTAACGTAATGGATGACGTAGTTGTCAACTCGTTAGTTGACGGAGCTCAATACTTTACACTGGACAAACATTGACAAGTAATGAGTCAACGTCAATACGTTGCGTCTATGAAGGCCTCAACTTTAGTGCAATTGATTCTTCCACAGGAACTGGAGTTTGCTTTATAAGATAGATTGTTTACGTGGGACTGGAGTGGATTTCTACATTTATTTTAGCACTCCATTAGCATACGTTTATTCCATTCATTTATTCAATCAATGAATCAATCAATCATTATATATTATATATAATATGTAATTTTATTAATCTGTCAAGTCAACAAAAACAATTTATCTATCTTAAAATTAATGTAAAAATTAATTTATCATCAAATGATCTATCTTTATTTTTAAATCTATCCATCTATCCATATCTCTATCTATCTATCTATCACTCTATATATCCATCTATTTTATTTATCTATCTAGCACTCTATCAATATCTATCTATCTTAGCATCTATCTGTCACAGTATATAGCTACCTTTCGTTCTTTATATATATTAATATAAATTTGTATCTGTGATGTTTATGTGTCCAACACGATTTGATTGGTGTGTATGTATCGGTCATAGAAGTCCTAACACTTGTTTGTTATATTGATCTAAGTCTGACAGTCTGTGTCTTATATATATATATATATTCATTTCTTTCTCAACTGACAATAGTTTTATGACTCTGACTACACACAATAGAAAATGAACCAACAGCACATATAGTCACACAGAGAGCTTCGTCCCTCAGTCTCTTACAGTACTGAGTTGGTGCCGAGGTGGATTTTTTTCATGAATGTATACAGCTGATATGATTGAGCAATAACACTGAGATAGAGAGAGAGAGAGACAGACAGACAGGCAGGCAGAGCTAGAGTGACGATGGATGAGAAAATGGTTATAGCAGATAGAAACAGAAAAAGAGTAAAAAGAGCACTGAAGAGAGAGAGAGAGAGAGAGAGAAAGAGAGAAAGGGAGGGAGTAACGCAACCGAAAAAAAGACGGACGTAGGCAAAGGTATATCCAGTAAGTTATTTCCTTCACATCACTGATATTGAATACACGGAAAAAAAATGAATCAATGTTAATTGTATTGAAAAACACTATGTGAAATCCCAAAAGACATAAGAGAATTTAGAAAGCATAAAGGACCATACTTATTAACTGGATAAAGAGTTAGTTTTTAAATGATTTTTTAAAATGTATTTTAAATTAAATTAAATTTATTTATATTAAAATTTTAGTACAATAGTACAATACTTATTGCTCGTTGAGTGCACCAAACATGGACGCAATAGTCCACTTTATAATATAACAATTCAAGGCAATACATGTGGAAAAGTAAAGTTGCCCTTGACCATGAATATCTTTATAGGCCAACAGGTTTCGCGTCTGCCAATATCACTGATCTATAAAAAGAATGGGTAGATGCAAGACTCGGACCACTGATTAGCGTAGGACGCAATAATCTTCTTTATAGAAGGAGCGTACGTAATATAAAAGAAAAAGATTTGATGAAATCTGAAACTACTATTTTCATACTCAATGGGAATAAACCACATATAATTAGAACAAACCTTTACGATATAAAGAAAGCCATAGTGACTTGAACTGTATCTACAGGTCAGTGTTTAAAATATATAATCTTTTATAGATAAGTGAAAACATATAGATCTAGCAATGGGCCGTATTGCTGCTGAGAGTTAACACCCTTGCCCCTTATACAAATCAATCTTATATACCGTAATTGTAAAGATTGCTGCTGAGAGTTAACACCCTTGCCCCTTATACAAGTCAATCTTATATACCGTAATTGTAAAATGGGCAAGGGTGTTAACTCTCAGCAGCAATATGGCCCATTGACAAGTCTTAATTAGGCGTAACCTTTTCAAATGGAAGAGATCACGTGCTTCCGTTGACATTTCCCGCCATTTTCGTTAACAAACACCATGCTTTTGGTGGTGTTTGACAATCGATATCAACCTCGATGGCCAGTTCTTGTCTTTTAGACATATACAACGGCTACAAGATTAGTTATGAGGAATCCGTTTTTAAACATCAAAAGTGAGTAGGCGATAATGAATACTCAAAGTGTTGGTTGCGTTAGGTTAAATTTAGCTTTTTGTTTATAAAATAAATTAGTCAAGAGTTGCGTCCTTGGTAATAAAAAAACACAATGCGGAGATTCATAAAAAACAACAACACGAAAACTATTTTGCATCAAGCAATTAGTTAGGGATTAGATCAATAAATAGGTGATTCTTCAAATCTGACATTCACAGTCTATCGTTTTCTTTTGTCGCCATCTTTTGGAAATGAAAAAAAAAATTAATTATCTACATATTTTCGTACAACCAGTAAGGCGCATTTTACATCGAGATTATTGTTTCCGGGACTAATCCATTTTTTATATAGGTCAGTGGCCACCACGTGACGAGACTAATAATTAGTACACTTGAATCAACCAACCAGCAGCCGAATCACCATGCATGTTGAATTAGCACACATTTCTACCTCATTTTTTTTTACATAATAAAGGGTAAAGAAAGAGGAGGAATGGGAGGGGATATAATAACCAGTAAATTGTTATAATACAAACTTACATTTTCTAGAACAATATTTCCTAACTTTCTGTGACATACTCTTTGAACCGAGAATAATGTTTTTATCGTGACAAATCGCTTCCACTTAAATCTGCAGTGGCGGTCTGAACGATGTGGAGGAGGTCAAGGACGCAGAAAGTGAACACACAAGCACACACAAAACACTCACGCGAACAAACACACACACACACACGTGCACGTTTACACTACAAAGGCGCATTGGCTTTGGGCGAGGCAAAAGAGAGTGTCGAAAGATGTCAACTCGCAAGACTTGAGTGCCACCCATCTGGCACTTGTAAGAGTGGGACATAGGTGTGTGTGGGAATGTGTGTGTACACGTGGGTGTGTGTACACGTGGGTGTGTGTACACGTGGGTGTGTGTGTGTCAGACCAGGAAGAGCATAAGTGCAAGAGAGTTTGAGATAATCAGAATGACAGAGGAGATGGAATATGTTGAGAAAGAGAACGTGACAGAGAGAAGGAGAAAGCGGAAAGGAAAAAGAGAAGATAGAGAGAAAGACAGATAAAAGATGAGGGGGGAGTAAAGAAAAGCTTGAAGGGGGGGGGGATGCAGAGAGTAAGAGAGTATAAGAAAAAGATAGATAAGAGGGACAGGAGGAGGAAGCGTTATGAAAGAGACAAACTATAATTGCCTAAAAAGAACCGGACGAGCCTTTCGGATCTTATGTCCAGGGTGTTAAGATGTCCAGGGGTGGACCAGGTAGGGCACACCAAGGTCTGTCCGGGCGCTAGCCACCCGATAGGACGTGTTGTGTAACATAGGTTATGGTGTCCTCAGAGGCATGTAGTACATTACTTTTCCCAACTGTAGAATTGACCTTTTATAATTATCGTAATGGCTCGCAATTATACCTGCAATGTCGTCCGGTAGCACAAATCCCAAACTTTTAGGTATGGGCATCAAGGCACCAGGGCGAGATTGAGGCGGGAATGCTGCGCACATTGGCTTCTCCCCACCGAGGCTCGTAGCCTCTCGGCGATAAATCAGATCTTGGACGCGAATCAGGGGCTGTCCCATTGGTACAGAAGTGAAAAAGAGACATAGAGAAACAGAAAGAAAAAATTGGAGATAGATTACGATAAAGGAACAAGCGGAGCGAGGTAAAGTCAAGAAGTTAATGAGAAAGGGGGAAAGATAGAGGGAGAGAGATGAAAAGAGACATAGGAAGAAAAAGACTGGAAGAGAGATAGAGGGAGAGAGATGAAAAGAGACATAGGAAGAGAAAGACAGTGAGAGAGAGAGAGAGAGAGAGAAAGAGAGAGAGAGAGAGCTTTTGATAGGGGAAGAGAGTTAATAAACACAAGTTTAGAAAAAAATTTCAAACTTTCAAATCTTCACTGAAGGGTTGGACTTAATACCTCAAATGAAACTCCGTCATCTGTTTGTAATTCTTGTTTGTATGTTATACAAGTTTATATGCAGTAAATAAATTGTGGACTTTTTCCTCGAGCCTAACGGGTCTCCACTGTAATATGAAGAAGAATAATTTTACTGAATTCGTCATGAATTTAAGACCAAATTTTCATTTGTTAGCAACAACTAAAATACATTTGTTTCTGTGACGCACACTATAATATGAATGTATGTTTTATATTTAGAAAAAAAAATCATTATCTTTTTTTATCACAAACAATAATAAAAGAAATCTAATTATTTATACATTTTGTTCTCGTTCTAAAGGTTATAGGTCTGTTTAATGTTTCCACAAAATTACTTGCTGGTGAAATGTGTCCAGTGGTGCTAACTTTGAAAATCAATTATCTAAGAAATGACATTGTCTGGTCCAGAAGATTGTCTTTTGGAGGGTTATAAATCCATGCCTGGGGCTTGTTTGTGTTGTATTTTTTTTAAAATGATTAAATGATTAGCTGTCTGGGCGAGTAGAGAAGGCCAAAAAAAACGTTAGGAAATATTTTATATTTGACCATTTAGCAGCTGTAGACAAACAAGAGACTTTAAACATGTTTAGTCATTGTAGAGTTATATTATTATAATGAACCTGTGTATGTCATGTTATTGTATTGTATATGTAAATGATTTGGTGTATTTAATGTGGTATGTTATGTGCGCTAGGTGGTGTGGTGTTTTGTGTTATTGTGTATTTTAGGGGTGTTCGTTGGTATGTTGTGTTTCTAGTTGATAATGGTATTTTTTTAAATTTAATTTAAAAAAAAATAATTTTAAAAATAAGTAATTGAACAATGTGTTACTTTTGCTGTATAGGCCTAAAGCTAATTTTTTTTTAAATCTTAGAGGTAACAAATTAATCAGCATTTAAATTCACAAATCTGCACTGAAAGCCAAACTTATTTGTTAATTATTTGTTTCTAAGGTAAATTAATTAATTTTTTTTTCAAATAAAAATTTGATTAAGGAGTGTTTTTAGTGTTTTGCTTAAAAAGTCCAAGTAAAATATTTGTACAATTACAAGTCACATAAAAAATATTACTAGAATTTATACTTTTTTTTTCCAACAGTTTTAATACGAAAGTAATTTTATCTTCTGAGAGACTTAGAAGGCTGCATTTATGTAGCATTCTCTGCATTTGTTTTTCGTTTTAAACATTTGTTGCGGCAAGATTAAAATTGTAAGTTTTATGAAATCTTTTTTTTTTAAATTACAATTTATAGTTATAGCTCGGTTACGTAAAAAATCCCCCCCCCCCACACACACACAAATACCTTATCACACACACACTTTCACACTTTCACACATACATACATACCCTTTGACGTCGCCTTGAGTGAACAAAAATCCCTGGAGAGCAGGACTCAAATACTGCGAAGCTACCAGGGAGACTGGCCCTCTCTCTCTTACTCCCTCACACCACACACACACCCCCCAGCCATAGATTAGATTGAGATTTTTTCCCGCCACAGATAGCCAGACAACTTCGGCCAGACTTTTTTTTTTGTACAAGTATCGACCAGAGTGTTGGGCCTTGTAGTTGTTAGCTGATAGAATGAGTAGTGTTGCCAGGAGGGGCAAATGTGAAGTTTGCCAGGAGATTAAAGAACGTTGCTCTAGCATTATTGACTATAGACTCTAGACCCACCTCAAAGTAATGAAGCCATAAAGCAGACGCGAGGCTAATTTTCCAGGTAGTATTTAGATAGATCAAAGATTCCATAAAATGGCATTCATTTTGCTATTAATCAGAACCTTTGAATTAATTCAGCTTTCAAAAGCTGATTTCATTTGGCAGGTTAACTATTCCATACAATTCAATTCAGACCTCTTTATAAGCAGCTTGCTTTAAAATAAAATCTTAACTCAGAAACATACATTCATAACAATGATCTTACAATTAACACTCATAACATTATTTATGTATTGAACAGAAATAAGTCCTTTTAATAGATCTGGAAGCTAGCATTCGTGTTTTGACTGTGATTTACTTGAGGTTCTTTAGAAAGAGTGGTGTCTCGAATCATTTATTAGAATTAAAAGATTAAATTAGTTGTAATTCTACATCATTTTATTAGAAGGGGCAACGGCTACATTTCTTTCTTTCTTTTAGTCTATAATTTTAAAACCATTTCAGTGAGTTAGAAAAAAAATATTTTTACTCGAGTTTATTTTGTGCACTTTTAAACTAATTCTTCCACAATAATTTAGTTACAATTGTATTATTAGAAACAAAATTATAATATTTCCCGAAATAGATTCTTCGTTCGTGTCTAGGCATTTGACTTAAACCCATTTCAACCTTATCTTTAAGTTTTTAAACCCAGAAAGGATTTCCTCGTGATTTGCTTTCTTCCTTTCCTCGCCATCTGGCTAGGCTTTTTTTGGCAAAATTAAAAGCTCTTAAGATTATGACGTCATTTCCGGCATAAACATGTTTGGAGTTCTCTTTCATCTTTTCGTACGACATGCTCTCCCTATCCCTTCCCCGTTTTTGCCAGTTTCTCCGCTGGTTAAAAAATTCAGAAATTCTGGAAGATTAAAACAGAAGTGCTGTGGGATTGAACAAAGATAAGCACGATACAAAAAAAAAGGGCCTTAAAAATGTTGTAACCAAATATGTGAGTTTAACTAGAATAAGGCTGGCATTAGGTTTTGGCATAACTGAGTTAGAACTTTATATAATATATATAGATACACACACACACAAACAGGTAAGGGGGGATTTGGGACTAATAGTAACTATTCTCTCTATCTACATTTCGATGTATTTTTCTATCTATCTATCTATCTATCTATCTATCTATCTATCTATCTATCTATCTATCTATCTATCTATCTATCTATCTATCTATCTATCTATCTATCTATCTATCTATCTATCTATCTTTCTATCTATCTTTAATTCTTATATCATGGTAATGGTAATGGTAATTTATATAGCGCTTCTATCCATGCTATTTTAGCATGCTCAGTGCGCTCTAGAAGACTATTAATCTGTGAGAGGTTTCACTGCTGCCGGTTAAGCGCATGTGATAACAACTCAATATTAACGTCCTCTAGTCCCAAAACTCCTGTAGGGCGACAGGGATCTGCCGGTGGCGGGGCTCGAACCCGCGACGTGTCAAGTGGTTTTTTGGTTGACAGTCTGGTGAGCTATCTATCTTTCTATTCTATCTCTTATCTATCTAGCTATTTATCTATATATCTATCATTTATCTCTATACCTAGCTTTCTATCTATATTATATCTATCTATCTAGCATCATTCTATCTATCCACTCATATATTTATCTATCTTGTTTAGAACGGATATATAATAATACACAGTCCCTAATGACCATACTAAGATTGCCTAAAATAAAACGGACTAGCCTTACGGTTCTTATGTCCTGGGAGTAACGTTGTTCAGGAGTAAACCAAACGGGATGCAAAAAGGTTCTGTCCGGCCGCCATCCACCCCACGGCACGCCGATAGGGCGTGGCGTGTAACTTAGGGTACGGGCCCCAAATTTCTTGTTTACCGGATCGTCTTTCTCTCTGTATATAAACTACAACATGTATACAACATAATGCATTTATCCTTGAACTACGGTTGACGGTTTTACGTCTAGGAAATATTGATTGAAATAGTAAACAGTTATAAGTCTAATTATCTGACGATTATTTGCTCTTAGGCACGCGCTCCTACGTGTTATGCGAATGTAAGACGAGAGAGAGAGAAAGAGAGAGAGAGACGGATGGAGCAAAGCATATTTGTAGTGATTTATCAGAAATATGTATACTTTTGTATGGATTGTACGGTCAAAGTTTTTAAAATGTAACAAATTGGGAGGAGGAGTAAGAGAGAGAAATGGTGAGAGAAAAAAAAAAGAAAGAGAGAGCAAGAGAGAGAAATAGACAGAAACAGATAAGAAGAGAAGGAGGAAAATACGTTCACCACACCTGAAGAGATGTATTTAGTTCTTTGAATGTAGTGTTGCCAAAACTGCCACCTGTCTTAATCTGGTTTGCATTTTTTTAAACATAAAATCCAAGCTTATAAAAAGGGCTGCAGCGCACCATTATCAACGGGTTATTCAAATCAGATTTTAGAACAATGCGAGATAAATGTCTGTTTGTTCTACAACGCAACAAGTTGGTTAAGGTATGAATCAAAACATGCGGATTCTTTTCTGTTGACTTTGGCCATAGTCCTACACATATGACGCCCACCGACAGGCAGAAGTTAAACATGGGGAGATCAGCGGAGGGTTTATTTAGGAGAAAAAGATACGCCATGAACAACCTTAGGTGAATAACAATATGTTATATAAGGGTCAGTGCTGGAGCTGAATACAAAGTAAGGTTTTATCGATATTGGGAAACTAAAACGGAAACCAAAAAGGTGAAGAGGAAGTGATTGCTCAGAGAGTTATTGGCCCTTGTATAGTCTTCTTAATTTATAGATTTGTTTCATTCTTGACACCTGATTCTATACCCAGGCGATCAAAATGACTTCATTTTATTACTTTGCTGAAAAAAAAAAGTTGAGAGTTAACGAATAGGTGAGTCTTTCGGCTAATGAATCAGTTCATAAATTTTAACATTAATGAAAAACAGGTTTTACCTTTTAATGAAAAAGAGATTCTGACTTTTAATTTATCGCTCATTTAATTGATCAGAGATTCTTACATTACATTAATGAGAGAGTCTCACAGTTAATTAATCAGATGCTCTTACATTTTATTATTCAGGGATTTCGTACATTTCATTAATAGCTGCTTATAAATTATCAGTCATATTACCTTACACCATACCTTACATGTCCTTTATCCGTTATAAAGCTTTTTGAAAATGCAGGCATAAACCAGTCGATACCATTCCTCCCCCCCCTCCTTTCCAAAAAACATAGATTGGAAGCGATTCTATTTACAAATGTTTGTGTGTTAACAGTTAATATGCTTTGAGAGCTTCACTATTCGCTCGATAGATAGATTTATAGAAGGATAAGTAAGTAGGTGGGTTAGCACTCCTCGGCGGGGAGGAAGCAATGTGCGCAGCAGTCCGCCTCAACCCCGCCCTGGCGCTTGGATGTCCAGACCTTTAGTCTGAAATTTGTGCTACCGGGTGACAGTGCAAATATACCAGCGAGCCATCACGGTAAGGATCAGAGGGAAATACCACGGGTGGGGAGAAGTAGTGTAGCGCATGTGACTGCGGAGACCGTACCTTATGTTACGCGGTACGCTTTATCGGCGTGCCGCTGGGTGGCTGGCGCTCGGACGGGATCTTCGTGTGCCCCTCCTCATTGACCACCCCCCCTGAAAATCGTTAGATCTACACTCTGGACTTAAGAGCCGGAAGATTTGTCCAGTTTTTTTTTAGGCAATCATAGTATGGTAGACTGTCAGGCCAGCAAGATGGAAAGACAGATGAAACGTAGAGAGATAGACAGAGACAGATAAATGGATAGACAGACGGACAGATATATAGACAGATATGCAGAGACAGATACTAAGATAGACAGATAAATAGATTAAAAACATAGAAAGGTGGTAGAAATCTAAAAAAAATTGCTTTAGAAAGATAAAGAGAAAACACCAGACAGACAGAAAGATAGATAGATAAACGGAGAGATTGATAGATATTATCCGGTTAACAAAGAAAACGCCAAATAGGATATAAGGATAACATGAATCAATGACATAAGCCACATGTTTTCCGTTGAGCCAATCAAAATGATTTTGCAAGGACAAAAAAGTCAAATTGTCCAGAAAATGTAGCACAGTTTACAGAACCTGATTCAGACGCATCATTAAAAGACAATAATTTAAAGATAAGCAGCCATTAAACAAAGAAACAAATAAACAAAACAATTCGGTTTATCTTTCTTGAAAGAATTACAAAAAGCTGCAACTATCCGCTTTGTTTACATTTAAATTGCCAAGTTGCCCATTATCGCATTGAGGCCAGGTTTTTTAAATTTTGGTAAATTGGTCTACTTTTTTTTTTGCGTGTAAAAACAAAGCAGTTTAAACAAGCTATAAATACACAAAGCTTGGTCTGTATGGAGAGAAAAATAAAGGGGAAATAGGGGTGGGGTTGAGGAGAGTAAGTAACCATGAAAGAAAATAAGAGACTTAGACACAGATTCTTAACCCTTCCCGTACCGACCTACTTCTATCTATGCTGCCTTCAGTTCCGCTATATACGCGCCCGGGACTGTAAGGGTTAATGTAGGCTACATGGGTAGATTAAAATTAAAGGACAATGAATTTTTTTTTAAAATGCAATTTAAGGAAGATATGAAAAGAACTAATTAAATTAGACGAGAAATCTGAAAGTTATGGTAATGTTATATAGAGAAGCTGTTTTAAGGTTTTTCACAATTCTATTCAAGTGAAAACAAAATTGGACAGCCTTAATGGTTAAACATTAGAACATGTTTAATTCCTTTTTTTTTCAGGCTTCTTACGTCCCTAATTTTGTTTTCTCATTGTGTTTAGTTGTTGTTTTTTAAAATATGTTTTCGTGGCCCGATGATCCTGAGTTCAAATCCCAATATTGAACAGGATTCCGGCCTTCTCCCCTCCCACGCTCCTTCTTGGATTTGAAGGGTGTATGTGAGTTTACATTGCTCTGGAGGTTACGATACTTTGTTGTGAAAATATAAAAGCTGAGAAAGGAAAGGGAGGCTAGTGGGAATGTGATCTGACATAAAAGATCGAACATTTCGTGATTCTGAAGGTAATAACTACATATACCATCCAGATCTACCCTAAAGGCTTTCGTGAAATCCAGACAATAATTTTAAGCGACATCAAAATTGTTTTGTCAATGTTTGCTTGGATGCAAACTAAGCATACACTGTATCAATATTGCTGTCTTTTAAATTTTTTTTATTCTAGCAAGAAGTTCTTGCAATATCAATATTACACAACCATTGTTGTTGTTGTTATGGTTGTTGTTATGTTGGTGAGGGAGTGAGGGTGGCTGTATTTAGAGTTGACTGAAAGAAAATGCCTCGGGGAAGGATTGTGTGAGATTCAAACTGCAAGATGTTAAGACCCAAACCACGATTAGTCACGAGACGCAATGAGCCTCTGCATAGAAAGGGTCTAATAATATGGGCTCTACGATTTAATAATCCCAAAACTCAGTAGAATAGTACTTTCACCTGGTATAGAAGGTGAGCTTGTAACATATGGATAAAAGGTATTATTTCTTAGAGACAACCGAATGGAAGATTTCTGACTGAATGGTAGATTCCGTAAATGTTGGGATTCTGTTTTTCTTGTGCTAAATATAGTCAAGGGTTAATGGTGAAGAAATAAGTGTAGGGTGAGTAATCGGTACCCGGTAGTGTTAATTAACGCAGACAGATAATAATATGACGCATATTGGCCTGTACCTGACACTGATAATGTACATGTCTATCGTACACGGAGGGATAGCCAGCTAATCCTAAACATCTCTCCCTTCTCTCTCCTACCTCCCTCCATCTCTCCCTCCTTCCCTCTTCCTCTCTCCCCACCTTTTCTCTCTCTTATATAATATATATTCTTATAATTTAAAGTCTTATATATATAGTCTTATAAAATATGTCATGTTCAGTAAATAATAAATATATAAGCACAAATAGTAGATGCGTGGAGAAATTTACAATTCTATAAGTCAGACAATTCTATATGAGGGGTCTGCAGCCTACGGATCGCGTACCAGAATTGGCACACAGGGTGATTTTCAATGGCGCGCGGAAGACCCTTAAAAAAGCCGATTCAAGTCTCTTATACAATAAAAGAGGAGGATGACTATTAGGCTGTTGGCACGCTGAATGAATTTGAAATCCTACTTTGGCACTCTATTATCGAAATGTTGCCTGAGTCGTGTTCAAAGATGAAGGCTAAAAACGGCTCCGTATACCAAGTTGGACGTATTCCAAAGCAGTATTATAGCCAGATTCCAATATATAGATCTCTATGTGTATGTGTGTTGGAATGTGGCTCATTATAACTCGGAGAAAAACCGGAATGCGGCTCTCGTTGAGTTCATGCGTACCCACCCCTGTAATATAACGAGCTATAAAACAAAGCCATCGCTCATATGGTTAAAAAGATGTATCCGATTCCAACCGCGCTCTTGTATTGATGAAATCCAGTTGGCGATCCCGTTCGTCTGCTCTAACCCTTATCGTCCATTATCTTCTAACCAGGTATTCGATTTCAATCTTTCTTTTTTAACTGTTTACAACTACTCGCGCGCTATGATTACGTGTCGAACAGGGATAACTCTTGCTTATCTCTCTGTTTCTTTCCCTTTAGTGCATTTCCCCTTTATTTCACCTTTGCATCTTTCTTCTACCTTTCTCTACCACTTTAATGTTGCGCGCACTTTTCTTTTTAAATTATTCATCTTGGGAGCAGATGTGGAAAGATCAGAGTTGTTGTTCATTTAAATAAAATGAATAAAAGATTCCAAGAGCAGGTAGTAAGTAAATTAAATTGATCACATGGCCGGTGATGCAGCGCTCACCAGTTTCTGTGGCCACGGCATACTAGGGGATGTGTGGCCAACACAATGACACAGACGCCTCTACTTTACCACCAACTAAAATCAGGTACCCATCAGAGCTGGATAGACTCAGGGACACCCTCGAGCTGCGAGAAAAAAAATCCTAGTCTCCCCCAGGTTTCGAACCCATGACCTCCATGAGCAGGTAGTTGAAACAAACTGTGAACGTATTTTAATCAATCATCGTAGATATATCATTGTAGATATATTTAACTTTTAACTTTTAGTTTTTTTAACCACATTATTTCATAAGACTACAAGTACTTTTATTTTAAAGTATTGATTGAATTTAAAATATGAAACGGTGTCGAAAAAAAGGATTTTTAATATCATTTATCAGAACAATGCTAGATTATCTTGACTAGATTATTCAGAAAGTTAAATTATGGTAATAGAAAGCTACATATAGGTCTGAGTGGAAGGAGGTGGTCAGGCAGGCAAGACTTTGGCCAGAACCCAAGCGCCAGAGATAATTTTGATGAAATTAAGCTAATTATTTCTATCATAGCAATTCTTTCATGTATTACTTATTGATTAACCTGATTTTCTTTCTTTCAAAATCTTTTTTGCTTGCAACGAATTAATTAGTTAATTAAAATTAGTTATTATTTTTATATTAATTAATTTTTTTTCAAATCGTTTATGGCGTACGTTATTGTGTATGGCTTACATTATCGTGTATGGCTTACATTATCATGCATGGCTTACATCAATTTCAACAGAAAAATGGGGTTGATGTTTTCTTTTCAATTTTTGTTCTGATATTTTGACAGGTGTATAATACTATTTCTCATTTCCTTGGTGCTTTTTAAAAAGATGATAAATATCTGAGTCTACGACATTTGATTATAGCGTGCTGGAGAGTGGAGGGATAAGCAAGAACGCATTGGAAAAGTTAACGTCATCAACCACGTCACGTTTGCTTTAATCAAGATGATGATGCCATCTCTGATCACTGTGTGCAATTTCACTTACCCCCCCCCCCCCCCAACGCAAGCTACACATTATCAATATGGAAAAGGATTAGTCGTCTGGTTATTCTTTGTTGTTTATTTGAAAGCCTAACCTATATAAATTTGGTAACCGCACAAGGGACACACAGTCCGTGCACCTCGTTTGGTTACAACATTCTGTTTATTAGAAAGACAATAAAAAGGAAACGGACTGCATGAAATATGTTTTCTAAATTTTAAAGGTTCAGTCAACAAAGGGAGATAAGCGTCAATAAAAGTTTAAACTTTCCAGAGTTATCTAATCTTGCATGTTTGAGAAATTAAATTTATAATTACGTTGTTATTGTGTTTTTTGTTGTTTTTTTGTGTGAGTCGTTTTGTTGTTTATTAAGTTTATGCCTTTTCCTTGTGTAAACAATAAAGAATGCTTTTCTTCTTTTTTTTTTTTTCAAAGGCAGTTTTGATTATATAGCTTACACATAACACTCACCAAATGTGTCCCATATTCGAAAAGTATGTGTGTATGTAAGTGTATGTGAGTAAGTGTATGTGTATAAGTGTATGTATGTAAGTGTATGTGTGTAAGAGTATGTGTGTAAGTGTATGTATGTAAGTGTATGTGTGTAAGTGTATGTGTATAAGTGTATGTATGTAAGTGTATGTGTGTAAGTGTATGTGTATAAGTGTATGTGTGTAAGTGTATGTGTGTAAGTGTATGTGTGTAAGTGTATGTGTGTAAGTGTATGTGTGTAAGTGTATGTGTGTAAGAGTATATGTGTAAGTGTATGTGTGTTAGTGTATGTGTGTAAGTGTATGTGTAAGTGTATGTGTGTAAGTGTATGTGTAAGTGTATGTGTGTAAGTGTATGTGTGTAAGTGTATGTGTGTAAGTGTATGAGTAAGTGTATATGTGTAAGTGTATGTGTGTAAGTGTATGTGTAAGTGTATATGTGTAAGTGTATGTGTAAGTGTATGTGTGTAAGTGTATGTGTAAGTGTATGTGTGTAAGTGTATGTGTAAGTGTATACGTGTAAGTGTATGTGTGTAAGTGTATGTGTGTAAGTGTATGTGTAAGTGTATATGTGTAAGTGTATGTGTAAGTGTATATGTGTAAGTGTATGTGTAAGTGTATGTGTGTAAGTGTATGTGTAAGTGTATGTGTGTAAGTGTACTTAAAAGTGAGACTGGCAATGAGTCAGTTCAAGGAACTCAATTCACTACAGTCCATTGGTCGGCCCAATCCCCAAGCTGTTCTGGGTTTTTTTGCCCGGGGGCCGAACTTAAGCTCCAGTATTTAGCGCTGAGCGGATAGCTCCACCTGGCGAGCTATTCTATTCTCGGCTATGTTGATGGTTGGGAGGTAAACAGTTTGGGAATTTGGGGAAGTTTAGGAATCTTTCTTGTTTTTTAAGTCTGGTACATTTTAGGTTTATTTCGGGTACCTTTTTTATGTTTGAACCTGAATGTTAAAAAAGCTGAACTTTCAATGGAGTCCGATTTTGATATAGCCTACTCACATAGAGATTCAGATATAAGAACACACTGAGAGAGAGAGAGAGACGCAAGCACGCACAGACACACACACATAAACGCTCTTATATGTACATGCACACATATGATATATGCGCAACGCATGTCTATACGCATATAAAATTGTAAGCATAGCTTTCTTATAGTGAACTCCAAAGTAACGTTCCCGTGCTGATAGACACCGGAACATCCTCTCGTTTTCGACTCGAAAGCACTTCACCAAATGCTGAGTCGAACACAAAACTATATAAGACAAGCTACATTGCCCGGCGTTGCCCGGGTGGAAAAAAAACAAGACTGTATTGCAGATAACAAATTTATAAACTGCACTTAAAAGAAAGCTATAAATCTTATATTTAAATTATTATTTTTTTTACTGAATACTTTTAGGAAAGTAATTAAATATTGTAATCGGGTAAAAAAATAGGCAAGTATTTTTATTTAACAAAAATCTAAATTGCCTGTAGTATTTATAATGTCTTTTGTTTTAAAAAGTTTGAGAACAAAATTGTCGAAAAAAAATGTATAGTCTAACTGGAGAATCGAACCCTGGTTTAGCAGTCCACTACGTTTACCACTGAGCTATCGAAGACACATGTCCGATGTGAAAAAGTATTAGACAGTATATAGGGCTAGGCCTAGATAGGTCAGTGATATCACGTCATTTCAAATTGACCTATGGGGATCCGTATGGGGACAAACAGTCTCATTTTATATATCTATATATATATAAAGACAGTGTTAAGCCCCGCGAGGATCCCCATTGGTCAATTTGAAAACACGTGTGTCACTGACCTATCTAGGCCTAGCCCAATATACCGTCTAATAATTCTAATAAAAAATTCCGTCTAATAAAGGGCGTTTTAGCCCTCACATTTATTTTAATCCACAGATTTGCATTCGGCAAATAATGCTGAAACATACGTAGGCCTTACATTGTTCTCAACAAACATTCAATAGTCTCTATTATTTATTTATTGTTGAAGTAAAACTGAACTTTAGATTTCATAATGACGGAGACTATTAGGTTACAATTGTGTCTGCTAGTAGAATTGTTTTTACTTTATTTTATACAAGCGCAGTTTGTTTTTAAAAATTACGTTAAAAGTTATGAATTAAGGTTTATTAGTTTTTCATACAATAAGGATGCAATCTTCGATAAGTTGTTTGGTGGTAATGATGTTTTTCGCGTCTTTTTTTTCCTATATTACTTGTTGCAAACGCTCCATCTATACAGAAGATTGTTATGACCTACGATTATCCGTGGTTTGGGCACCTTTAGGGTCTAACCTTAGTGAAATTAATTTAGATAATTTGGTATTTCCGGGACAGTTACTATCATTTAGATTAATTCCTCGTCATGGTGCCACTTTCGAAAAATTCCGCGGCGAGGCATAAAATTCCGCGTGCCGCAGTCAATCGTGGGCCTTAGTAGCCAGGTAAAAAAAAACAACAACACAGAAGGAGTATAATTTATAGAAGCCAAGAGTGCATCAACAAACAACAGCATTTACCTTTGAGACAAGTCTTTTGAGTGATGCGAAAATTGACATAGAATCTAAATTTGATGGTATAGGTCAAGAAAGTTAGCCTCTAAAAACGAGAAGAAAACGTTCATAAAAAGTATTAGAGTAAGTCTAGCCATTAAAATAAGTATTATATTGGTCTACATTTTTTTTTTATAATTCATTTTGTGATAAAAACAGAATAACCAGAATCGGAAAATTAATATCATAACGTGCTAACACAAAGAGGCGCTTTGTCAGGTGGTATTGAAATCGTCGGTAAAGGTACCTCTAGTACCTGCGAACTCATTAAACAAGTGCTTTAGGAACAAGCTATCCCACTTAATTAATACTAAGGACAGGTACGTACTAAGCCCTTATGTTGTTGATACCAGGTAAGAATCCAGACATGAATCGTATTAGAAGCATTGTCGTCTATCTTTAGATCATGAACACATCATGTGAGAACTAAAGAGATGTTTAAAACAAAATGTACAAAGAGAACCAAAAGTTATCCCAGTCAAGCCAGGTTGATCTATAGGGCATGTGAAGCAGCGATCACACGATCCCGTGTCCACGGCATACTATGGGATAGTGTGGCCAGCATAACACCCGTAGGCCTTTTTTCACCCAACTACTGAGATCTGCTAACTGGGCAGTGCAAAAACGAGCCGAGATTTCTCTCTTAGGAGTAAAAAGCATAGAATAATAGCATCTGTTGAATTCCGAAGGCGAGTACATGATTTGCGAAAGAGTGTACTTAACTTACCTCAATTTCATAGGGACACATACAAAAGAGAACAACTTTTGTTTATCTATGCTAGCACTGCTCCGGCTCCGGATAATGCATGTTCGGGATAGGCTTTTAGAATCATTAAATTAAACTTATAATCCATGGAGTCATAAACTTAATAACTTCTTATTATCAAACAACAATAACCCACAAAATTCCAGTTAGCGAAAATCTGAATTGCCCTTTCAAATGCACTAGACACGTTTTCTGTAAATGTGTGATTAGCTGTGATGTGCTTTAATCAAAATTTAAGTTATAGGCATCATTTTTTTAATTGATAACTTTCAATTCTTACCCGTATAATTTTAGGAATACCATTTGAATTCTGCAAAAGTAAGAAACTTAAAAAAACATTCCTGCTAATATCAAAAGTTTTTAAAGAAAAAAAACAACAGCATTCCGCAAGTGCTTTAGCTTTCTTCATTCAATCTTAAATCTGACCAAGATGGTATTAGCCAACCGCGTGGATGATTTCACTCTAGAATAAATGGCATCTGAACAGATCAAACGACTTCTGCTAATGATTCTAGATTCGAGCTTTCGGTGGCACAATAATTCCCATGGTACATTGCGACAGACAGAAGCGGATGCGATAACTGCGGCAGGGTTTCTCAAAACATTTTCTCACGCCTCGCTCACAATCGATGACATGTTGTGATTAGTTGGTATTATTGTTAGTTCCAAATACAAAAGGTACCGTTTAAAATACTACTTTGTCCGATTGTCTAAAAAAAATTATTTTGCCGTTTTTGTGTTATTTTCGAAATGGAAAAGGTGTAGGGTATAGAATATAGGATTTTTAAAAAATGCTGATCTAGAGATGCGAGATTTTAAGGGGAACTCTTATGGTAATGGCGTTATTCGTAAGTCACCTTCTGGACCTGCAGTCCTATTCCCTGTGACCGAATCCGGATGCTACCGTGTGACGTCATTTCCTGGAGCTTTGTAAAGAGTCATTAATCAAAAAACCTTTTAGCAAAAACAACAATAGCAACTTATCAATCCCCCCCCACACACAAACACACACACATATTCAGGCAAACACTGATGACAAACGAATCTACATTCCTCTTCCATTGCTATACTTTAAACTTCAAACTTTTATAACTTATTTTTATTTTTTGCAGGAATGTAGTAATACACGTATCCACATTTATTCTTCTAAAAAAATATAAAAAAATGTAGGCTATATTTAAATATTGTCAGACCCCCTCCCATCACTTTATCTTCCTCTTTAGTTTTCTCTCACTTTCTCATCATCCGTCTATTGTTTCTTTCATTATTACTTTCGTTGTTGTTTCTATAATTTTATTGTTCATGTTTATGCAATATTATTATACTTTTTTTTACCCTCAAGCTAATCTAGTTTTGTTGTATGTTGTGTCTATGACGTCAACATTTTCTGTGTACATGTATTCCAGGCATTGCTATGCTCCTGCAAGACCATCGTAAGTATTTACTAGGCCTGCACAGTTATAAAATATTTTTTTTTAATGAAAATGTTTTGTTGCGTCAATTTTATCAATAACAAGAAAACCATAAAAACACAGTTTTTTTTATTATACTCCCTTTCTTTGTAAACTAAGTTTACCATTTCCACTTCACTACAAAACTAAAATTTCGAATCGGTAATGTCGGCAAATACATATCTAATTATAGGTAACGATTGCGCATTTTTTTTTAGATGCATGAAGCCACGATCGTGGCTTTGCTTTTGCGCATCCTTTTTTTTTTATAGCTTTGGCTCGCAAAAAAACATAAAAAGATAACTCGCTTTGATTCGGCTACATTGTGTGACAAATACATTGTTTCATTTTCATTCATATTTTTTCGTAAAAACCAACATATCCGAAAACTTTAGTTACTTCCGTCAAAGGCAGCCATGTTTTTTCGTATAATATGTTCCTCGATTCGCAAATTGGTGGAAGGTATTCGTGACTATTCCAAAGGCTACGATGCTGAAAATTTGAAAGAATGTATTGTTAGTCGGGACAAGTCTGCTGGCCAAGTTTCGGCTCGATTGGACGACGGGAAGGGGTCGAAAAATCGATGCAAAGTTTTGCTATCAAGCAAGGAAGCAAGCAGACAGACAGACAGAAAAATAGCATTTTCGGAGAGAAAGAATGCACTTACAAGATAAATACGCATGATAAAATAAACTATTCTCCGAATCGCGTGTTCAGCTCAAAATGAGGCTATTCTGACAGTAAGGCTGCATTAGCATGCGGTAAAACTCGCAAGAAATGCTCATATATATTTTTTTTAAACACGGTGATCTCTTGCATTGTGTGGACACGCTAAGTGCAGTCAATGCTGACAGTTTGAATAAAACAACAGCAACAACAAGGCCACCAACATCGTCATCACACCCGAGCTATCGATTAATGGTTAACACTGATTGAGCGTCCATTACATTTTTTGTTGTTGATTACATCACTGATTGAAATTACCATTTAGGTGAATCACTGAGAAATTTATGATGCTGGGCGGGGGAGGGTTGTGGGGGAAAGAGAGAATGGGTGGGAGAGGACAGAGAAAATAGCAAATAAACTATGGCCGAATTTAAATTGTTGGTTCATGTTGGTAATACCATATAACATGTCACTATGAAGTGGCTGTAAAACATTTAAGCTTATTAATAGCAATTATTGTAATGGTAAATATCTTTTTTTTTGTTTCTCTATGTCTTAACATTGTACATTATTGTATAGGCCTAGGCACTCAATATGACAAACTTGAATGGTAATATCCATGTTAAATCAAATATGTCCAAAATATTTTGGTAGCCTATTTGAGAAAATTAAGGCTAATCGTATTAACTGGCCTGTGTCCATTGAAGAAGCACCATTGAAAGTTGTCAAATAAAAAAAAATTCATCAAATGTTAGACTCTAACAACGATAGGTCCAATGTGTTATGATCTGATTCTCACAGTTCTCAAATAAGATAGGTCCAATTAAAACGCGCATTGTAGATATTTATTTTTCCTTTTAAACAGTCGTAAACTGAACTCAGCGGAAAGGTTTATTCTAAATAGGAAATGACGCAGTAGATTGCTATTTTAAAACTTAATTTTTCCTTTGAGACACCAGTGGCTATTTATCCATACCCATATTTCTATTGATAAATGCACAGGTAAATAGATCTATAGCATATATATATATAATATATAGATATAGGATATAGGTAGGCTATACATCAGATATACCGTGCTGAATACAGTATTCACAGATGATAGCGTTAAAAGATCAACTGCTAAGATTAGATATCTCAAAACAAAAATAAAACATACTGGTCTTAATCTCACAACATCCGAACACCATTTTGTGTTTTCTCAGATAATCATCTTGTCACTGGGTTTTACTAAATAGTCTTGAGCACGATCGACCTTCTTTTCCCGCCATGTTCTTAGTGTACAAAAGACATGCCAGATTTTTGTACTCCCTTCGCGAGTATCGAGATCTTGATCGCTTGCCAGATTTTTTTGTTTTGTTTACCTACTCATTTCCCCTCATCATCGCCAGCTCCCTCTCCCACCCTCCAAGAAGCGGTGATATGGATTACAAGCAAGTGGAATTGATTGGTTGATGATGTAACGTCTGCTGGCTCAGTGGTAGGTCGGACTCGCGTAACGTATTTATTTCAGGTTTTTTATTTGTTTTTTAACTAAATAATATCGTATTTTTAGTTGTGGTATAGGCCTAAATAGTCTTTTAAGTCGAAGTTTGGAGTGTAATTTTAATGCTTTCATAAATTTCCATACCCCACACACGCACGCACACACACACACTCACCCCATAATAGAAGAAAAAAACAACAACGCACTTTCCTTGCGTTTTTTGTTTAAATTTTCAGCAACCTGCGATTAGGCTGCATTTATATTGAACCATAAGGATGAGTTCAGAAAATGGCCGTGAGGGTGGTGTGTGTGTGTGTGTTAAGGAGTGTGTGTGTGTGTGTGGGGGGGGTGTGCTACAGGGGTACTCGGTACTACCAGTTTCAGAATAAAGGGAGACAAGGCTATAGAATGTATAACGAATGTCGAGAGATGAGAGCACACGAAGAGAATGACAGGGTGAATGCCTGGGTAGGAAGTTCACTAAGGGTGGTGGCGTTGGTGGAATTTGAGTGGGCAGTATGGGAGAGGGCAAGGGTCGGTACCATCAGGTTGTGTTAGGATAAAAAAATAGCTTTTTTTAAAAATATGACAAAAAGGTGGAGAAAAGGGACGAAATTAGAAGATACAGATTGATAAGATAAATACATTAACTAGATACTATAGTTAAGATAAAGAAGATAGATAACATACATATAATATTAGAAAGATAAGATCGATTGGAAAGATAAGATAGATGACATAGATAAGTTAGATTAGATAGATGCGATAGATGCGATAGATGCGATAGATGCGATAGATAAGATAGATTAGATAGATAAGACAGATAAGATAGATAAGATAGATAAGACATATAAGATAGATAAGATAGATAAGACAGATAAGATAGAATAGATAGATAAGATATATAAGATATATAAGATATATAAGATAGATAAGCTAGATAAGATAGATAAGATAGATAAGATAGATAAGACAGATAAGACAGATAAGATAGATAAGACATATAAGATAGATAAGATAGATAAGACAGATAAGATAGATAAGATAGATAAGATAGATAAGATAGATAAGACAGATAAGATAGATAAGATAGATAAGACAGATAAGATAGATAATATAGATAAGATAGATAAGATAGATAAGATTGATAAGATAGATAAGATAGATAAGATAGATAAGATAGATAAGATAGATAAGATAGATAAGATAGATAAGATAGATAAGATAGATAAGATAGATAAGATAGATAAGATAGATAAGATAGATAAGATAGATAAGATAGATAAAGTATAGAGTGATTAACTGCCATACTTTCCCTTACCGTTACTTTGCACACTTTTTCTAAAATCCCCTGCAACAAACAAGTAGGCCTACTAAACAGATAGTGCCCTCACATGGAAGGGAGCGGAGGGGAGGCGACACATGCCGTTGGTGACACTTCTAGCTGCAGCGAATATAGTCTAAATATATAGCACTAAACAAAGCAGTTACAGTGCTAAAGGGGGCATCGCTGAAACTTTTGCCCTGGGGCGCTACATAGGCACCAAACGGACATACACACACATAGTCACACGCACCTAATTCACATCACTTTGAGAACAATTATAGGCTTAGTCATGCTTTTAGATCGATCGATCGATGGATGGATAGATAGAAAGATAGATAGATAGATAGATAGATAGATAGATAGATAGATAGATAGATAGACAAAAATAAAGACAAACAGACTGAGAGAGATAGACTGATCGGTAGATAGATAAGTGGATACACGTTAACAGACAGACAGAAAAACAAATATGTAGTCTAGATATATAGACAGATAAACAGGCCGTATTTAGGACTGTAGGGGCCCTGTTCCCAATGGCCAAACTTATGTGGAAGCCCCACGTGGCCTCGCCCCTGCCTTCCGACATTGCTGTGTGAGCCTGTGTTTTTGGGATGTGTGGGGGCCCCTCTTCCACGGAACATGCCTAAATAAGCATCTGTATAGATAGAGAGAGCGATAGATAGCCTATTGATAAGGATAGATCTAGGGATATAGATAGGCGCATAAAAGACATCGAGAAAAGGGAGAACATGCCTAAATAAAAAAGCAAATGAATAAAAATTAACAAACGGTCATTAAGACCTTAATCTCACAACAATCACAAATTTTACACGTAGGCCTAACATAATATAATTTTAATTTTTACTTATTAAAACGAATTAAACTTGACCACAAACTAATTTTTTTAAAGTCAATTCATTAATTTTAAATTCCACTTACCTAAACTACCACAACGCTAAAGAATCCATAATGCATGTTTTTCTTGTTAGAATCAATTTAAAAGAACTGGCTTTACATCAGAATAAAACACGGAAATAAAATACCGGTACATATATAAACGAAGACGAAACTGTAACCAATGTATCGGTTCTTTTTCCCCGCCACAAAAATACTGTGTAAAAAATCAGGTTGCAATCAATGCTGAGTAGATGAGCGGTCAAGACTTCCGAACAAGATCACAGACACGAGAGGATTGGCGCCGGTATCGTAGCGCAGACATTTCGTGCCGTACACTCACCCGGCCTACTTGCTCAGCGATTCTTCCTATAAAGCCTCGCTCCGACTTACCGCGTACAAAAAAATCTAAAGCGGTGGCTTCGTAGTAGTTCGTAGTCAAGGCAACTAAAGATCCTATTGACGGAGGGAAACATTTTCACGCCATTTTACTTTATGAATAGTTTACTCAAATTAAAAAGGGGATTGTGTTGATTAAATATTTACTTCATAAATCTTCTTGCGGGTATTAGACTATATTTAATATAGGGGCATGCTTAGGCCTATCTTTAAACTAATTATAGGCCTACAAACGTTTTAATTGGAAATATCCATAGGCCCTTAACAATCTATTTCAACGCTTCTGGATAGACATTCCCACCTACAGGCCATATTTGCTTGTTATTCTATCTTGCGGAAATGTTCGTATAAAGAGTTTATCATTCCCGTGTATACGATTAACGAACGTTTCGTGTAGAACAGTTGGAGATCTTATTTTTTTTTTTAAATTACTTTATTTTATTTTTTTATCTATCTTAAATAAAGGAAAGAATTTGTCTATAAGCAAATACCAAAAAAACAAACAACATATTGCCAAATGCTTATGTGGAACTGGACTTGAAAATTCAGAGTAAATCCATTACTAGGTAGCCTACCCATTTGTGTATCGCCTTATTCGCACCATTATGTGTTTCGCATAAGCTTAATTATTTTAAAAAAATACGGGCAACGAAGACTTTTGCAATTTTATTTTAAAAATTTGCGAAGCGATTTAAAAAAAGGTCATTAAGGGTCTCGTCCCATTTGTATATAGATCTAGTCTACATTTAAATGTAGGCTAATAAATTGTATATACATTTTAAAATGCAAGGCTAAACTTTTAGTTAGGTCTACTTAAACTTTTAGTCACCTATAATTGAATAATGTTATTTAAAACCTACGGCATTTCCCGATATGTTTGTTAAAAATCAACAAACAAATGAAATGTGTTTTAATGTTTTGACGCTCTGAACGGAAATGTATAAAACAAGACGAAGTAAACATGTGAAAATAAACACAGCATTTGCTTGGTTAATGATGTCAAAATTAACCAGTTTGTGGGGACATCTAAAACAACCGATCAACATGTCATAAACAGAAGTGGAATTAAAAGTAGCGGTTACCTTAGTAGACAGAGTAGCTGGAATTCGTAGAGTAGCCAGTTTATTTCTGTATGCTACAATGTAAAGAAAACCCATAACAAAAGCAAAGTTAAGTGCATACCATCTTAGTAGCCTACGAGAAACATCAAGTTAAGTAAAAAAAAATAATCTTTAAAAGAACTGAATGTAATCGTAGCCAAGTAAATACTCGGCATTTTCCTAAAGCTTATGAAATAAATAACATGTTTTTTGCCTTAAATTAAAATATCCTTGATTCTGCAATATGTCATTCTGTTAAAATGGAAAGCCAGGATTATATATTAATGAACTCTTAAAGCATTATTTGTGTTGGAGTTACCATGCAGGTCATCGAAGCTTAATCCGTATAGCACAGGTATAGCCTTATTGAAATGACAATATTGTTCATGCCTACAGATGCACAATACAAGGCTCGGTACTTAGCTTTATGGGTGGAAACAAAGACCAACGCCTCTCTTTCAAAAGTGCAGGAAAGGTATGGCCACCATGAATCCACATCCGCTTGATCTCAGTGGGAAGCGAGAGTAAAACTTTTTTTGTTTTGTTTCGTCCGTTACACATCGAGTTCAAATGAAGAGAATGAAGGGTAAAGCTTTTCAGAGCAAACCAGCTCAGGCTTCAGGTAGACGGGAGAGGCGATGCCACTTTCGCGACACCCAGGACCAGTTTTTCGGATTCCCTACGGAGAGGCTTGTCGCTGAAAAAGGTTTGCCTGGGTTGACTAAGAGACAATCCACTGAACCGGCTAGGAGATCCAACATAGGCTCCCCTAACAGGACACTGAGAAATAGATCGATGGGTTCTCGTGATGATCAGTATTTGACACATTTGGACCACGTGAATTCAGAGAAAGTTTCTACAAAGAAAATTCCAGCATTGTCAAAGATTGCCGAGGATGACCTTCAATGTGCACCAGTTACGTGTAAAAGGACATGGCTAAGACAGGTAAAGCTCCCCACATCCACGACTGTCAATAGAAAAAACAGATGTTCACCGAGTGGTAAAGGAGGAGCGATAATCGGAATGCACAGTAGCTCCGTCAGTCCACGTCGCACCGAAATGATTAGAAAGGAGAATCATGCACTCGAGGGTGATAGAAGTCAATTTAAATTCGTTTCGCAGAGGTTTTCTAAAAGCGATTCCAGCAGAAACAGATTAGGCCTACAAGTGAGAGACGAGAAACATCTCTCTCCAGAATGTTTCAAATTGCAGTCCCTGCTGGAGAATCAGATCAAATCTGTACCTTCGCAGTCCTGGAGCGTCAACGCAGACGCCATCCCATCATTGAAAAGAAGCTCGACCACCATTTTTTCTCATAAAACATATTTTAAGCCCCCAGACGAGTTCAGCTTTCTCAATAGAGAGGCCGGTGACTTGTCCACTTGGGTGGTCGAAGGGTTAGACACGCTGAAGGTTAGCGGACAACCAAACCCGAAGGCTGGAGACCAAACGAAGAAGTATCCAGAAACTAACCACCCATTAACTGACAGTAGTAAGTCCAAAAATTCGAATGTCGTCATTCATCAAAATATCAAGAAGAAAATATTAACGCACAGAAAGGTTAGTTCAGCAATGTCGAAGCCGCGGCCTAAGCCAAAACAAAATAGAGATCAGGCCCGCTTCAACAATTCGACAGAGAGCCAGTCTTTAAGTATCAAACGTCGCAGCCGACTAAATCACCAGAAGCCTAAGGCTGAAAGTGAAGAAACGGATTTATCAATGATACCTATGAAAGATTCAGACTCCAAGGAAAGCTTGCTAAGCAGTTATAGCAATTGTTCCGATAAGGTCGTAAATATGTTATCACAATGCTCCACGGCGGACTCGTGGGATCCATACAATGTTCATGCTGAGGAAGGCATGACGAAGTGTATCAACAAGCCGTGTTCAGCGTATCTAATGAACTTTGATCCATCGTTAGATCATTGCGGAGCTGTAGGTGGCCAAAACATTACTAAACCCCAAATGAAGACTACCGATCTTGAGCCCTTTATGCGGATTCGATTGAAAAGCTCCAAAGTTGAAGATGTGCCTGTGAAACAAACCCTAACTTCAAAAGAGAACCTGAATAGTTTAACGGATTCTGTAGATTGGTCAAAATTTACTCCAGTCTGCCATATTTACGATGGTAGCGCGCCAAGCAAACTTTCATCCCCAAATGTAGGATCCGGGTGTGATGACTCTATCAAGGTCATCAATATCGATGATCCTACATTTTTTAAAGCTTCGGATACAGCGGTGATCTCAGAACTAAAGGATACAACAAGCACTTGGATGACTGGCCATCTGGGAACGCATTCTCAGATGTCCTTTACATCCTCAATGGTCGAAGAGCATACACTTGAAAGTAAAAAAGATGACATGCCGGCAGGTTTTAGGGTAAATGCCAATAGAATTACATTGCATGTAGAATCAATGGGGATGCGTCTACAACACAGCAATACAATATGTCTGCACTCCAACGGTGAAAAATCACGACCGATAGTAAAAAATGCCCCAGCGTCAGTGGACCGTGGTCAAATAGCCCATTCCAGTTCGAGCGAAGGGGTGTCCGAAACAATTCGAGAGGGTCCGAAAATAATGTATTCATTAAACAAGCAAGAGGACAAAATAAATTCCTCTTTGGTAAAAAAACACAACTGGCAACAATCTGAACGTACCTCTATGACGGAAAAGAACATTGAAAACGTGGTCCCTCCAAAATCGCAGCAAACCCAGTTGAGCGCCGCCAATGCCCAGGATAATTTGATTAAGCGCACTTCTTTTCAGAGGCGGAAGCAAAATCGTAGGAATATCTTCGGTAAAACCATCACCAACCGACATAAAGGCTTCAAGGATCAGTCAAAGTGCTTGAGAACTTATGTCCTACCAAAACAAGAAAAGTTCGGCGCTCGCTTCTCACCGATACGAAAAACTCGCAAATCGAATCACGGGGCCATTCCCACAGAGCCCACCAAATCGACCTTTAATAGAGGCGCAGAGACTCCCGCGGATACAAACGAGCTCAAAAAAGATATCGACCAACAGCGCTATAAATTTACTCCATCGAGAGTGCCGACTGAGCCAGTAGCAGGCGATCAACTAGCGCTTTTTTCTTCAGCTGAAATCAAAAGAAAGATGCATGAGTTTCAAAGGTCAGTGTCTTCTTACCCTCCAGCGACCAATGAGAACCAGAAAATGATGTCGGATGATCTTTTGGAGATCCCGGTTATGGAGCAAAGTATACAGAAGGCTGAAACGATGGTCTTAACGGTTACCAATGTACAGACGAGTACCACTAACTTTTCAGAGCGTTGTACACCCAGTGAGGTAGCCAACAGGAGGTATGGTCGAAGATTCAGAATTAGAGTGTTTGTCAAGCCCCCAAAGAAGAGAGCTGCTAGTCGCTTAGCCCAGGAGGCTAACATGGCCATGCCTGTGGCGTTTGGAGAAGACGCAAAAGCTCATGGTGTTGTTAAGTGCGAAACGACGCGCTCTCCAAAGAGCGTGGCCGAGTTGAGTATCAAATCCTGCGAAGTCGAAAGCACGTCCACACAGTTCCAAAGTATGCAGGATTTTATGTCGGCATCGTACTCGAAGAATGACCTCACTGGCTTCGTTTGTAAGAGTAAGCATACGCGAGATCACGTCTCGGGAGCGGGCGTGGAGCAATTGAGTAAATCGCCTCGTGTGACGACCGTCTCCAGTGACGCAGCCCAGGTCACCAAAGAGTCCATGACGGTTTGGGATGATGTTGTCTCTCCGAGCCCCAAAGCGCGCAAGGCCAAGCCGCCTCCCCACGCACAAGTCCCTTGCATACCGCGATATCCTAAACGGTTTGTACGACGACAACAAGTGCAGTCCTCGTGGGATCAGATCCAATCGGAAATTACGCCAATAATCCGTCCTCTTATCTTAATCATGTTTTGTCTGTGCGTTGTCTATCTCACAATTATGACGGCGTTTTCTTTACTTACGATCCAGAGATATTAAGTGAACATTCACCAATACTGTTAGTAGTTGTTTTTTTTTTATGATATGACCCCAATAATGATACAACCCTTTAATTGCCGTCGACGTGGCGCAAAAAGAACAAAACGAACGAACAACAAGCCCTTTATAGGATGTTCTCAGAGCTCATCCAGATCTGCCGTTGGGCAATACTAATTTTGATCTGTCTCTCTCTCTTCCTCTACAAGTGGTCATCTAGTGGCCTATTACACTCGACATTGACCAACAATCTGTGAGACCTTGCGTGTGAACTAATTCTATGTTAATACGTGTATCAAATTTAAATACTCCACTAACTAACACTACCGGTAGTAACATTTTGCAATTGTTTTACCTATACGCCCTTACTATCAAGAAGCCATACTATTCGGCAAAGTGTTGCTATATTGTTACGATAGTATAGCTTTAATCCCTCTACAGTGCGGCGTGATTTGTGGACGACCCATATAAAAGATATGCAGCATCCACTGAATGTGTTTAAAATTTTTATTTTGTAGCTGTCGGTAGTGGTCCTCAAAGGAATGTTTCTAAGCTTGATCAAACTTCTAAACTCTGCCGATGAAATTATTATCATTACGTTCTCTCATTGGCCACGTCGTTAAAACCCCATCAATGAATTTGATGTTGAGCGTTTTAAGTTTAAACAAGCATCTAGCAGGCTACGTTTTTTTTCAATATCAAAGTCAAAGAGAACATTGTTACAATCAGTAGGCCTATTGAAATATTAAAATGCCACCATTATATCTGTGTGAGGTGACTTGCTATTTGGTTTTCAATGCTTAAAAGAAAATGCTTATAATGACAAAACATCACAGAGTTGCCTTCTCAAATAATAAAGCATTTGCCTGGAATTTATGGAAACGTAAACACTGGTCAAAACAAATGTAGGCTACCAGTGCTGAAAAATTATTTTCTTGTTAGTTATAGTCTATGTGAATGTTTACAAGTAATGAACCATCAATGTGTTTACAAAAACAAAGTTGAATTTATAAACAGTCAGTAAATGTGCTACTAATCTACATATTTGTGTTCAATGTTGTCTAATTTAATTCTTTAAAACACATTATTGAATTATTGTTCAAAGTTATTATAATGTATTTTATTATTTTAGTTTTCCCAGTTAAAATTTATTTTACACACTTTTATTCCATTGGCTTATCACTTCAATGTTTTGTCTTTTGTTTTAGAAAGAGTGATTTTTGCTTTAAAAAAACAGCTTACAATTGATTTTAAATTAAGTAAATAATACTAAATGAATTTCTGAATTTTTCCATTTATTCAAAATAAAGTTTTCTCCACATTTTACGGGTAAAAAAAAAAAACATAAAAAAAAGCAAAATAAAAAGCAAATAAAACCTACAAATACAACCTACAAATACAACCTACAAGTAAAACCTACAAATACAACCTACAAATACAACCTACAAATAAAACCTACAAAAAACTACAAACAAAGAAAACCACTAAAAAAAAATGGCAAAATGAATAAATTGTGGCACAATATACATAAAACTCTTTTGCATTCAAATAGAATAGGTATTAATATATTACTCTACACTGTCAAACACATTTTAATGAGACTGTAAGAGGGAAAACACTTCACTACTTCAAGATTAATTTGGTGATTATGATTGTCACAATAGAATTATAAGACAAGAAGATTTCGGCATTTGGAGAAAATTTCTGTTAACGGTATCTTTTATCTGTGTCTACCCAAAAACGTGTCTGTCCATTGTTGTATTTATTTTCACTAAGATTTAAAAACAGTTTTAGTCCACTGTTGGTTCTTTTTTTTTTTTCAAAGGCAATTATGTTGATGGTTTCACTTTCATGCATGAGAATGAGAGAAAAAAAAAGACGAGGCAGTGAATAGACATTATAATGATTGAATGCACACTGAAATGAATATGTACGAATTTTTTAAGATAAATGCAGTGGTTATAAAAAAAACAACAAAATGCCTGCTACTATTCTATGTGGTAGTCATGGATGAGTATCCACAGCATTGTATGATAGGCGTGTGTTCTGTATTAACTCTCCGAGCCCTAAAAGAGTAATCTCGGTTCGTATTCTCACTCTGGAGAAGTATTAACTCTTTGCAAACTTGTGTTTTTTGGCTTGTGTGTCTGTGCAGGTTCTTGAGGGTTTTTTTCTTTCTAGTTTACATTTGAAGAGAAGTAAAGTATTCCTTACTAGACAAAGTTGAATCATATTGACAAAGAAGCAGCATTAAAAAAGTTCCTGGTCATGACATAAGAGAAGAAGGAGTGACCTGCACAGAGCCTGTTTAGTTTTTCAAGACTAACACCATGTACCCTTCATTGCTTGGTAGGCTCGGATGACACACTCCCTTTACCTGTGAAAATATTATGAGATAGCAGCATGCTTGACAGACAAACCGAAAGTCCCAGGTTTGAGTTGCAGTGGTGGCTAAGATTTTTTTGCTGGGTCTGGTGGGTGTCTCAAGCCCAATGAGCAATACAGAAGGGAATCATCTACAATAGCCCAGTTTCGATCTGAGCATTGTCCGATAGGTGCCTACTTTAGTAGGTTTAGGCCCCAAGAATTTAAAGAAGATTCGCGGTCTAGAAACTGCAGAGAGGCGGAAGAGAGGGCCGAGCACGTGCTTGCAGAGTGCCTCGCCTTGCAGGATCTTAGAGTGGACAGGGACGGCCAACCGCTTGCGCCGACCCTTTATGGGAAAATATAACAACTGCGTGATACGGCAGATTTCGTTCTCCGAGCCCTAAGAGCGTAATCTCGGGCTACGCAATCTCTGGTTGAGAAGTGGAGTTCAAGTCTGGCGGATGTCTCGGAGTCTACCCAGCTCTGATGGGTACCTGACATAAGTTTGCCCAGCTATGATGGGTACCTGACATAAGTTTGCGAAAAGAAAAGGTGGCCGGGCATTATGCTGGCCACCCACACTCGCGTTATATGTCATGGCCATGTAAACTAGTGAACGGTGATTCACAGGAAGAAGATGGTTTGTAAAAGGTTGAAGGATTTCAGCAAACAAAAACATTAAATAAAATCCTTCAAATATCAAATTATAAAAGATATTTTAATACTGAATCGACTCTGTATAAATAAACAGAAAGCAGTTTTTGGTAAATCTCTGTTTCTTTCTCAATGACTCAAAGTTAATTTCATCACAATGAAAGGTGATAATGAAAATTCTATACAAAAATATATTTACTAAGTAATAAATTATTATAAATAAGAGATATGAATTATATTGACGATTGACAATGTACTTTCTCTTTGAAATATCACAAACAATATTGCAATAAATAATATTTATATATCTATATGAAAACACAAAAGATATGGTACTGAAATTTGATTTGAAGAAAAAAAGAGAATGCCCATAAAATTCTGCTTAAGCATTGATGCCTCCCCAATGAAAAACTAAAAATTAGTAGTAAAAGGTAATCTCTCTCTATATAAACATCTTTTGAGTACAATGGTGCAAATAAATATATACAAAACTGAATTCATTGCTAATCCAACATTTTTCTTATCATTTTAAAAGTGCTCAACTCTTTACCCCATGGAAAAGAATATAAATAATTTTAACAGCCTTGTTTCAAAATAGTATATCCTGAGGGTCTTTGTATTAAATGACAGTAGTGGTATCATTCTTGGATAAAATTCACAAATGACAACAATATTGCACAAAAATGTTAACACTATTCCTATAGTTATGCAATTTCTTTTGGCTTATTGTAAAATTGTAACCTGATGGAAAACCTTTTTTGTTATATAATAGTAATAGATTTTACGTTAGGAAATAGTATTCACTCAAATATGTTATTGAAGCAAAATAAGGTGTTGTTAGCTTGTAACTTATATGTTAAGCATAGAACAATGGCAAATATAATATTTATGGGTATATAATGGCAAATTGAAATGGTTTATAATCCTATAGCCTATATTATTAAAAAAATTTATACATTTCAAACAACAACAACAATCGAATAACATTGGGTGTTGCACCACAGCTTCCATCAATGTGATAGGCCAATGGTGTCACATAAAAATCCCTGCATTGGAGGAAAGTTGAAGGGGCCATATAAAACCTAGACAAACCAGTGGACTTTATTTCACGGACCCTATAGAAGTCAAAGGATAAGTCCTAAAATAGAACTTGACTGCTTTAGATAACGTGTTCAAGAATTATTTTACCAATATTACTAAAGAAATGTAATGAGTACAAATAACATTGCAGCAGTTGTGTCTTCAGGCACTTGGTAGGCTACTAAAAACTCTTTCACCCACAGACACTTGTTAATGCCCTATCAGTTCTAACAAGTTTTTGCTATAATGATTTTTGTGACAGCTTACATAGATGCAACCACTGAGCTATATATATATATAAGGAGTGCTCAAGCAATTAAAATGGAGAATAAAAATAGAGAAGAAAATGCCAACTTTTAAATTTGGATAAGTGCACAGCGTTGCACTGAGCTATATATACATGGAAGTACCAAAAATGTAAAACCTTTTTGTAATTGCGTAATTGAAATTTGATAAAATGAATTCTTTTATACTAAACATACATTATATATAAGCTTATACTTTCTTATAGGAGTAAATTGTGTTAATTTTAATGAGTAATTTACAAGTCAGTCATAAAAGATTGACTTGTATAAGGGGCAAGGGTGTTAACTCTCAGCAGCAATACGGCCCATTATATATATAGCTCAGTTGATGCAACAAAAGCAAAGGGAACTAACTTGTGAAAAGCAAAACTGAAATATAACAAATATATAAAAATACAGTGTTAAGCCCCGCGAGGATCCCCATTGGTCAATTTGAAAACACGTGTGTCACTGACCTATATACCGTCTAATAATTTTTCACATCGGACATGTGTCTTCGATAGCTTAGTGGTAAACGTAGTGGACTGCTATACGGGCGACCAGGGTTCGATTCTCCAGTTAGACTTAGACTATACTTTTTTTTTCGACAATTAATTTTTCAAACTTTTAAAAACAAAAGACATTGTAAATCTATAGGCAATATAAAGTTTGTTAAATAAAAATATTTGACTATTTTTTTTACCCTATTACAATATTTATTTACTTTCCTAAAAGTATTCAGTAAGTGTAGTATATATAAATTTGTTATCTGCACCCCAGACAGTCCTGTTTTTTTTTCACCCGGGCAACGCCGGGCAATGTAGCTTGTAACAAATGAAGAAGATATTTCATTTACATTTTCAGAAGTAAAAATGTAGTGCTTTTTAGAGAGAAAAAAGATTTACATGGCCTTAGTTTTAATAGATTTAAATAAATATAAGTAATACAGGAAACATCACATTTAATTCAATAAAGATTAATATCCATTTCTTTAAGTCATAGTGGCCACGTCAATAATACCTGGTTAGCCAAATAATGGTGTGTGATAGTATAGATATTTTGACTCTGTTTGATGAATGGCGCTACATTATTATATATAATAGGGTTCTTACTCTAAAATCTTTAATAAATTGTCCAACCTTTCAAAAACGATTCCCAAACTTTAAAAAATTTACAAACCAATTTTTAGGGCCCAACCAAGAAGACAATTTCCACCGGTGTATGAACCCAGTAGTTGTGTCAACTCTGGAGTTTTGCTACCATTTGCAAAGTTAACACCCCTACTAACATATGTCTCCCAGTATGTGCTTACTTAGAACCATTTTGGGCAAAACTTATAAAGTTAGGAAAATGTATTTAAAAGTTTGATATTTATTGACATACAGGTACAAGCTAAGCTGCCTGGCGTTGCCCGGGAGAAAATTAAACAGGTCTTTATAAACTACAGATAAAAATTATTATAAACTACAATGAACAGAAAGCTATAAATCTAATAATTAAACATTTCTTTTTTTTTTACTGAAGACTTTTAGGAAAGTTATTTATAATATATATTCTATTCCGGTAAAAAATAGGCAAGTGTTATTATTTAACAAAATTCTAAATTGCTCAGTGATGCCAGTAGATTTACAATCCTTTTTTTAGCTAGCAAAGGCACTTGTACAAAGTGAAATCGCAAAAGTATAATATGAGACAATTAGGCCATATGTCTTTAAATTAACTAAATTGATTGGTTGAACACACACACACAGTCTACTTTATATATCTCATTTGCTACTAACCTACTTTCCAAAGACACCCGGGAAAGTACTAGCCAAAGGGAAGGAACTCCGTATTAATTTTAGTAAATTTTTTTTAAATATTTTTTTTTAATAATTAAATATTCCCCAAAGTGAATAAAAATTACATCATAAAATAGATAAATATCTTAGCTTTCTGGAAATGTATACTTTTATACATAAAAAATGCCGAATTATCGGTAGAATTATTCGCTGAGTGTTGAGACCCTATGATTTGCCTAAATATTTTCTCTAGGCCTAGCGTCAAAGTCCCATAAAGTATAATAAATCCCAAAAATCGAGTTGAAATGGAAATTTATCTAAGTCTATATCTGCAGCATCCTTATTATCAGAACTATTGTTAAATGTTATATTCGGATGTATAGAGCTATCGATTAATAAAGTAAAAAATTAAAGACGAAGGCTATAAAAAAAGTTTTACAAGACGAAAGGCAAGTGAAAAATACCGATTTTTTGACGCGCATAGCAAAAAAACGAAATTAGATAAAAACATCCGGTTTTTATTAACGAAACAGACTATATTCCTACTTTTTAAAAGCCGTTTTTGCAGTAAAATAAAACCCCAGAACGCATGTCGAAAAAAAATCTAGAAACGACAAGGTTAGTCACACACGTGGCGGCCGCGTTTGGACGCATTAGTACGGAGGGGGGTATGTCGCATTCAGTCGCGGTAGTAGCAAATGAGATATATACCGTATATAAATTCTCTTACTTATAAATTTTGTGTGCCCATATTTTGCCAAAGCAAATACTTCTGGAATAATTGTCTGAGGCCAATTTCCTAGGCAATTTCTGGTTGGGTCCCACCAATTTCTACAAGCATGTATAAAAAAAGTTAATGTTTACTGGCAGTGTACATATAGATTCTCAATTTTTTATTTATTTCAAATACCATCATTACTTTTCAAGCTGTTTTTTTTTCATTTTAGTGAAACGCACACATTTTTTTTAAACCTTGGTCAGTTTCCCTAAAATTTGCCGACCTGTATGAACCCTGTACAAGAAAACAACACAAGCCTGTTCAAAACACACAAAAAATTTTTCAAGACATTTGATACTCACAACATAGGTAGTTTTTAACAGTAGTCCAAGCTACAATATAAATATATATATAAATATATATTTTGTTTTGTATAAATTGAGCTCATATGATAAGGCCGAGTGGCATAAAAAAGGTTAATATATAAAAGATTGTGCTCAATTTTAAAACACAAACTTCAATTTTTACATTGGTAGTTAATGTAAATATACTTTTTCTAAAACTCATAAAATAAAGCTTTTCAAACGTACATTATAAATATATCAGAACAATTTAAGAAAATTAGAGAAAAATGACAGAGCTAATTTAATTTTTGTTAAACGCGTAAAGGTTTGTTATAAAAATCCTCATAGACATGATTCAGAATATAAAACCTTTAAACATGGAAGGTTAGAGGCTTGTGCTTATATCAAACTTGCTTATATAAAAGCAATGAAAAGCTAAATTTGAAATGATAAAATACAAGTGAACATTTCAAGAGAGTTTACGTATTGATGATATTGACAAAATGGTTTTTGATTTGCTTTTGTTAAGATATAATATTTTATATAATGTGGAATGTCAAATATCTTTATAAAAGAAAATTCCAAATGTAATTAGACAGAAATATAAACAATGATTTTAAAGAACACTATCACCACTTGACAACATTTCTGTTTCTGGTTTTACTGATGTTACTACCGATGCCAAGGCGGATTCTACAGAGAGGTAAAGCAAGTCACTGTTTTTTTCAAGAAATCCTGTTGATTTCAGCATAGGAAGGAGGCTTTCAGGCACTGAAGTGATGAGCACCTTGATGCCAACGGATGCATACTCTGTGATGACAAACTGAAGTGCCTGTACACCCATCATATCAATGAAGGAAACTCCACCAGTGTGCAATATTAAGACTTTGACACACGGGCCGCTGCCTTTTTCCAGCAATAACTCACGATTGGCTACTCCATCAAGCTCTGATTCTTTGTTGCGGATATTTTTTATCTGTGAATCTTTCATTTGTTTCTTCAGTCTAATGGGGTTGATCCCAGTCTTCCTGAAAACTTTTGAAGAGAAGATGTCTGCATTCACAAAGTACAGTGGGGTTCTTATTTTGAAGATCTTGACATCATTCAGTGGAGTAATGTCAGAATATCTGTCCACAGATCTTAGCTCGAGTACAGAAAGGCTTGTCTGGATCTGGCCAGATTCAATAATAGGTGTGAGCATGCCACGGAGTGCAACAAGGAACAGAGAAAAAAGTACACCAGCGAGCAGTCCATAATCTGCATTTAAAACAACTGTGGCAGCACAGGAAAAAACCCACACTGCGCAATCATACTTTGACTTTCTCCATTCCATAGGAATGTCTAAAACCTTTAGGAACATGGAGCGCAAGTTAACTAAGATGATGGCTGATAGTATGCACATTGGGAGGTGATAAAAAAATGGTCCAAGTACCATGATGACAAGCAGGACAAGACCTGCTGCAAAGAGTGATGCTATCTGAGTCCTGCCCCCGGCACCATCTTGAACAACAGAACGAGACACAGACGCCCCACAAATGTAGCCAGAAAATAATCCACAAACGAGCGTGCAGGCCCCAGAGGCGAACATCTCTTGGTTAGAATCAATAACATAGTTATGTTTCAAGCCCATTGTTTTAGCCATGGCTAATGTCTGGGCGTAGGCGATGATTACGATGACAAAACCATCAACGATATAATCTGTAACAAGCCTGAAATCTGGCATCTTTGGTGCAGGGATGCCAATGGGTATTTCCTTGACGACCTCAACTTTGAAGTCTTCGTGGAAATAAGCAAACTTTGAAATTAATGTTCCAGTTATTAGCACCAACAATTCAATGGGTATGGGGACTCTCAACCACTTTTTGAACCTTTCATTGACACATTTTTTGACTAAATAAATGACAGCAATGCTAATTACTGCAGTTAGAAGAGTGGCAATATTAGTGTTGGGAATATTTTTCAATACGCCTATCCAAGTGTATACAATGGACATTACACCGTTGTACCTAGGCACACGGATTCCAAGAACACCTTTCAGCTGGCTTGTGGCCACATGAAACGATATTCCAACTGTGAATCCTGTAATCAGAGAGTTGGACATAAGGCTGGTCACTCGACTTAGGCCAATCAGTGACATGAAGATAAGCAAAAGGCCTGCAAGAATACTAACCCCACTGGCAACTTCAATTCGTCTTAAATCTTCAGGCGTAAGTGTCGAGGTCTCGGTTTTATTCTCAGGTAATAATGACAAACTTTCATTAGAGAAATTAAATATTTCTGTAACATTTGATGAATAAATAGTTTCAGATGATATATTTAAACATGCAGGAGCTTTCCCTCCGTTCAGACTGATGTCATATTTATCCAAAATGCCTGCAATCATGAGGCTCAGAACAGCTATACAGCCCCAGGAGAGCTGCCTCCCTGTCCCGAACCAGAAATAGGTTATCGATGAAAAGAAGGAAATGTACAGGCCAACGATGGGCGGCAGTGTGGACAAAGCTGCAAAAGCCATTCCCTGGGGGATCATCATGATTCCTGAAGTCAGGCCGGCAATGACGTCATTTGGAAAATCTCCTTTGACGTCATAGTGCTTTAATATGTTGATGAAAGGAAAAAACCTCAATAGTGATTTCTTTAAATTGAACCTGTAGATGCGCTTCTGAACAGCAGCATGCAGCTGTTGAATTATAGGCTGGGGCTGCGTGTGAATCCTATACTTGTTTTCAAACTCCAACAGTTTCTGGTAGTCGGCAGAATTTACTTTTTCCGTCCCCATTTTCCAAAACCATTAATGGAACTGGATTTCTTTTTGCCTGAAAAAGTTTAATGAAAAGATTACTGACAGTAAAAACTGTATAGAATGTATATAATTTTTTTTTAAATATTTAAAAAAATTGGTAAAAATGGATCAGATTTCAAAGTTATCAAAGCAAAAGAGTTCACAAACAAGGATAAAAACTAGTTGTAACCTGAAAAATAATTTCAAATTCCTTAAAAAAAGGATAAACATGCCAGAAGTGAGATCGCAAAAGTAAAATATGACCCAATAAGGTAATGCGTCTTTAAATTAACCAATTGGTATTGGAAACCACACACACAGTCTACTTTATATTCCGGTATATAGGTAACTTAAATAAATAAATGATATTAAACCTTTTTTAAATGGCAAAAAAAAAACATTTAAAAAGATATAAGCATATAGGTTAGTGCTAAATTGAAGAGGACAAATCAGTGTTGAGTTTTGTTTATCATTGTCCATTCACCTGTAGACTTAGTTTTGTCATCTATAATAATATATTAACTGTATTTGCTTTCTTATTAATGCAGAGCAAAACTTGGTTAGTTTCTTAAAACATTGATTGAAGTAATCTATATAAGCTCAAGACTTTTGCCAAACCACACTAACCCTTTTTTGAGAACAATATGAGTCAAGAAATACATGCCATTTAATATTGAAAACATCGCTTAAAAAAAAAAGAAGAAGAAAAATAATAAATAAACTTTTCACAGCCCACATATTACCAACAAAACATCACTTTAACAAAGCAGGCTATAAAGTAAATACATCCCTAGTGTTATCACTAGACCTTTCATTTTCAAACCTTTTTTGATTGGAATTTATCTTTCTTTATACATTTTTAAATATTAAGGTTACTCAATGATTAATACTAAGAAATACTGTAAATTGGACATATCTAGTAATAATTAATGTCAATGCCCCATTCACAGATCAAAACATAGGCAAGGGAGACAACTGCAGAGGAAGGGAGATTATCTACTACTTGTGTAGAAAATGCAATACTTATAAGTTTTACAAACGTTCCTTCTAAATTCTAGATTTTTACATCCACTAGGCCCAAAACTCCTGCAGAGCAGCAGTTCCAAACTAGATTTATGATTTTGACAACTAAACAAATTCTGTGGCTTTTCAAAATTCTATTAAAAACTATGGAAACATATCTTCCATGACTTTATCCTGACCTGGAAATTTCCAATGAATAAATATAATATGGTAATGTAGTTTCTTTCTAATTCATATTATATTTCATAAAGTAGTAAATACAAAAGTAAAAAACTTATTACATTATTTTATATAAATATAAGACTATAAGACCCATAAAATCTAGGCTAGCTGTTTTAAATTAAAGGTAAATGCATGAAAAAAAAAAGATATTTCTTTAGGTAAATATGAACCTATGACTGTGTATTATGGTCACATTGGAGCAGTAATATCAATGTTGTTATCACATTTGTACTCAGAACTAAAAAAACAACAACTCACTGAAGAGAAAAAGAGATAGAAAGGGGGGTGGGGTGATGGGGAACTAACTGAAAATATGTATCAAATAGTAATATTAGTTATATTTTTCTTAAACTTTTATAATAATAAAGAATTTTAAAAATAATAATAAAAATAAAGAAAACTAAAAATTTACTTGACACCTGTTAACTATTTAGGATATAGAAATATAACAAATATAAACAATAACTTTTAGAAACTGTCAAATATTTGAGAAAATCTCTAAAACCTTTATACTAATTTATAGACACAGGTGAAAAAATTTATCTGAAGAAAAATGAAGATAAGAAATCTAGCTACGGTAATTAAAATTAATCAGCTATTATAGGGAGAAAAAATTCTAGGGTGTAAAGTTTACACAAAGGAATAAGTTACTGATACAAGGCCAACAGCTTCTGTAATTAAACACTAAACTTAAAACTCTTTCACAAAAAATACAATCAATTTATCCCATGTCAATCCTGTTGACTGATTGATAAAGTAAAGTACCTGTCAAACCAAACTGATCCATAGCGCCGGTGAAGCAGTGCTCAGCAGTTTCTGTAACCACTGCATACTAGAGTATTGTCCAAGTGCCCAGCTGCCTTTACTTTACCCCGGCTAAAGTCAGGTACCCATCAGAGCTAGGTAGACTCATGGACACCCTCCTGTCCCAGGAACAAATCCTAACCTACACCAGGATTCAAACCTAGAACCTTCAGTATGCCAGCTGAACACACTGCCGCTCTGCCACCGTGCCACTTTACTGACTGATAAGAATATATCAATAATATGGTCCTTCTCTAAATGACATTATGACAATATACACCTATACCATAAGAAGGGTCTCATTTTGTTTGACAATGTAGGACAAGAGAGAAGGTGTTTATGAAATAAAGGTAGTTCTCAATTTGTTGAAATAATTTTAAAAATTAATTTATCATTCAATTTCTAAAAATGTTTAGTAAAATATGTTTTTAAAGAAAAAAAGTAATATACCATCTTACATTTCAACTAATTTGAGGTTTCTGACCTTTGTGACATCATTTTTAAATAAGAATATAATTTAAGCTCAACACCATCTAATACACATCTGCTGAAATCATGAGACACAATTTATGGACAGTCATTCATAAACAGCCCACATTCATTAACAGACTTTGACCACTATAATGAATTGGTAGATAAGGAAGGTTGTTACATGTAAAAAAAAAAATCTAATCGCTATCAGAGTTGATGTACTATCTTCCTTACAAGAAGATAATTGCAATAAATTTCATTCTCTTTATAATAAATTGGAAGCTTAGAATATATGTGGGAAAAGAACATGCAATCAAAATTGTTTATCTTTACTATAAAAAGTAAAACCATGCAACATTTTTTTCAAGGTACTAATATTATTAATAAATAAAGTGAAATAATGAATACATCACACACCAAAACTAAATCTGTAGAAAACAAAAAGAAAGATATAGAGTGACCAACAGTTTGTTAAGTGGCTGCAATAATTGTGCCGCTGCTTCAAAATCAAATCATGTCACCTGCCATATCTTCTGTCCTGCCTATATGATTATTGAACCAAACTAACATGGTATGGCGAGTGAACTGAAAACTTTCCAATAAAATATGACCAAAGAGAACAACATCTGCATTACTGAGGGGGATCTGAAGCATAATAGAGAAGCCGGCTGGTCCAGGGGTTAGTTCACTGGACTGTCAACCAAAAACCAACGACAGGTCGCAGGTTCTATCCCTGCCACCGACGGATCCCTGTCGCCCTGCAGGAGTTTTGGGCCTAGTGGACGTAATAATCTTCTATGTAGAAGGAACGTCTGTAAAACTTATAAGAGAGTCAATGTAATTATGGTAACAACTAATTATATCTCATTAAAAAAAAATTGCATTTTAATGTGTAAAGAAAAAGTTCTCATATGAGACAAACTTGGACAATGCCCAGACAAACTTGGACAATGCCCAGACAAACTTGGACAATGCCCAGACAAACTTGGACAATGCCCAGACAAACTTGAACAATGCCCAGACAAACTTGGACAATGCCCAGACAAACTTGGACAATGCCCAGACAAAACTAGAACTTCTATTGAATACAGTGGCATAATCACAAATTAAAAATAGGTATAATCTGGAAAAATTAAACCCTGATGGGAATCTGTTTACGACCAGTTTGGATATATAAGAAAGAAAAAAAATTGTTCTGAAATGAAATGCACAGCATCATGGGTCTGTACATTTATGGTGGCCTATATACTGCCAGATTCCATTTGTCCCAACTTGTTTCCCACCTTCAGTTCTCTGTATGGGTTCTATCAAATGTACATGATGATGATGGCTTGTTGCCTGTCATCTTGAAAGTTGGTGTGACTCAGAACCCATTTTACTAGGCATTTCTACTTTAACCCAACTGATGTCAGGTACTCAAATAAATGTTCAGGCAATCCATTCCATGCCCCTGTGCCACTCAGGAATAACAATAAATTGGTGAATAATTCATATGTAAAATTGTAGACCTACTTGCATTCTTAAGAAACAAAAAAAAATTGAATGTTAACAAAAGAGGTTAATATTGCCAAGGCCAATGCCTATGACATGTGAATGTGACTATGTCATTGTATTCACATTTTCAGGGTTGTGTAAAATAACACAGACAGATCGGGGAACCTCACTTCTATACTCTAGCTGCCAGTGAATAAGTGCCTGCCTCAACAACCTTTAAGCTTTAAACTTTATCCAGCATGGACCATGGTTGCTGTTGGCTGAGTTGAGAACCCGATTCACTGAAGGCGAAGGTGAAGATATTTAACAATTGACAATAGTCACAATATATAGTGTCAATAGCCTATAATATAACTTTATAACTGATATAAATATAGTATATAGCATCATGACATTAACATTATATTACATAGTTAACATAGACAGCGGCGACATAGCCTATGACTATGACCTATGTCACATTACATATCATATAGCCATAGCGGGCATAGCCTACCAAGACAATGTAAGAAAAAAAAAACCAAGCTTTGATTTTGATCAATAAATAATTAATAGTTAATAGACTAGTAAAAGTAGGTTAAATGAATCAAATGATATACTAGTTAGGCTATACGGCTTACACTACCGTTAGTGACGTTAGTCTAGTAATTTTCGGTCAACAAATTATGCACAAATCAGTATCAGAAGATCAGAAGTGAAGTTAGTAGAAGTAGAAGAGAAAGTAAAATACAATTACAATGTTAATGTTTCTTAATTATATAACCAAAGTCTTTGAGACTCTTTGGCAAAGTGTGGTGAAAGAGGCAAAAAAAATGTATTACCGTCTCTCTGACTGTATTTGCAATAAGCTTTTATACCAAATAAGAACACTTTTATTTCACTACGTTTTCATTTACTTATATGGTCTATGGGGCAAAAAAGTCTAATAATTATTTAAATTATTACCGTAACACAAAGTAGGTTAAAGGTTATAAAAGAATATAATAAAAAAAGAAGTTCACTCCCCTTCAACTATACCGAAAACTCGCGCCATCTCGCGGTTAATTGAAACAAGAGAAAACAGAAATGGCGGACGAACAGGTGATTGAATTTGAAAACAATTTCAATGGAATATCTGTATTTTATCTAAAAACAGTAGTGCATAAAAACTATCTAGAACATAAATAGCATTATTTTTGCAGACTACAACACTTTAAAATTGTCAAATACATCCAACAAATCTATTCAAAATTTTAATTTGATTAAATCGAATACAAATTCAACTTTTAATTTTAAGAAAATGATAAGAACTTTTGAAAATTTTGTAAACACAACATCAACTTAAAGTTACAGACATATCATATACTTGGTCTACATGGACAGCTTACTTTCGAATTTTGTAATATCTCTTTCTAGAAAACATCATGTTGGCTACTGTAAATATAAAACAAATAGTAACATAAGCTCACGTAGGCTGATTTTATAATTGTTTTAGTGATTTAGATTCTAGAGTCTAGACTCTAGAATAGACTCTAGACTGAGTCTAGTAGACCTAGTCATAGTCATAGTCTAGTCTAGTAATTCAGTGAAAAGTAGTGTGTAGCCTAGTGACAAGTGAGTTTAGTTTAGTGAGTAGAATGTAGTGTAGGCCTATACTATGCAGGGACTATGTCTATGCAGCAGCATATTTCATGTTATAATAATTAAATAAAACTACTTTTAGTCTTTTAATGTATTTATATAACATTATAACTTATAACACTGTAGTGAACTGTAGTGTAGTGTAGGCCTACCTATAGTTGAGGCTATAGTCTAGTCATACTGATAATCATAGTGTGAACAGTAAAATTATTGTTATTAGAAGTATTTTTGAATCATTGTGACGTCTACCGCATCCCTGCCATACCTTACTTTAAAAAAATAATTTTTGTCGTCCTAAACTATTAAAAAAAAAGTTTTTAAGTTGGTTTAAATGTATAATAAAGATTTTTTCTGACTGTATTGAATAGGAGCTCTTACAGCTAGAAAATCTGTGCAAGCAACTGTATGAGACTGCTGATGGAAACATTCGAGCTGAAGCAGAAAAGGCCCTAGTTTCCTTTGCCCATTCCCCTGACTGTCTGAACAAATGTCAATTACTTTTAGAAAGAGGAAACGTAAGTTATTATTTAGTTAAAAGAAAGTGCAACTATCTAGAGATTTTATTTAAAAACTATTTTCAATTAAATAAATATTTTAAACAAAGTGTCTGCATGTCCAGCGAGCAGACAAATTGTAGCACAAAATATTTGTCCTGCGGCCATGTCACATGACCGCTGTAACAAAGCCATGTCACGTGATCACCGGATATTGATAGAAAGATTGTTCAGAGGCTAATATATGAATAAAATCATACATTTTTAATTAAACAAATGAAAGTAGGTCTAAATAATTTGTTTAGTTCTGTATTAAGCTTTTCAAAGAAACCAGTAATAACATAGCCTAGTGTTAAAACATAAAATTTTATACAACTCTCCATATTTGTTTGATAATGACGACGTCCCTAGAAAAAGGATCATACCAAAATAACTATGTTTTTCTTTGATATGTATGCATTAGAATGAATCAAAATAAATTTATTTTTGAGGAAAAAAAATAATTTCACATTTATTTATTATTTATTAATTTTGTGGTACCGGTATGTGATTAAAAAGGGTCTAAAGGGTACTTTACTTGTATTCATATTCATATATATATTATATATATTTATAATAAATTCAAAAGTTTCTTTTTTTTATAGTCAGCTTATGCTCAACTTCTTGCTGCTACCACATTGACAAAAATGGTCTATCGACCTAACATAACATTGCCCCTGGAACAACGAATCGATATCCGTAAGTTTTATGACATTTCCTATAAAAAATGTAAGCCTACACTTTTTTAGTAAATTATTTTAGTGCATTGCTTTTGGAATATTGTGATCACTAAAGTTGTTTTCCCCAGGAAATTATGTATTAAATTATTTGGCATCAAGGACTAAACTGACTCATTATGTATCTCAAGCACTTGTTCAAGTAATTATTATTTTTTTTACAAATATGGAATAATTAATACTTTTTAGCGAGATTGATAATATTTGTATTTTAAAATTAGAATCTAAATATTTAAAGTTAAAGTCTTTTTTTTTCTTCTTTTTTTTTTAAAAGCTCACTGCTATTGTTTATTATTCTAGTTGTTTGCAAAGATTACAAAATATGGATGGTTTGATGTGAATAAAGAGGAGTTTGTATTTCGTAATGTTGTTACTGATGTTGGAAAATTCATTCAGGTCGGTTTTCTTTTTACTTTTACATTATTTATAATTATAAATTGAAATAATACTCGACCCACCCTAAATTGTTAGATGATGAAATGACTTTAGCTGATGACATTCTAAACCAAAGATGCCATTAATTATTTTCTCCAAAACATCATATATACTTTATGAAATTCCATTCTAAACCAATTTTCAATACCCCCTGCTCGCCTTGATGTCACAAGTTGAAAAGTCAAAACACATTTGAAGTCTAATTATTGTTTTCAGGGTGTTTAATGACTAGATTTAGACATAGAGACAATTGCCTGTTAATGTTGAAATGATTTTTAGCTCTAAGTGACTGTTTCACACTGGGGAAAACCAATCTGTTGTTTTTTATCTTGGATGCATTGCATGTGTATGAAAAGAATGTTCAGAAGACTCGCAATAGTTGTAACTTTACATAATTTGGTTAGGTGTTGTCTGTGCCAGGAGTGGGCAAACTGAGGGCTGCATGTGGCTCTGCATCTGATTTTATGCTGCCATCAAGTGAATTTAGAAATAAAACAAATTCTTCATTTTTATTTAGCTGAATTTTACAGAATCTCATGTACCGTCATAATTGTTGTAACATTTTTGACAATTTCAAGAATATTATTTTAAAAAATTGAAATCACGTACTCACATTTCATCAGACATCAATGATTGTATCGACAAATTATTATTTTTTTTTTATTATAAATTTTAAAAAATTAACGTTTGTAAAATATATTGGATGTTTAACTCATTTGCTACTACCGCGACTGAATGCGACATACCCCCCTCCGTACTAATGCGTCCAAACGCGGCCGCCACGTGTGTGACTAACCTTGTCGTTTCTAGATTTTTTTTCGACATGCGTTCTGGGGTTTTATTTTACTGCAAAAACGGCTTTTAAAAAGTAGGAATATAGTCTGTTTCGTTAATAAAAACCGGATGTTTTTATCTAATTTCGTTTTTTTGCTATGCGCGTCAAAAAATCGGTATTTTTCACTTGCCTTTCGTCTTGTAAAACTTTTTTTATAGCCTTCGTCTTTCATTTTTTACTTTATTAATCGATAGCTCTATACATCCGAATATAACATTTAACAATAGTTCTGATAATAAGGATGCTGCAGATATAGACTTAGATAAATTTCCATTTCAACTCGATTTTTGGGATTTATTATACTTTATGGGACTTTGACGCTAGGCCTAGAGAAAATATTTAGGCAAATCATAGGGTCTCAACACTCAGCGAATAATTCTACCGATAATTCGGCATTTTTTATGTATAAAAGTATACATTTCCAGAAAGCTAAGATATTTATCTATTTTATGATGTAATTTTTATTCACTTTGGGGAATATTTAATTATTAAAAAAAAATATTTAAAAAAAATTTACTAAAATTAATACGGAGTTCCTTCCCTTTGGCTAGTACTTTCCCGGGTGTCTTTGGAAAGTAGGTTAGTAGCAAATGAGTTAAGTATATAAGAAAAATAAAATTGTAATAATTGTTTAAAAACCCATAAATAATTCAGAATTATTTATTGAGATATGTTGCTGCAAGCAATCAAAGTGAACATAAATGTATGCAGGGTTCGTACGGTGTCTGGAAAGTCTGGAAAATGTCTGGAATCTAAAAAAACGCATTTCAGACTTAAAAATGTCTGGAAAATCTGTACTTTTTCACCAAAACCCCCAAAAAGTCTTAAATATGTCTGGAATCCTAAAATTGCTAGAATCATCTTCATTGCCCTTTCAGACATGCCTACCGTTCCGCTTTTGGCGAATTTGTTCGGCTTTTAAAAATAAAAAAACACATTTTGTTCCGCTTTTTACTAGTTTAGTTATGCCAAATTGGAAAGTTTGGGTTTTTCCTATGCTGAAATATAGTTTGTGTCTAGGTTGATAAAATAAAGGCACATATAAGGTCACAATGCTATAATTATCGTTACTTGGGTTTTCTGGGTTTATTAAAAGAGATATTCTGGTATTTTTTAACGTTTTTTGCGGTATTAAGCGTGTTTAGCAATAAATCTTTGTTTTCGTTTAGGCCTGTTTACTGTATTGGTAAGATTGTGAAAATGTCTAATTGTCCTGCCTCATAAAGTTTAAACCTGACTTGTTCAAACTGTAAAAAAAACTAATTCAGTTTTAAAGGAAGGAATATTCAGAGAAGTTTATTCAGCAAAGAATTTAATGTTCTTCGTAAGCCTACTAGATCTAGGCTCTAGACCCATTGCTTGTGAATTGTCTTAAAACTTAGGTAAATAGATATCTAGTCTATAGGATTAGGTATGTTCCTCTTTTTTTTTCTTTTTTTTTTTAAAAGATTGTTAGTCTAGATAAAGAGTGTTCTACTTTTTTGTTCAAAAATCAAGATTGTTCCTCTTTTAATTAGGCCTACTTAGGGGTTGGCATGTCTGCCCTTCACCCCAGCTGGGTCCCTCTGACCTAAGCCTAAGCCGTTCTAGTTGGTTGGTTGTAGCAAGACCACCGTAAGTATTTACGATGGTCTTGGTTGTAGGCAGTGCCCTCACATAGGGGCGGGCATTGGGGGGCTTATGCCCAAGAGGGACACTTCCAGCGGGGCGGCAAATGTAGTCTAAATATGGCAAATATAGCACTAAACAAGCAGTTACAGTATGCAAGGGGGCGGCGCTGAAACTTTTGCCCTGGGGTGCTACATAAGCTTGTAAAGGCTCTGCTTGTAGCCTACTTGATTTTCAAAACCGGATTTCGGTTTGTTGGTTGCAAGGTAATCATGACTTCAAGTAGTTCACCTTTTTTTTTTACAATTATTGTTTTTTGGAAATTAGATTAAGCTTTTTGTTTAGGGAGAAATTGTATGCATAAGCTCAGAATTAACCTACTATAATCTCCCCCCCACCCCCACCCCACACACACACACTATTTAATCCTCTCTACCTAGATATAACTCACTGCTGTGAGGTTGTATTATTATAGCAAAATTTTTGTAGTCTTAATGATCCTAATGATTGGAAAGTAATAGAATAAGATTATCTATTTTCATCATTAAATTGAATTCATCATTAAATCTTTTATTTAAAATAATAATAATAATTCGTATTTATAATTAATTATCATCGTAGTCTATAATTATAATTTTAAAAAAATGTCTGGAAAATGTCTGGAATTTGATTTTCCAAAAAGAGTATGAACCCTGTGTATGCAGCCCGCCAATAGCTTTACATTTGGCAATGTGGCCATGAGCACAAAAAGTTTGCCCAGCTGTTTTGTACTATATATCTGAAGCAATAGTTGGGATCTGAAAATTTCTTAAAGATTATTAGTGTTTGCAATGCTTTTAAAGAATTGTTTGGGATAAATTAGCATGCATAATTATTTTACAAAAGTCCTTCAGAAACAAAATATTTCTGGGCTACTGCATGTTACCATGTAAAATGATTACTTTCCAATAAAAACAAAAATATAAATTTTTAAGCTTTCAAAAACCATTTCCATGTTTCAAAAGTGAAAATCATATTTCCATTTAATTTTAATGTCCCCGACCTATACACCCTGTAGGCATCTGGCAAACACTTTGTACAAAAATACTCCATCCATAGGGTGTTTCATTTCCTTTTCTTTTCCCCTTCTAGAGTGGCTCAACACATCATGTCATGATTGGTGTCCAGCTGTTGTCTCAATTAGTTTGTGAGATGAATCAAGTTAGTGAGGTAAGAGTGTAATCATCTTGTAATGTATTTAGTAAATTGAAGAAATCTGGAATGGTATTTTTGGGACAGCCTTTTCTTTTTTTTTTTCGTCCATACTAAATTTAGAAACATTTGTGTAAAAAAAATTGTAATGCAAAGCAATGAATATTTTGTTGTTCTTTTTCAGTCTGAGGCTAGTCGATCGTTGACAAAACATAGAAAAATTGCCTCTTCTTTTCGTGATACGCAACTCTTTGAAATATTCCAGTTATCTTGTAATCTGCTTCGGTCAGCTGCTGGGAATCTTAAGTCTCTTGATTTTAGTGATAGTAATCAGGTAAAGTTTCCTTTAATTCCCTTTCATAATTGACATGGAAGAATAGGCATGGAGAATTGAAAAACACACATTAATTTTATTAAGTTTAAAAATACATATCTGTGTGTGTCAAGTATATTTACAATGAATATTATCATTTTTAATATTATTAACATCTCTCATAAAATCTTATGGGGCACGGTAGCCGAGTGGCAGCGCGTTCGACTGGCGAGCCGAAGGTCCCGGTTCGAATCTTGGTGCATGCTAGGATATTTTCCCGTGTCTGGAGAGTGTCCCTGAATCTACCCAGCTCTGATGGGTACCTGACATTAGTTGGGGTAAAGTAAAGGCGGCTGTGCATAGTGCTGACCACACAATCACCTAGTATGCCGTGGCCACAGAAACTGGTAAACGCTGCTTCATCGAACCTATGGATCAATTTGGTCCGACGGGATACTTTACTTACTACATGAAATCTGACAAAACCTGAAAGAGAAGCACAATATTACATCTCACCATTTGTTTCATATATCAAAACAGACGTCTTTAAAGAATATGAATTGATTTAGTAAAATTAATTTATTCTAAGCACAGATAATCTGCACACAGATAATCGAGAGTACACTTATAGTCTAATTGTGAACAGCTAAATGTTAAAGTTTCTTAACTCAGGGATGCCAGTTTTCAAGCTAAAGCCTGATTTCAGGCTTTTTTAAAATTTCCGGCTAGCCCCTTTAAAGGGAAATATACAAACAGTTAGCTGTTCCTCCCCTTCTTTTACACATGCTGCTTATGTAAAGTTTGTAAGCACGCCACTATTTTTATTACATAATTAGTTAGGCTAAATTAAAAATAATGTTTATGGTTTGTGTCACTATACGTATTGTCGCGCGTTCAAGCTTGCATATTAGTTTTTGTAAAGAAAAAATTTTTCAGGCTTTTTTGTCTAGGCCTGCTGGCATCCCTGTTAACTGTCTGGTCTGTTTGTATTTCTAATGTTTTGATTCTGGTTTGTTCCCTATTAGCATAGTCTACTGTCTCATTCATTGAGGCTTGCTCACAACTGCTTAACCTTTGACTTTATTGGCACATCTACCGACGAGTCATCTGATGATTTGTGCACTGTTCAAATTCCTACCAGCTGGCGATCAGGTAATGAGATTCAGAGTGATAAACAACATTATTTATGTTGTACAACACTTTTAAGTTTGTTTAGAGCAACAATCTGAAACCTTTTTATTGTGTGTTTTATTTGTAAATTATAAGGATATTTTTTTTTTATGTTTACAGCATTTTTAGATGTTGGTACCTTGGAATTGTTTTTTGATCTTTATAGTGGCCTGCCTTCTTCTTTATCTTCATTGGTAAGTAAATATAAAAAGAAAATTGAACTATACAGTACATTGAGTTTCTTGTGTATTTTCTTGTGTAGAAAAAAAGAAAGAAAATTTTGATGTTTATTTTATTTATTTCAGGCAATATCATGTTTGGTTCAAATAGCATCTGTTCGGCGTTCATTATTTAACAACACTGAAAGGGCTAAATTTATCAATCACCTGGTCATGGGTGTCAGAAGTATTTTAGATAATCCCCAGGTAAAATATTTCTGAAATATATATTTTATTGTTGAATGATTTCCCTTTTTATAGCGGAGGGCTCATTGTTAAATCTGTGCATGTTGATGTAAAACGTGTGTTGCTTGTGTTTCAGAGTTTAGCAGATCCCGCTAACTATCATGAGTTCTGCCGTTTGCTTGCCAGACTGAAATCCAACTATCAGCTAGGAGAGCTAGTCAAAGTGGACAACTATCCTGAAGTCATTAAGTTGATTGCTGAATTCACTATCACAAGTCTTAGAGTAAGCATAATTATTTGCTTTACAACCTACGTTTTATAATAAGTCAAAAAGTAATAATGAGATTTTAGTTTTTTTTATGTGTGATTTTAGCAATTGTTGTAATTACTGCTTATGTTTTTTTGTCTATTCTGGGGATAAAGGGATCTTTTATTAGATCACATGATGCTGATATCTGTTTCAAAATTTCAATACAAAAAGTCCAAAATTTTACATTGGGGTTATGAAAGATACTTGTATTCCTTGTAGTTTCTGAAAACTGGTCAAATCTTCATTTGTTGTAAAGATTCAGAATTGAAAAAAATTATTTAAACATCTTGTGAATGTAAGAGATGAATTTGTTTACAGATGTGGCAGTTTGCACCAAACAGTGTTCATTATCTGCTGAGTTTGTGGCAACGTATGGTTGCCTCAGTACCATATGTCAAAGCCACAGAACCACACATGCTGGAAACATACACGCCAGAAGTAACAAAAGCCTACATAACATCTCGTCTAGAATCTGTCCATGTCATTGTTAGGTATTTACAGACGTTTGTTATTATTTTAAGCATCTTTTTATTTTTAAGAACAATATCTGTAAGTTTATTTTGAGAGAAATAAGCTGTATTAAAAGCCCTGAAAAAAATAATTTTGTTTGTTCTCAGAGATCAATTAGAAGACCCTTTAGAAGATCATGGTATGATCCAGCAACAGCTAGAACAGGTTGGTCTTATGTTTATGTTTTATATTTTGTTTTAAGAATTCATTTTTAAATTAGAAAACATATGTAAATTCAAAAACATAAAAGTGACTCATAAAAAGCATGACTTGTGAGATCAGTAATATATAATATTTTTTTTAACAAAATGCTTTAGCTGTCAACAATAGGAAGGTGTGAATATGAAAAAACATGTTCTCTTCTGGTACAACTTTTTGATGATTCAGCCCAAAGGTATCAAGAAAGGATGTCATCTGGTCCCTCTGTAGAACTAGCCATTGAAGAAGGTACTTGGGAAAATAGTTAGCCAATCAGGTTTAGAGTACTTGGGAAAATAGTTAGCCAATCAGGTTTAGAGTACTTGGGAAAATAGTTAGCCAATCAGGTTTAGAGTACTTGGGAAAATAGTTAGCCAATCACATTTAGTAGTTTGTGCTTGGGAAAATAGTTAGCCAATCACATTTAGTAGTTTGTACTTGGGAAAATGGTTAGCCAATCACATTTAGTAGCTTGTACTTGGGAAAATAGTTAGCCAATCAGGTTTAGAGTACTTGGGAAAATAAATAGCCAATCACATTTAGTAGTTTGTACTTGGGAAAATAGTTAGCCAATCACATTTAGTAGTTTGTACTTGGGAAAATAGTTAGCCAATCACATTTAGTAGTTTGTACTTGGGAAAATGGTTAGCCAATCACATTTAGTAGTTTGTACTTGGGAAAATAGTTAGCCAATCACATTTAGTAGTTTGTGCTTGGGAAAATAGTTAGCCAATCACATTTAGTAGTTTGTACTTGGGAAAATGGTTAGCCAATCACATTTAGTAGCTTGTACTTGGGAAAATAGTTAGCCAATCAGGTTTAGAGTACTTGGGAAAATAAATAGCCAATCACATTTAGTAGTTTGTACTTGGGAAAATAGTTAGCCAATCACATTTAGTAGTTTGTACTTGGGAAAATAGTTAGCCAATCACATTTAGTAGTTTGTACTTGGGAAAATAGTTAGCCAATCACATTTAGTAGTTTGTACTTGGGAAAATAGTTAGCCAATCACATTTAATAGTTTGTACTTGGGAAAATAGTTAGCCAATCACATTTAGTAGTTTGTACTTGGGAAAATAGTTAGCCAATCACATTTAGTAGTTTGTACTTGGGAAAATAATTAGCCAATCACATTTAGTAGTTTGTACTTGGGAAAATAGTTAGCCAATCACATTTAGTAGTTTGTACTTGGGAAAATAGTTAGCCAATCACATTTAGTAGTTTGTGACAGATTTTGTTTTTGTCCATTTAGTAATTGTTGGCTCACAGTCAGCATTGAATCATTGTCGTGTTCCATACGTCTTTAGGTCGATTGACTTGGTTGGTCTACATTATTGGTTCTGTAATCGGTGGTCGTGTTTCTTTTGCAAGTACAGATGAACATGATGCTATGGATGGAGAACTTGTGTGCAGGTGAAGTTGTTTTTTTTCCCATTTTCAGGCACACTATTTATCAAGGTGTAGATTAGAATTGTAAAACCTTGATATTTAACTTAGGGAAAGGTTTTATTAATACATTAGATTATGCTCTGTTATTCTAAATAGATTGTTACGGCACATTATCTATCAGATTATGTAAGGGTACATTGTCAAATTTTTCTTTAAACTTCTTTTGTTTTCCTTATTATTTTGAGATAATAATTTAAATGTAATTTCATATTTCTTGATAAGTAAAATTGTCACATTTTCTGTCCATTGTTTTACTGATATATTACTTACTGTACATTGCAGGGTTTTACAACTAATGAACTTGACAGACTCAAGGTTATCTCAAGGTGGATGTGAAAAATTAGATTTAGCAATACTTAGCTTTTTTGAGCAGTTTAGAAAAATTTATGTTGGTGATCAGGTTCAGAAAACATCAAAGGTGAGTTTTGAAGTAAATCAGTCAGTTTGTTTTAATTTGGTACCGTATACCTAAAGTAAACAATTCTCAAACTGTCGTCATTATTCCAGAGGTTGCCAGAATAACACATTTGTACTGCTACAACATACTCACTTCTTTTTTTTAGGAAATACAAAAGTCTTCTATTATTTACCATCTAGTTGTGAATAATGTTTCAGAGATCTTTAAATTATTTGAAAAGCCCGCACAAATTTATCTCTCCAGCCCCTAAATTTGCTTGAAATGTCTCAGTGTAAGGCTGTTAGCTTTGACATGGGAAGAGGCACTAAGATGTTTCCATTTGTAAGAGTTTACAGTTGAAGATTACTAATATTTCTTTGACTTTATGAACTAAAAAGTCCTCTAACATGAAAAGTTGGATAAGAATAAATGACATTTTTTATGCACGGTTAAATTCAGTTTGATGATAATGATTCTTTTTCATGTTGTTGTTTTTTTCTTTTAACAGTTTTATTAAGAACTTTATATTAACAAAGCTCTTTTTTGTTGGATTTTTCTTTTTATAATGTTTGAAAAGATTATTTATAGCATTGTTAAAGACTCTTTTGTATAAAAACCATTGCACTTGAATCTTAGAGAAAAAAATGTATGATATAAAAGAATGAAGAAAATATTATAAAAATATTTTAGAAAAATGTATATTTGTTGATAACAGGAAATAATACAATTTCTTATTCAAAATAAGACAGTAGAATAACAAAATGGTTAAGTTTTTAATTATCTTATTCCAGGTGTATAGACGCTTATCAGAAGTATTGGGTCTGAGTGATGAATCTATGGTGTTGAGTGTATTTATTGGCAAGATGTGAGTAAATTTCATTGTTTTTATGTCTACACTTCTTTTAGCCAAAGTGTCGAATGTTAATATTGTTCTTACTTTTTCCCAGGAATGATTATTGTTTGTACAAAATCAATAATGAACCGTTTATTGATTTTTTTTTCTTACTCCAAAATAATCGCCCTTCCCTCTAAAGTCCAAGGCTGTAAAAGTATGATAATGTAATCCATGAACCTGGATTGTGAGAGCAATAAGACTTAATTTCACTGATTTCGCCAAGGCGTTTAATGACTTATTACTGAATCCATTAGGATTATTTAAAAATCTTACCTTCAGAAAAAATAAAATGGTGGCCTACTTGTGGTAAAAGATTACCTTTCAACTCAACCACCTATAGCTATCAAAACCAATGTTTCAATTTCCAATTATTCCTGGTCTGATGAAATTAATATTTTAGACACATACTTTTGGGATAAATAAACAAAATACTCATAGCATTTTTTTGAAGACATTTTTAATGTCATAATTATTTTTTTAAAGTCTCACAAATTGCAAATATTGGAGGAAAAAGCTAATGTATTCAATTTTTGTGCAAATTTATAGTGTTATACTTTATAATTACATTTACTTTCTCTGTTTATGTATGTATTAATCAATAAAACTTTCTCCTATATCAACAGAATCACAAATTTAAAATATTGGAGGAAAGAGCTAATGAATTCAATTTGGTGCAAATTTATAGTGTTATACTTTATAATTACATTTACTTTCTCTGTTTATGTATGTATTAATCAATAAAACTTTCTCCTATATCAACAGAATCACAAATTTAAAATATTGGGGTCCCAGTGAGCAGATTATTTCCAAAACCCTCCAGCTGCTAAGTGACTTGTCAGTTGGCTACAGTAGTGTCAGGAAGCTGGTGAAACTTGAGGCTGTTCAGTTTTTACTCAACAATCACACTGTAAGTATTGGCCATTGTGGTGATCGGTGCCATTATGTAGAAGTCGAGATATTGAATTTATGTAATTGCTAGATGTGAGAATGTGAATTTTCATCCTCAAGTTCAGATTATTTTTATTTTTCTACTGTGTGACCCACCAACATTTTATTTGGCTTTTCTAGCCTTTAGGTAACATACAACGGATATGAATCCCACACAATGCAATACATTATAGTGTATTGTGATGTTTCATACTCAAGGGATGTAATCAGGTTCAAAGCTCACAAAATGTCCACTTGAGTGCAAAATATACTGTTATAGTTCTACGGTCTAACACTGGTGATTAATGATAATCTGACCTTGATTTTCAACTTTTATATTTTGCAACCTGGTAATTTTGCTTTTGAGGCCCAATGGGTGGTGACCTGTCATTTAGTAAACTCTTTGGTTAGACTCGGAGATATTGATCATAAGTATTAAAGTGTCAATAGTGATGTATTGTGTGATGTTTAGTAAACTCTTTGGTTAGACTCGGAGATATTGATCATAAGTATTAAAGTGTCAATAGTGATGTAATGTGTGATGTTTAGTAAACTCTTTGGTGACACTCGGAGATATTGATCATAAGAATTAAAGTGTCAATACTGATGTATTGTGTGATGTTTAGTAAACTCTTTGGTTAGACTCAGAGATATTGATTATACGTATTAAAGTGTCAATACTGATGTATTGTGTGATGTTTGGGGCTAGGCAAATGTAATGAATTAAAGATATTTAACTTGTGTTTTTTTTTTTTTAATCTTTTGTGTTTTAGTGTGAGCATTTTCCATTTCTTGGTATCAACACTGGAAATGGAGCCCCAAGTGATATGAGATGCAGGACAACATTTTACACAGCGCTAGGGAGATTGCTTCTGGTGGATCTTGGAGAAGATGAAGAAAGATTTTATAGATTCATGCTACCACTGACATGTAAGATCATTTATAGCACATGTTTGTGGCAGCTAGCAATGGCTACATTTGAAATAGATTTAAATATTCACTGTTTTGTGAACACAAATTTCAACGATTTTCTCTCCTTTTATTTAGCTCATTTTGAGACAGTGGGAGGACTTCTAGCTAACGCCTTGTCTTTGAATATGGAGGAAGCAAAGGTACATTTTTTAAACCCTCAGAATATAGGAGAGTATTTATTTAGGGGAGAAATTCTTTTTAAAAGATTGACATTTCTATTTTTTTTTTTTTTTCTTCAGAGATCATTGATAGGCCTAGCAAGAGATTTACGCGGCATAACCTTTGCCTTTAGTAACAAGACTAGTTATATGATGCTATTTGATTGGATGTATCCTTTACAGCGTTCTTTGGGTCAGAATACATTTTAGTAAGTCCACTGTCATGAGGTTGTTGTGTTTTATGCTAAATTTTAGATAGTCGAGGCTAAAGAGTATTCTTCTATAGAAGTAAAATAATTTTTTACTCTTACTTTAACTAATCTTGTTTCAAAGGACAATGATAATGTTTAATATGGTATACTGTTGTACAGTTTCACTCATGTGTCAGTAGTATAGCCACCACATTAACTAATGCACTCACTTTTGCAGTTAGTGCAAGGCTTGGCGGTACAGCCCTCAATTTCTAAACTCTTTCTACTGTGAATCAATCAACACACCATCTTTTATTCTAACCAGAGATGTTACCAACCAAAATTTCACCAAACTATATTTGTGTCAGGTTTTATTTTGGGGAATTATTCTATTAGCTTACTTTTATATAGGTGGCATTGTTGGTTGGGGGGGGGGAGAAATGTTTTAAATGGAATAACTTTCTAAACATTTTTTTTTGTTATCTAGCCGCTGAAAGTAAAGTTTGATGGTTTTTTTTATTTAATGAGAGATTGGCCATAATTAATTTCTAACTTCCATGTTTCATTGTTGAGTTATTGATATTAAAAGTGATATGTTAGCACCTTAACTGTTCCCAGTTATCCAGCCTTTACCCCGGTGTTACAGAGAGCAGTGGAGTTGTGGTACCATGATCCTATGGTGACAACCCCTATCTTGAAATTGTTTGCAGAGCTGGCACAAAATAGGTATTTTGAAAAAATAATAAAATACTAAATTGTTTAACCCTTCCAGTACAGCCTAATTATTTTGTTCTATATTGTGTGTTCACCAGCTTTCATTTTACTCATTATTACCAGTGTCCCAGGTATTATTTCTTAATGAGCCAAACTTCCATTGGGCTCCAAAATATATTTGTAACTTTTTTTTGTTTGTAACGAGTAATAATAACATGTAGAGAGTTAATTCTTTAAAACTGAATAAACTACTTGATCATTATAAGTATCAGAATAATTTATTCCTAATAGTAATTCCTTAGAAGACGTTTCATCGACTACTAAGACCATCTAATATTGTCTATGACTATCACATTTGCTTACGGGGGTACAATCATTGGTGGAAATAAACGCTCCTCGGCTTGTGGGGATAAAATTGGCTGGTGGAAATATACAGGCTGGAAGAATGCATTGCTATTAAGATCTCATGTCTACTGATTTATCTGTTTGACTTAAGTCTTATTGAGTTTGGCTGCTACACTAACATTTCTTTTGGTTTTATCAGATCACAGAGACTTCAGTTTGATGTTTCTTCTCCCAATGGTATTTTATTATTCAGGGAAATCAGCAAAATGATTGTATGTTATGGTTAGTACAGACACTTTACTTTTAAAATATATGGAATCAAATAGAAAAATATATGAAAATATTCATTACTTGTGTTTGCTTTGGAACAAATGTGGATTTGTATTTCTTTTGTTTTGGACTTTTAAAAAAATCAGGATGTTGTTTATGTTTTCATGATTTCATGCTGTACTCATTTGCATCATCCACTTTTGTATTAACAGGGTCAAGAATTCTAACCATTGGTGACATTCCTAAAGACAGACTCTACCCACTCAAATATCCTTTTGATTGAATTTGTTTAGTTATGTACTTTTTGGCATACAAAGCAAAGAAACAGTAGTTTCATGATTAATATAATAAGCTAAATATTTTTGTTAAACAGTTGTTTAAAATGTATCAAAGAATTTGTTATTTTTTAGTGGAAAAAGTCAGCTTATCTATTTTTAAATATATTTGTTTGTTTTTTCACTGCAATGTTTGCTCCTTGACAGCAGTTCAAGCTGAAAGGGATTTCTATTTGTTTCTCCATGCTGAAGGCAGCATTGTGTGGGAACTATGTTAACTTTGGTGTCTTTCGCCTCTACGGAGACTGTGCCCTAGATGATGTATTATCTATGTTTGTTAAGCTGTTACTTTCTGTTCCGCAAAGTGATTTGTTGGTAAGTCAACTTATAGGTTTTCATGCATAGTAAAGTTGTTTTTTTTAAACGGTTTTAGTCATTGGGTGGTCAAGATTTCAAGAAAATGAATAACTTCTTTTTATTTCTTCAACAGGACTACCCAAAACTTAGTCAAAATTATTATGGTCTTTTGGAATGTTTAGCTCAAGATCATATGTCATTTATTAGCAATCTAGAGCCGCAAGTGTTCCTCTATTTACTCTCATCTATTAGTGAAGGTCTTACAGCGCTTGGTAAGCAAGCCATACTTATTTTTTTTTAGATAATAAAACATGTTATAATGGAGCTGATCTTAAATGTTTTGATAAGGTGTGGGGTTAGATGATAAGGTTGCGCAATGTATTTTTTTCAATGAATAAGTGTTTCTAATTAGGGCCATAGTTGAGGCTTTTTATGTATAAAATGTCTTAAACTTTAGATTTGATTTTTATTTAAAAAAAAAACCAACTTTATGCTTTTCTGCTATAAAAAGGGTTGAAATTCCACTATCAGTTTTCTGTAAAAGAAGACTTAACACAATAAAAATTTGATTGTACAAAGTTGACACGGAAACTGTCAAATCTGCTTCACTTAGTCAACAGACTTTTATGTTTGATTATGTACATGATCTAGAGTATAAAGACTCCAGGTTTAGTTCAATTATTTAGTTCTGTCAGTGATCAGTCAACTTCTAATTGTGGAAATTTTTTGTTCCCAGACACCATGGTGTGCACAGGTTGCTGCGCTACATTAGACAACATCATCACATACCTGTTTAGACGCCTCATCAACAAAAAGAAGCAAACCCCGAACCAGGTCCCAGACAGTGAAGCATTCCTATGTATACTTGAGCTCCATCCAGAAATATTACAACAGGTACATATTCTAGAACTCCATCCAAATACAATATAAACAGGTATTAAAATGAGCCACTGTGTATGGGTAACTTTATACCTGTAGTCATCTTAACTTATTTGGTTTGTGTATGAATTAGTCAGGTTTCACCCATTAATCTACAAAGAGCATCTAACATGGGTTTCGGAAGATAAAAGGACTAATTGCTTGATTTTCAGGAACAATAATTAATGCACACTCAAAATTGAACTAATTTTGTTTATTTTCATTGAAAAAAAGTTTCAAGAAGATACTAAAGCATATTTATTTTAATGTTTAATATGATAGGTCAAGTAATTTATTGTTTTTATTTTAGTAATTATTTAATTCATGTAATATTGTTTTAATGGATGAGTAAACGTGCTTAAAAATAACTGCTTTTAAAAATGTATTCTTTATATCCAAACATCTTTTTTTTTAATATTCTAAATTATCAGAATTTTGTTTCCTATAGTAATGATAAAGCAATTATTGTCTCAAGCAAATGTTACATTTATTAATCTCATCATTATTTTTTTTATAATGTACACAATTTCTTGAATGTATTTTTTTTCAGATGTTGTCCACAGTATTGAATATCATCATGTTTGAAGATTGCAGAAACCAGTGGTCCATGTCTCGTCCGTTGTTAGGGTTAATACTTCTGAATGAAGAGGTAAAATGGTGACTGAACTCGCCTTGTCATGATTAGATAACATTTATAACCAGCCCAGTTTTAAAACTGCTAAATATCTTTTAAAATTTGTGTATAATTATAATTGATGCAGTGAAAAAAAAATGAAATCAGTGTAAATGTGTACTAATGTTGGAGGGCTCTGTAGTTCAGTGGTGGCATGTTGGGTTTTCTAATCTAAAAGTATTGTGGTTTGAAGGTTAAAAACCATCACATTTATATTTATGTTACTCTGGGGGTTATCCTGATTGTACGCAGCAATGACAGAAAAAAAAAATGAAATTTGTACTTTTACATTGGTGCTGGCTTTTATTCAAGTCAATCATGTACATGCCTTTATCTAATGTATCTGTTTATTTATCTATCTATGTTAGTATCTGTCTAGAAAACTTTATGCAAACAATGATAGTCAGTGAAATAAAACCTGTGTGTACTTTTAACATCCCATGCTGTTTAATGTTTCAGTATTTTAACAAATTGAGAAACAACATAATATCCAGTCAGCCGGTGGAAAAACAAGAGCCAATGGCCAACTGCTTTCAGAACCTGATGGATGGAGTGGAACATTCACTTTTAGCTAAAAACAGGGACAGGTAAAAGTTTTACCTTGAACCATATGATTGCATTATTAAAATCTAAAAATAATTGATCATAAATGATGGCTTTAAATAGTAAAAAAAACTATCAAAATTTGTGTGTATTAGTATATGGTTGTTACGAAAATGACTTACTTGAAGCTTGAAAACTGAAGAATAAAAACATGTTTTCACTATTGGTTGGTTTATGGGATGAATACATTTGTGTATAAGATTCTAAATAAGTACAGTTAAAAACTAGCTATTTACACTACAGTCTTAAAGTCTTTACAGTCTTTTAATTTACATTGTCAAATGTTATATACAATATTTTATGAAAATTTGATAACTTCTCATACTTGAGAAGATTGCATCATAATCAGGATTTCTGAGCCTCAAAGTCTTATCACTATTTCTTACATTATACTCATAGCCTAGCTCACTGGTTCCCAAACTGTTATTGTTTGAATTTAGTTTTACCCATAATGTCTTTCCCTAGCGTTAGCCCTAGTTGAAAAGTGATAATTATGAAAGCTTTTACAATCTTCTTCAAGGCCCCTATAAAGAAAACATATCCCAGGACCCAGCAGCCCACATTTAGGGGACCTCTGGCGCAGCCTATAGTTTTAGACCTTGGTTAAATATTTGCAGACACTTTGCCCTAAAATGGAAATTTTTGTTTTGTTCCAATTTTCAGGTTTACACAAAATTTATCAGTCTTTAGGAGGGACATCAATGACTCATTGAAGGCCCCTAGCAATAGTCCAACAACAGACATGATGAACTACGGATAGCATGAACAAAACTCAACCCTAGAAGAATATTTTCACATTGTTGACTTAAAATTTTTTAGTATAACACATTATTTCAGTATACTTGAACTGAGGCCTGGTGAATGTATACTTTTTTGTTATATTGTTACTGAGTGGCTCAAAAACTTTGAATGAAAACAGTTTAGATGCAGTTAGGTTTTGTTTACAATTTAAAAATCAAGAAATATAAAGAATACTTGGTAAGAGTTTTTGTCTGTAAAAATTTGTTTCATTTTGTGTGTAAAGAGTTAATTTAGTTTTTTTTGGAATTTGATTTAAATGGCATTTCGTTTGTATTTTTTGTTTACTTGGGAACTGAACATTGATAGAATATGGATTCTTCACTTTATAATGCAGGAAGTAGAGAAAGGTATTGATACTATCCTAAAATAAATCTGTGATTCTAATTATGCTGTAAGGTGTCATCAATAAGCTGTTTCAAGGTTGTTGTTGTTTTTTTGGCTGTTTTTTTTTTTTTGGGGGGGGGGGGAGGGTTAGGGATAATAATCAGGGCTTGGGATCATATCTGGAGCCGTTTGGTCCAACCAAATAGTTCTCTTTTTTTTTCTTTGTTTGTTACAACTTTTGTCTCCAGGAGATATGGGGTCTAACAGAACTGAATGTGTCATAAATAGTTTTGAAACTTCAATAATAAGTGAACTCACCATGTTGGTATTTTTAATTGTTTATTGTTGCCATGGGGAAAAAAAAGCATTTATTTCATTTATAGTCCTTGGACATTATTATCAATATGATATTTTGTAGGTCTTAATTGATAATGGTTATGTTACATTATTACTTTCACAAGGAAATAAACTCAGTTATTAGAATAGCTCATTTTTGTTTATTTTTTTTAGTTGCTAATCCAGGGTCATAAGTTTAATATAAAAAAATGTTTCAGATTTTTGCAGTTTTCTGTTTCTTCTTTGTGTTATCTAGCCCTGTGTAGCATCAAATTTATTTGATTAAATATAAACTTCTTGCATCTATATTAAAGCTAACAAAATTATTGTTTTTTTATAGTTGTACTTCAAGATTAATATTATAATTAAAGCATTTTTTGTTACTAAACAAGGACATTCATTTTTATGAATTAATCTAGAGGAACCTTTCTTTTTGTTTGTTTGAGGGGAAATGAATGTTGAAAATTGGTTCACATTTGTACAAATTAAATGTCAGCCTTGTTGCTCTGTTCAGATCTCTTGAACTAATTTTCCAAATGGTTGTCCCAATGGGTCAATTGTTTGGTTGTTTGCCACTGCCCGTTATCTTGTCTAGGAGTAAGTTTACCATTGAAAACATTTACAACATAAACATGTGGGAAAATGGGGGAATGATTGTACATGATGAAAGCTGGTTGACATTTTGAAATTATCTGAGATAATTGTTCTGTATGAAACGTGAATTTTTATATATACATATATATATATGTAGCTTTTAATTATCATCATTTTTTTCTTGTGGTTTTAAATAGTTGTGAACTTAAGTTGAATTTTGAAAATCTAAATACAAGATGAATGTTTAAATAATGATCTAGGTGTTACTTTGGGTTGTTTTTTTGTTTCTGTCCTTTTTTATAATTTGTTGGTCTTAGATATTTGCAGGGATTATACAGTATATACAGGTTAGGAAAATTGGTGAAAACTGACTTGGTTTTTCATGAGTGAATTTTCCTAGAATAGAAAAAGCAGTATGAAAAATATTTTTAAAATATAAATATTTGTGTAATTGAATTAAGTAGTCCATAGATCAATAGTTTTCTGAAATTATTCTAAAAGTGAAAACTTAAACCAAAAATCCCCCCCCCCTCCTTCAAATCTTTATTTTGAACAAGCAATATGTACTATATTGGTTAATGTAAAGTCATACCAGTAGTGGTAATTATTGGTTTGTGAATTTTTTGTACTGTTTGGGGAAAGTTTGTGAATTTTGAAATGAGTAAGAATTCTGGTTTTGGCATTGATTGTCAAGGACAGTTGTTGGATACACAGATGGGAATAAATCTAAAACTAAAGAGATTCTATTTAAAGGAAATATATTTCACTTTTTAACCTTTTCTTAACCTAATCAAATGTCACATAATTCAAATAATTCAAAACATAATGTTATATGTTATTTTAGAAAATACAACGTTTGACAAAGAAATCAGTGTTATAAAAAAGAATTGTTTTAAACTTGAAAGGTGTTTAAATATGAATTTATATTAATGTTTAAAGAATATTACAAACACAAAAGGTACATAAAACACAAAAGGTACATAAAACACAAAAGGTGCATAAAACACAAAAGGTACATAAAACACAAAAGGTGCATAAAACACAAAAGGTACATAAAACAGTCCTCACTTCAAACTTATAATACATTGTGGCTAGTTCAAGTAATTGTTTCAAAATTACTTTTAACATCTTTACAATGTCCTAAAAAAAAGTAATGTTACTTAATAGTTCAATAAAATCCAATTACTCTTCACAGAAATAAACACATAAAGTTTATGCAGTCTACTTTATAACTCTACAGCTTTACAACAAACAAACAAAATTACTTCTACATGACATTGAAAAAAAACTGAAATTATTTCCCTTGCATGATACCCCGGTTAAGCCTATCTTCCCATTGGAAAAATTGGCATTAAAAACTATGTAAAAAACATTGATTTGATTGTTAATCTAATCATGGAATATTTCATACCAAACTGGTGTTTTTTGTTATTATAAAAAAAAAGAAATTAAAGCAGACATGTTTTAATGGGTGAAAGATTACTCTTACAAAGGTTAGCAGAAAAGAAAAATAAATGGTTAGGCGGCTGGTCTTGCAGATAATCGGGCTATCAACAAAACCGTCGGGGTTATAGTTCTAGCCCTGCCGTCTTCCAATCCCTTGCTGCCCTGCAGGAGTTTTGGGCATAGGACGTAATAAACTTCTATCAGAGAGAGAACGCCTGTAAACTTTTAAAGTCAATGATTAATTTACTATGTTCACTGAAATAATAACTTATAACAAAGTTTTAAAACTAGACGGTAATACAATGAAAATAAAGTTGTCACTACTAAACCGTACTGATATTAATGTTTCTTCTACTTCTAAAACTAAGTAGGTCAACATTGGTACATTATCTTGGATATCAACGTAAGGGTATTCTCGAACTCCCTGAGCATGTAATCAGGGCAGACGAAATAGGTTTATGTGTATATATCTTATATCTCTATATATTATAATCAATGGATGTTTGTGTCAATTTAGTTGCCCATTGGTCAATATCAAGACACGCGACATTGCCTTCAAAGGCCTATTTAAGTATCGCGATGCTTTTGTTCTCACATACTCTTATAAGTTTACAGACATTCCTTCTAGAAAGAAGATTATTACGTCCACTAGGCCCAAAACTCCTGTAGGGTGACAGGGATCCGTCGGTGGCAGGGATAGAACCCGCGACGTGACAGCTGGTTTTTGGTTGACAGTCCGGTGAACTAACCGCTGGACCAGCCGGCTTCACTCCGCAGTATAGTGGTAAGATTCCCCACCCGAGTGGCCGGGCTTCAAGTCTCTTTAGGGTATTCTATTTCATTAATGAAAATGTAGACTAATTGTTACCCCGTGCAACGCCGGGCAATTTAGCTAGTAGTAGTAGGCCCTTTATTAGGCAAATCAAATTTCTTCTATATTTAAATCATTTGTTTCATTTTTTTTTTTTTGCTCTTGGTTTGGGAAAGAAAGAAAGAAAAGGTTGGCCCTACATCCTAATCCCGTAGTCTGTTAGACCGTTAAACCAGCCTCAACAACTCCTCCCGTCTCTCAGCCGTTCTCATTGCCTCGCACAGTTTTGTACCTAAACATTCCCTAATATTATCTTCCCAACGTTTCTTTGTTCTTCCTCCATATTCTGCCTCTTCTGGTGGTACCCTGCAGGATGATCTTTGCAAGCCCTTTGGTTCTGGTGACGTGGCCATACCATTCCAGTTTTCTTTTCTTGGCTGTAGCCAGCAGGTCTTCATACTTTCCGATTTCCTGTTGTATTCTTTTTCTTATCTGTTCGTTGGAGATATGGTCTTTGTAACAGATACCGAGCAGGGTCCTGAAGCATCTCATTTCCATGGCGTTTATCTTATTTTCCAGCTCCGTTGTTACTGTCCATGACTCGCAAGCATATAAGAAAATGGAGAGGACCAGTGAGCGCATCAGGTTGGCAAGGAGTTAAAAAATGGGAAGCTTGCACCGTGAGAAATTTCAGTTAAAAAAAAAAGAAAGAAACAGCGGCCATGTAAAAAAAACAACACAATGAAGCAAAATGAAAAAAAAACAACAGTAGGCCTTAGTAGTTGTTCACAAGTGAAAGATCGTCTATTTTGATATCATAGTTAAGCGTTAGGATGGTGCTAATTATATAGTGAAAAATTACTCTAATTTCACTAAATTAACCTCGTGTCAAAAGGAATCGTTTTCATTCAATATTTATGAATATGCAGTTGAAGTATTCTGTCGGACCCAATTGATCCATAGGGCTGGTGAAGCAGCGTTCACCAGCTTCTGCATACTACAAGGTGATTGTGTGGCCAGCACTATGCACAGCCGACTTTACTGTACCCCATGCAACTAAGATCAGGTACCCATCAGAGCTGGGTAGACTCAGGGACACCCCTCCAGATCCGGGAAAAAATCCTAGTCTCCACCAGGATTCAAACCCAGGACCTTTGGTTTGCCAACCGAACGCGCTGCCTCTCGGCCACCTTGAAGAGTTAGATAATAATTAATTCGGTCACATTATACAATTTTTTTGTAAATATTTTATAATGTTTTAAAATGTAAATAAAACGTATAGATATCAATACTCCTACAAACCATACAATCGCTGGGTACAGAAAACATAATATGTAGCCTACAGATTTTTTTGCTATTTGGATTTCTTAGTTTGTGCTTTTTTTGAACCACTGAGTATGGAATTATGTACTGAGCTAAACACATTTTTTTTTAGATTTTCTATGATAATAAATAATTTATTATCAATATTATCTCCTTTCACGACATCTTGCAAGTTTTCTTTTTTTCTTAAACACTAATACTAATAATGTTAAAAAGCTAGTTGTTTTATTTCAGAATAAAATATAAAATTTATGTTAATTAATCAACGGGCCTACAAAATTGCCGTAACATTACTTTGTCAAAAACAATCCAACGTTTAAAAACTGTTTACAACATTAAAGGCTATGCTATTTTGAAAAAAAAAAGCTTGTTATGCTGAAGTAAAGTTGAATAAATGCTTTTTTTGCTCCCAAATAGAGTCTACCAAAGTTGCATTGTAAGCTTCAAATGTCCAAGACTGGGTCAGTGATGTACTATTACACTCTGCCGTGAGGACTTGTGGTGTGTCTACTTTATGGTCAACGCAGAACTTTGTGTGACCATTGATGATACGGCCAGAAGCTCTGTGCCAAACAAACATCTCGGTCGGCCTATCTTCAAATATAAAGCAAGCCCACATAGTCAGGTAGTCTTGCCAAGGGTTACAGAAGCACTTGTCATACCTTCGAATCTGCAAACGCCAGTTGTAAGCAAATGTGCTGGCCTCTCTGTGATCGCACTGAACCGTTGTTAGAAATTTTGAGTCTCCCGCTAAGCACAGGGAATTGTTATGCATGTTTTTTAATTTTCCCCAAGCCATCAGTGGTGGCTCTATAAGAGGGAAGTATTTAGGGATATCTGGGGCGACTTCTTTCATGAACCAGTCAAAGGATTTACATTTAAGTCTTTTGCGCAATTCGTGTTGACTTGTCAAATCTCCAGGATCCATGTCTCTCAACAAGGGTCTTCGCTGGAAGAAATATTCTTTATATTCGTCCATCCAAACTAACGCCACGCGAAGTAGATTTTTCTGATCAATTTTGTTGTCCATAATGTGCTTCACATAAGGAAGAGGGCGGAAAACATGCGCCACTCTGGAACAGGGAGCGTCTACAACCTTTCCACCACACATCCAGGACTTGAAGGAGATTTCGTACTGTTCACCTCCCCAGATATCAAGTCCAGGATCAAACATTCCGATCTCCTCCCACCATTTGCGTGAGATGGCTATGGCGCAACCAATCATAGAGGGCACGTTGTGTGGCACCGACTCGTCTTCCTGGTGTACTGGCAACCTATGGTAGGATAGGCTCCAGTCAAAGGCGCCCCGCTCTCTATAAATTAACCCTCGCACTTCCAATGTGTCTGCCACTGTATTATCCACCATAGGACAGACTATAGTCCTGTAATCCAACACCATTGGCTCTATAAGAGGAGGCAAAAAGTTAACATTCACTTCAATATGAGCGTCAAGAAAGACCAGAAAACTTCCACTGGTGTGGTTGGCACCAATCATTCTACTCCTTATCAATCCTTGCCTTTCTCTATTTCTGACGACTCGAACTTTTGTGAAATGTTTTGCAATATAGTCTTCCAGCGGGGCTTTTAATTCTTCGTTTGTACTCAAATCATCCACCAGAACAATCTCACGTAAAAGTTGTTTAGGTGATCTGTTGACAATGCCGTATACTGTTCTCAACAAAGTGGTGTTCCTTTCATTATTAAAAATGATCACAAAACTAACAGAATTTTGTGGTAAATTCTTAAGAAATAGTTTTTTCTTACAAACGTCTGTTCTTGTATCTTTTAAACTTCGCTCTAAAGAAATTAGATCACTGGCGTATGCATTATAATTATACCTTTCCTTTAGAGAATTCATAATTGCTTGTTGTTCCGCAGTCAAATTTAGGGCTAATCCAGCACCGTGCTCCCCAGGACCACGTCTTTGAGAATCCTTGGCCATCATAGTATAGTCATTCCAATCTATTTTCTCATCATCATTTTTCACGATGATTTTATTTGAAGGCTTCGGTTTTTCGATATTAAATATTTCCTTTTGCACACTGGCTACAATCGTGAACTTTGGTTTGTGAATTAAGTCGTGTGATATATTATTTGACACGAATGCAACTTTTATTTTTATATTATCTTCTTTATCGTTCAACATTGAAGCATTTTTTAATTCTGCAATGGACTTCGGTGACGAGCTTCTGAAACTTTTGATTTCTTCTTGATACTCATTCATTGCCTGTTCAAAAGAAAACTGTATTTAAGAAACTGGACTGTAAAACCTAAGAAGTATTATAAATTATAATATATCGACAAGAGTTTTGAATAATTGGCTTTTCCAGCTGGTTCAGTCAAAACATTCCATGCTAATTAATTTTTTATATATTTTTTTTTTGCATAATGAATTAGAAAAGTATTTTTATCTCTGTCGTTCTGAGTATTTCTAATCACTGTGTTGTATTTCTAATCACTGTGTTGTATTTCAAGGTTAGATTAAAATGATTTATGTTTTCTCTACATCTTTGCTTGTTAACCTATTTTCTGGGAGTGGTTCAAAAGACGTAGCTAGGATATTCTGCGCCCGGACACAGCCTATAGGCCTATAATATGCGGCCTCGCCTCCAGCCTGCCCCGTTTAATTGCACTTGTCTCAATGTAATGTTTCGTTTTGGCACCCCTTTTCTTTGGCACTCGGGGACATATGTACCTCTTACCCCTCTTAGACACGCATCTGTCTAGATTTATTCATTTTACTAAGTATTACAAACATTGGAAGAGAAAAAAGTGTTTTGGTATGGAATAAACTTAAGCATTTATACTGGGATATTTCTAAAAACATTTTTTATACGACATTTGAGAAAATACAGGCTCTGATGTTCTGGGCACTTTCGTCTTTAAAAATAAGTCTACAAACTACAAACGCTCTAGATTTTACAAACTTAAAGTCTTAGTTAAAAGTTCTTTTGCATTTATATAATAGAATGCCTTACATAATGAACAGATACATTTGCCTTCGATCAAGAAAAGAAAAATACACATTTTGTATTAAACTTGGCTGGATCCATGAGACTCAATTTAATGGACTAAAATCTATTAATTACCTTGTTTAATTGCATAGTTCAAGTAGTCTACTAGTATTAATATTTAGGGATATCTTTTTAAGGTAGAAGTAGGTAGCTTACATCATACTAGGCTTTGACAACATTTACTCAAGCTTTGTTTTTGTCGCATTTAAACACAAATTTAACCCTTACAGTCCCGGGCGCGTATATAGCGGAACTGAAGGCAGCATAGATAGAAGTAGGTCGGTACGGGAAGGGTTAAAAAAAAGCCTTTAGAAAACAACATTTCTATCTATTTATAGGTCTAAGTTTAACGTGTGCATTTTTACATAAGAAAAAGAAGATGAACACTATTTTTGGATTTTGAAAATAATAATAGGGCAAAAATCTTTACTAATGGATTGAGAAACAGAGACAGTTTAAAAGTTTTGATAAATCTACCACGACTACCTTTTTGTTTTTCAAAGTGGAGGCTAGTATACAATGGTCCAACAGACTACGGGATATGTAGGATGTAGGATGTAGGAATTTCATGTCTACAGTTAAAATGTATGAGTGTAGCAGAGACCTTCGTCTCTCTGCTTGTATACATTTTTATAATAGCATGCAACATATTTTTACAGAATTTCTTGCTCAACGTTGTTTCTCCTGTAAGAAGTATAAAATGCTACATACCAACACACAGATACATTGATGTATAGCATTGATTGATTTAAAAAAAGCACACTTTAAATAGAACATCTGTCACATTTATTTAGGCTAAAAAGCCTACGTTTTGAATTCACTAGCGAATCTGTTACTTTAGAACTTTCTAAATCATTACAACTCCAACGAAGCAAATCTTGTCGATTCCCCGTGTTCATATCGGCTATATTTACACCATAAGAAGTCAGAATATTTTGTTAATGAAATATTAATTAAAAATAAATTAAAAAAACATATTTACCTTCAAAAAGATCTCCGATTTCGAGGTAAAATTTAGTATCAGAAAAATACTTATGAAATATATCAGTACAATTAATAGCATAAACCAGCGATGCCTCCTTGCTAATAGTCCCATTGTAAGTCTTTGGTTTCGATTGAGCATGTTATCAAAGTTTTACAGAACTAATTTATTGATAGGGAAAATATGCGCAAGACACTTTTTTCCCTCAAAGGAAACAGCTGGATTAAAACTGAGAAACCAAGACAGCCATAAAGATTACAGTTTGAATTTGTTGGAGTTTATTGAATTTTTTTCTTCTTGTTGCTGGTGTTTATTGTTGAGAATGGGTCAAACTTATAAATAATATATATTGTGTATTATTTTACTTAGGTCTAACATAGGTTCACAAATTACTATGTTATGTTTGTCACGTATGGCTCACGTGTGGTCACGAAATACTTTGTACCTAATTGCTGTAATATATGTCTATTTTTATAGTTATGATGAAATAGAAATAACGTCTATGGCTTGAATGGTTTATAATGCTACATAAAACATAAGAAATGATAGTCGAATAAATTGATCGTTAGAATTATCAGCTTTATGACAGACATACATTTTGAAAGGCTGTATTGATGGGTCTCTTCCTTCTTTTATTATCTGGGCTCCAACGGAGGAAATTGAAATCACTCACTTTATAGACTAGGCCTATTTCATTAAGACTGATAAATTAAGTACCTCTAAGTTTATCATATCATATCGTCACAAAATTAAAAAAAAAGATGGCGTTGAGATTATTTTCAGGATGACGTCATCAAAGTTTGCGCATGGATTTTTTAGCAATGAAGGGACATTTTTCATTCATGTTTAAATTGACGTCATCAAACTATGTGCATGGATTTTATCTCGATGACGGGAACAAATTTTCTTCATGTTTAAATTGCCTACGTGCCGTAAACAACATAAATTCTTTACACTACCAATACTGTAGTTGATTTTCTTAATCTATCACTACTTTAATACTTTACACTGTGAATACATGACTTAAAGCTAATTAATAATTTAAAACTTTACAAACATAGGACAAAGCAAATAGATTTAGCATTTTTTTTCTGTTTCGGGAAGTAATACCGACGCCTTACTAAGCTAAATTAAACGCAGTGGTCCTGGTTACACTCTATATTTAAGCTTATTTTTATATGACGTTATCAAATTTTGCGTATTTATGTGTTTAAGAAGGGAACAAAATTTCGTTTTAATTTGCGTCGTAATTTGTAGAACGCAATATTTAAATGGTTTAAGTTTATCCCCGCTTAAGACTATTGTTTATAACTCCATGGGTAGCTACAGTGTATTTGAAAATTATTTTATCCAGTTCCGAGAACTGGGCATCTTTAGGCTTATACCCTTGGTAACGGCCATTGTTTAAATTACCGGGCAATATTAAATTACCGGGCAATGTTTATATTACTGGGCAATGTTTAAATTACCGGGCAATGTTTATATTACCGGGCAATGTTTAAATTACCGGGCAATGTTTATATTACCGGGCATTGTTTATATTACCAATCAATGTTTATATTACCAATCAATGTTTAAATTACCGGGCAATGTTTATATTACCAATCAATGTTTAAATTACCGGACAATGTTTATATTACCGGGCAATGTTTATATTACCGGGCAATGTTTATATTACCGATCAATGTTTATTTTACCGATCAATGTTTATGGGTAATGATTTTAATGGGTAATTTATGTTGAAGCGGGCAAATAAAAAATTCCAACACGTTTAAATTCGTGTCGTATACGAAATATAAAATTTGTAGTTGTTGCGGGCAATCTCTTTATAACTGCTTGAGTAGTTAGAGTGTATGTAAACATAACTTTTAGCCGGTTCGGAGGACCGGGCACATACCGGCTAGTATATATATAAATCTCAAAAGGTGTATGTATGTGGGTATGTACATACAGCATAATCTTTTTAAATACTGGACATAAAATCGTGAAATTTGCTACAAATATTCTTTGCGTTACGGCGGTGAACACTGTCAAGGTTAAAAAAAAATTAAAATGACCCCAGTGGTCAGTTTGGTAAAAAAACGCGAATAAAACGACACATTTTGGTTTCATGTTAAAATTGCCGTTCCAACTTTTTATAGTTTTTCGATCGATCGCGCTAAAACAAATAAGAAAAAAAGACGCGCTGAGATTATTTCTTTATTGCGTCATCGAATTTCGCACAGAGATAGCTAGCGGTCTTTTTATTAATGACGTCATCAAACTTTGCGTATTCATTTTAAATTAACTTTAGTTAAATGTTTGCTAATGCACTTTATGAATGAATAGAAGAAAATATATTCACGTTTTAATTTAATTCACGTAATTTATAGCGGGCAATTTTTAAATTGTTATAATGGGTAATGGGTAATGATTTTAATGGTTAATTTAGGTTGTAGCGGGCAAATACAAAATTCCATCACGTTTAAATTAGAGTCGTATACGAAATATAAAATGTGTAGTTCCTGCGGCCAATCTCATTGTAACTGCTTGAGTAGTTAGAGTGCATGTAAACATAACTTTAACCGGTTCGGAGGACCGGCACATACCGGCTAGTAGTAAATATTTTAGATTGCATTAAGCTTATAAACAAAATATTCTGATCTAGTAGTTATTTTTGTGGTCATTACCCTTCTTCAGTCTCAATGGGTAGCTGAAAGAAATAAGTACAATATTTGCAATTAACTGAGAAGTGGCTTCAAGTTTCAGCTCTTTATAGTCTGCCATTAAGAAATATTTTATTTTAGGCTAGACGTTTGATCGAGCAGAATGGTACAAGGTGGCGGGTATAAGGTAGTTTACCTGTTCTTTTAAACCCACCAGTTTGACTGTAAAAACAAAAATTCCAAAAGAAAAGCAACATCCATCTATGCTTATTATAACATCATAACCTGCACGTTTCAAAAAGTGGCAGCTGTAGAAGAGGGCAGCTAAAATTAAGTACAAGACTACATTAGGCATTGTTACTTGTACGAGTGACTCATTCATTTTCAGTAAACTTTCTTGTAAAGAGCTTTCCTTATATTTCTAAACCATGTATTAAGGACTCAAAGTTTCTCAAAGCAGAACTTTCCAGAAAACTTTGAATAATATGTTGATAGATGTTTTGTTTCATTGCGACGCCTGAGATTGTTCTTTTTCAAAACGATAACACGTTGGCTGCATGTTACGCAACGCGTGAAGATCAGTGGCGTAGCTGAGGGGGAGGGGGGTCCAAATTCGAAAGTCCCCCCGGGCCCCTACTTGAAAGGGGCCCCAAAGGAGTGTCCGAATTGTTTTTTCTCATGTCATAATGTCGAATGTCAAAATCCAGGGGCCCCTAAAGAGGCCAAGCCCCCGGGCCCCAATTTCTCTTGCAACGGTACTGGTGAAGATCTCCTATTACATCAAACAAAATATTTAAATTGTATCACTGCATATCGTGTTCCATATCTAATTCAAGTTAAGTGTTTGTAATGGTGTATTTCTAAAAACCTAATATTTTTTATACGCCATTTATATGGACTACCTGCTATGATTTTATTTTTAATCGTCGGCGGGCCTGATGAACTGAACTTGCGGGCCGGATCATAGCCACGGGCTGTAGTTTGGTGAACCCTGTCTTAGACTTCAGGGTCTGCTCTAAAGCAGGGCGTCGGCAACCTACGACCGGCGTGACATGAGCTTACTTGGCACGCAGAGCGATTTTCAATGGCACGCGGCAGACAAGAAAGACAATTTAAGTCTCTTCTACAAGAAATTGAGTGCTAGAGCTAGAGATACATTTTAGACTCTTGGCACGCTGAATGAATTAGAAATCCTACTTTGGCACATTACTATTCCTTTTATTCTGCTTAAAACAAAATACATTGGGCGAAATAAAATATCGAGGCTGGCATTCTATTAATGAAACAAATAGTTTCTAACTTACAAGTTTTACATTTCTTGACGGTTTATCGATGCTCAATTGAAAATTTTTAGATATCACAAAGAGTTCTACCGTAAAAATTTGTATCTATTGATTTAGAATTTAGATATCGGAGTACCCCCCCCCCCCTTCCCCACGTGTGCTGCTCTAATCCTGTAGTTGACAGATGGCGCCACGTCCACATGTATACTATCATACTTGATTACATATAAATAGCACAAAAGGAAAAAAAACAAGATGTTTTTGATAACATAAAACAGAATAGAAAATTATACAAAGAATGATGTGCTAAGAGTTATAATTCTTAATAGTCGTAGTAGACATGACTAAGAAATAATAAAGTACAGTGCTGACGGCTTTACGGTTTCGGTTTTCGATAGGAAGTTCACAAGAGATGTCATAAGTTATAACGTTACATGTGAAGGTGACTTATATAGCGGCTGTAATGGGTAGCACAGCAAAGCGTTAAATTAGAAATTGAAAAATGATGGTGCGTGATTAAGGTGTAAAATAGAAATCTAAGTGCCAAAGGTACAATTTCATGTTCATACTTTAAAAAAAATATTACCATAAGGATGCGAAAGACATAAAAACACACACAGAGAAAGATATATTGAGAGCAGTGGGGGGGGGGAGGTGGGGAGGGTACACGTCACAGCTCTGTATATTATTTTGGTGGGCTAGACGGTGATAATAGGTATAGGAGAGTAGCTTCCCTTGCATTCTACCTTCTGGCAAGCAACATAGGTCTCATCATACGTGTTTTATATTTTATTCTGTTCATCAAATTTCATCAACTATATATATATATTTGGTAGTTAGAAATATATATGACAGATATATAAGTAGTTAGAAAGATAAGAGACAGAGAGAGATAGAGAGAGAGAGAGAAGAGAGAGAGAGAGAGAAGAGAGAGAGAGAGAGCGAGAGAGAGAGAGAGTGAGAGGTGGTCGAAATAACCTAAAACAGTCACAAAAATGATCATCTTCTCACCATTCCATTTTCATTTTATATGTAAAATAAATTAAGAAAAAAATAGTATTAATAACTTTGGGTATAATTTCTTTTTGTCCAGTTTCGCAACATTAAAATAATGCGCACTTTATCTTTCATTAACAAGAAAATAAGTATTTTATTTTATAAATGTTAAAAAAACAACCTTTAAATTTAATATCTGAAATCATAATATTATTTCAAATGTTTAAAAAAAATTTCCTATCATGCTTTCTGGTCGTCACTTTTAGACACTAGATCTGCTTTAAAAAAAAAGAAAACATTTTATAAGGGAGACAACTTATCATTTAAAATAATTATGTTATGACAACTTGATTACTTCCCTTCTGAACATTACTACACGCACAGGGTTCATTCTTGAAACTGCTAGTTACCTTCGGTCATTTGACCAGTTCACAAGAAAAGTTTCTCGGTGATTTGGGAAACCAATAGGTCAAACTATTAAAGATTTATCCAACCGCATATTATCATGAATGAAATATAAATTCTACATACATGATAATAGACTCATGCTGTTTGTAATGGCATGTAAGATGCCAGTTAATGATTATTATGAAACTCATCATTGTCTTGTTATGCATGTTGTTTGTAAGAATGGTTTTGGCCTCATAGCTTTTCCTCCATGGTGGCTTCCTGAGGCCAGGGCTGGTTATGGGATTCTCTGTTGAGTGGACACCATTGCAGGATGTGCTCAGCATTTTTGGAGTCCAGTTTCAGAGGGGCAGTACGGGGTGGGACTAAGGCCGATTCGGTCGTGGTAGTCTAATAGTCTTTTGTGTCCTATCCTGAGTCTGGTGGTCTGATCAAATCAGCGATTCCTCAATCGTCTCCTGCTGGAAGAATGTGTTATACAGTCCATTTTCTCTTGTACTTGTCTTTGATTATGCCCTTTGCCTCGCAGAAAGAGATGCTGTTTGTGTGGTGGTTGTGCATGCAAAAAGTATGCTATAATTGAAGCACTAGTTTGCTAGTGGAATGATTTGATAATCAATCAGCCGAGTTAATAAACAAAACATACACACACTAATTGTTGATATTATTTATTGCAGCTATTTACTTACTACGTTCATTTTGGCAAATTATTTTTTACTACCACTATTGCTATTAATAATTAGTAATCGAATAAATTAACAAGAAATGTCTCATCAATATGAGCTTTAATTGTCAGTAATTATTTTTAAGGACCTCCAGAGTCGGCTCTAAACAGTATTACTTACAAAACATCAACATCTAAATTAACTTTCAACACATTTTTTATATTTGTGTGTGTGTGTGTGTACAAGTAGGTCTATGACTTAATTGTCAATTATTAGATTTTCATTCGATTGGGTTTGACTGTTTTCTTGGTTGGCTGGGTATACCAACAACGAAATAAAGACACTCTAACGAAATTAAATAAAAATCATTTAAAATCATCAACATAATATATAGTCTAATTACCGTGAGTTGGTATATATAATTATATCTACTAGTATTTATGCCCGTCAAAATGACGGAGAAACGAATGACGATAATGTGTTTAATTTTAATATCTTTACTCTATCTTATTGTATTTTATACTTCCCTACTAGTCTGTAGGCCCTAAGCTTGTTCGTGAAAATTGTAATAACTGGTCAATTTGAATTTTATCGGAACTAACGAGTAAATTAAGCTTAAATAGCTATTTGTCTTATTAAACATACAATTATACTTTTAAGAAAAAGTTTTTATAAAGAAATTAGGAAAAGATTGTAATATGCTGTTAAAATTATAGTATACAATGTTTGGCTGATGTATTTAATGCATGCTTCTTCTTCTTCTTCAGCTTTCCATTTTGCTTTCCTTTGCCGTGTGTCCGTGTGACAGTCAAAACGGCAGTAAAAATTATTTAGTTGGTTGATAAAAGTATTAATATCTTCATTCACATGCCATTCTTCTCTTGAATCTTCTCTCTATCTGGAAACGCAGGCAGACATTTCATGATTTCCTTTGGTAAAAATACACGTTGGTATTATTTTCCTTTTTCGTTCTTTTTTATTTAAGAAAAATGATAAAGAAAAAAAAAATTAACACCTCGAAAGGCCTTGCATCAGTTTGGCTATACAAAATAATAGTTTGGATTAAACGAGACAGAAAACTCAATGTAAATACGAAGAGCATGAATAAAATAATTACTTCGTTACATAGAAGTAAGTAAATAGTAAAGTAATCCGGAGAACCAACTCGATCCATATGGTCGGCGAAGCAGGGGGCATCAGTTTCCGTTACAGCGGCATACCAGTGGATTGTGTGGCCAGCTTTATGTCCAGCGGCCTTTACTTTGCTGCAACTAAAGTCAGGTACCCATCAGAGCTGAGTATACACCCCCATAACCGGGTAAAACTCCTAGCCTTCACCAGAATTCTAACCCAGGACCTTCGGGTTGCCAGCCGAACGTGTTGCCCCACCGTGACCCATATTACGTTGAAGAGAAATTGAATAAATGTTTATGTTGTTCCCATGTGGAATCTACTAAAGTTGAATTGTAAACTTCAAACACCCAAGACTGGGTGAGTGATGTATTATTACATTCAGCAGTATATACTTGTAATGTTTCCTCTTTATAGTCAATACAGAGTTTTGTGTAGCCATTGACGATACGGCCGGATGTTCTATCCCAGACAAACATCTGTGTAGGTTTGTCGTCTACCAGAAAACAGTTCCAGACGACGATGAAGTCTCCAGACGGATTGGTGAAACATCTATCGTAATGCTCTCTGATCTGTAATCGCCAGTCGATTCTGTATTGGCTTACATCACTATAATTACACAAAACCAGAGAAAGCCCGTTTTGTACAGTTGTCATACAGAGAGATGTATTATGACTGCTTTTTATCTTACCCCAAGCCTTCAGAGGCGGCTCTATAAGAGGGAAGTATTTAGGAATATCTGGTGCGACTTCCTTCATGTACCAATCAAATGATTTGCAATTCAACCGTTTGCGTAGGTCATACTGACTTGTTAGATTTCCGGGATCCATGTCTCGCAATTCCGGTCTTCTCTGGAACAAGTATTCTTTGTATTCGTCCATCCAAACTGAAGCCACACGCAAGTAATTTTTTAGATCAAATTTATTGTCTACGAGTTTCTTCACGTAAGGAAGGCTTCGGAACAGGTGCGCCACTCTGGAACAGGGAGCATCCACAACCTTTCCACCACACATCCAGGACTTGAAGGAGATTTCATATTGTTCACCTCCCCATATTTCAAGTCCAGGATCAAACATTCCGATCTCCTCCCACCATTTACGTGAGATGGCTATAGCGCAGCCAATCATTGTCGGAACCGGATGCGGCTCCGATTCATCTTCTTGCTGAACAGGTAATCTTTGGTAGACTAAATGCCAATCAAAGGCTCCACGTTCTCTATAAATTAACCCTCTCACTTCCAATGTGTCTGCCACTGTATTATCCACCATAGGACAGACTATAGTCCTGTAATCCAACACCATTGGCTCTATAAGAGGAGGCAAAAAGTTAACATTCACTTCAACATGAGCGTCAAGAAAGACCAGAAAACTTCCACTGGTGTGGTTGGCGCCAATCATTCTACTCCTTATCAATCCTTGCCTTTCTCTATTTCTGACGACTCGAACTTTTGTGAAATGTTTTGCAATATAGTCTTCCAGTGGGGCTTTTAATTCTTCATTTGTACTCAAATCATCCACCAGAACAATCTCACGTAAAAGTTGTTTAGGTGATCTGTTGACAATGCCGTATACTGTTCTCAACAAAGTGGTGTTCCTTTCATTATTGAAAATGATCACAAAACTAACAGAATTTTGTGGTAAATTCTTAAGAAATAGTTTTTTCTTGCACACATCGGTCCTTGTATCTTTTAAACTTCTTTCTAAACTAATATGATCGCTGGCGTATGCATTATATTTATACGTTTCCATTAGAGCATTCATCGTTTGTAGCTCTTCGTTGGTCAAAGTTTGGGTGTAACCTTGACCCTGTTCTCCGGGACCTTGTTTTGAAGATTCATTTGCCATTTTTTCATAGTCGTTCCAATCAGTCTTCTCCGAGTCAGTCACCACAATGGTTTCATTAGCAAGCTTTAGGTTCTTCGTATATTTCGGTACTTTAACTTTCTTTACAAATTTAAACTCGTTTCTTGTGTGGAAGGATGAATGCAACATGACAGCCATAGGATCAGTGTCGTGTATTTGTCTATGGGTTGTCCTTCTTATCTCTCGGCTTAACTCTCTTTGCGGCATATTGAGTGACTGTAAAGGGAATAATTTTTTATAGTGAAGACATGTCAGTTGCAGTATAATAATTTGAATACTATTTCTATCCATAACTCTAAATTGATTCTATTCATACTTTTCCAATCTTTGTACAGACTTCTAAGCCTTATTTCTATAATCTACAATACGGTGTTACGTTCTATTTCGTTTACAAAAGAAAAAAAATATATCCCACAATAGTATTGAAATGTAGTAACATTGAAATTGTAATAACTCCATAAGCTTTGTACAGATTGTTTTTTTTTTTTAATATTATCGAATATTTTAAATTAATTTGAATGCACATTTTATTGGGGTCATTGGTTATTTAGAGTTAGCTTTGAAAATTGAAAAAATCTTCAAACATTAAAATACTACATTTATTTTTAAAAACGATAACAAAAAACAAAGAACATCTTAAGTGTGCAATTTGCCAAGGTTAAGATTGTATCCATTGTGTTAAAGTTTTTGCCCTGAGATTAAAATTAAACTTCTAAAGTAATATTTTACTTTGTAAAAAAAATTAGGCTGGACGAATTTTTTACAAATAAAATCTGGTATCAATAAGAATAATACTTTGACATAAAAATGTTAACTTTGAACCAATATTTACACTTACAGGTATTAGTTTTGTATGAAGAGTCATTTATTTGTAAAAATTTTGTTTACATTTACACATGAATTTGTACACTATAGATAAACTGCTATTCTTGGGTTTATTAAATATTTTTTGACAAGTCAAAATCACTTTTGAAAATATAATCATCAATTTTTACTTTATCTTCTACTAAATTGAAAAATGAAAGTTAGTTTATTGATTAACTGTTATTTGTTTTAAGAGTAATAAATTGTTTCAGTTACCTTCATAAAGTTTTCCGATTCCTCCACGAAACGTAAAATTACGAAAATACAAGAGAAATAAAGAAACACTATCAACAGCACAACCCAGCGACATCTTTTCTTACAAGGCGCCATTTGTCAAACATGATCAGCGCCTTATTTAACAAGTGATTTAGAAGAAAATAACTCATGCAAAACTGTTTAAAGAAACTCAGCATCTAAACAGCTGTATGTAATGAGTGAACTCGTTAGATTTCTTCTTGATATTTTAAACTTTTGTTATATTGTTGTTGTTATAAAGGTATGCTTGTATTGACCGTACGTGGTCATTATAAACCCATTTGTCACAAGTGGGGTGCCTAAAGTAAGACTTTTCAATATCCCCCACGCCACCAGCCTCACCACACTCGACGAATTCAATAATTGATCATGAGGCTTTGTGTAAAAGACTGATTAACAAAAATACACGATTAAAATGAATCTCAAATAATATCGTTTGTCTTTCGTAGACCTTTGAGATATATATTTAAATCAAACATTAGTTATATTCCTTGTTGTTTTTCTCTTACGTCAGATTTGCTCAAATGTCTACAAACTGAATAATAAATGAAGTATCTTGCTGGACGCATCTCATAATATTATGTTCTGTTCGAAATTAATCAGATAGCGTGGGAGGGGAGAGTGTGTGTGTGTGTGTGTGTGAGAGAGAGAGAGAGAGAGAGAGAGAGAGAGAGAGAGAGAGTGAGAGAGAGAGAGAGAGAGAGAGAGAGAGATAGAGAGAGGGGGGGGAGAGAAAGAAATGGAAGTGGGGTGTATATATAATATTATTCAATCTGAATCTTGTTCAGTATTGTACCATTAATCTCCATTATCCTATAAATTCTTAAAACTGTATAGATAGAGCATTGTTGTTCTCATTACATTGGATACTTTGTTTTCTCTCTGATTCTATCCAGTCAGAATACTGTCCGAATGCATTTTCTTTTTCTGCTCTTTAAGTGCTATTACTCCATCTACATATTGTAAAGTCAAAACTAATTTAGTATCACAAAATGATCAAACCTTCATTATGTTTCTTGTTACAAGTATTACATTAAGCACACAGAGCATCCAATTCTATTGTACTTTTTTTTTATATCTAAGTATTAACAAATTGTATCCAAGTGTACTTCGGCGTTCAACCGTATAAGCAATAAAACGCGTTTTTAAAATGTGTTTAAAATATCTTTTCAACTCACCTATTTCGTCAGCAGAATTAGCGTATTACTATATATTTCGTTGTCTGTCTGTATTCTGTAACTGTCGTCTGCGCATAGAACTGTCACCAACGGGATATGCGCTATATAAGCACCGTTATTATTATTAACTCTAAATATGTGTTTTTGTATCACCCACCCCTTTCCCCTTTCTCTTTCAATATTTTCGAATTAAAATTAAAAGTCAGTACTTAGTGAATGAAGTTACGCTAATTGGATATATTTTTCACTTTTAAGGGGAGGCGATAGTTCTTGATAGAGACTGATGTTTGAATTGTCTCCCTTTCGCAACTCTTATTACAAAATTAACTGTACGAATACAAAAAAATTGAAATTGTATATATTCTTCTATATTTTCGTGTATGAAATTTCATATCATAAGATTTTTTTTCTTCTGTTTATGTATTAGTGTTAATGTTTATGCTTCGGACTATTCAATTATAAGAAATAGAAGCGTAGTCTACTATAGACTATATGAAATGCTGTACTAATTGGAGAAAAGAATGTCACCAGTTTAAGGAACTATGGGCCGGCTTCATGCATTTATAATGCTGCTATACTGGCGTTTTACTGAAAATAAAATATTAGCTTACAGTAGGATGGAAGTCAAGTTTATCGAAGAAATTCTATCACTCAACACCTGGGCATTGTTAAGCAAGTCACCCTGATATCATCTGACTTCTGTTTTTTTTGTTAACGATGCATTGGCTTTTAAAGTTGTTCCTATGGATGGGGGACCCTAGTATAGCGAAGGCCCCTAGTATAACGGAGGCCCTAAGTATAGCGAAGGTCAGTAGCATAGCGAAGGCCCCTGGAATAACAGAGGCCCCTGGAATAACAGAGGCCCCTAGTATAGTGAAGGTCAATAGTATAGCGAAGGCCCCTAATATAACAGAGGCCCCTAGTATAGCGAAGGTCAGTAGTATAGCGAAGGTCAGAAGTATAGCGAAGGTCAGTAGTATAATGAAGGCCCCTAGTATAGCGAAGGCCCCTAGTATAACAGAGGCCCCTAGTATAACGAAGGCCCCTAGTATAACAGAGGCCCCTAGTATAACAGAGGACTCTAGTATAACGAAGGCCCCTAGTATAACAGAGGCCCATAGTATAGCAAAGGTCAGAAGTATACCGAAGGTCAGAAGTATAGCGAAGGTCAGTAGTATAACGAAGGCCCCTAGTATAACAGAGGCCCCTAGTATAGCGAAGGTCAGAAGTATAGCGAAGGTCAGTAGTATAACAAAGGCCCCTAGTATAACAGAGGCCCCTAGTATAACAGAGGCCCCTAGTATAGCGAAGGTCAGAAGTATAGCGAAGGTCAGTAGTATAACGAGGGGCCCCTAGTATAACAGAGGCCCCTAGTATAACAGAGGCCCCTAGTATAGCGAAGGTCAGAAGTATAGCGAAGGTCAGTAGTATAACGAAGGCCATTAGTATAGCGAAGGCCAGTAGTATAGCGAAGGCCAGTAGTATAGCGAAGGCCAGTAGTATAGCGACCATCCCTACTATAGCGATGGTCACTAGTATTACAAAGGCCCCTAGTATAGCAAAGGTCAGTAATAAAGCGAACATCCCTAATAAAGCGATGGTCAGTAGTATATCGAAGGAGCCAAGTATAGCGAAGGCCCTTAGTATAACTAATGTCCCCAGCATAGCTAAGGTCTCCAGCATAGCGAAAGTCCCCAGTATAGCGAGGGTCCCTAATATAGCAGAGGTCCCTAGTCTAGCAAATGTCCCTGTTAACTGTTGCCGTTTTACCATAACAGTTGCCGGTATTTTTTCATCTACTGGAATTCGTTATTATATATCGAGAATGTTCTTAATGGTGTTAAAATTTACTTGAAGAATGTATAATGTGTGGCTTCTACTTTGTTTCACATTACGACATCTGTTACAGCCCCGAGAGTTAAGTTGAGCATAATATCAATCCAGTGGAACGGATACACCAGGCCTACGCCAATTACACTATGGATATTTTTTTATTTTTATTTTTAAAAAATACAGTAATGGCCTTTGGATAACTGGTAAGTTATTGGAATAGTAACCAACGAACAACGGTTGTGTAAAAAACAACAACAACAACAAAAAAAACAAGAAATAAACTACAACGGCCAGTTTTGCTTGTTTTAAAGGATTCAACGATCATTTCGGGAAGTGATGAAGGACAGAGTTTAAGAAATAATTCTTTGTAGGGGTAGGCGAGGGGATGGTTGCGTTGGCTCTAAGTCTATTTCTATAGCATACATACTTCTTAAGAAAAGTTTTTTTTTCAATTGAGGTGATGAGGAGAAATGGTATTGTTAATCTATGCCCGTGTCTAAGAGGATTATTGACTATGTTACTTCAGGCAAATGTAGCGAAGGGGTGGAGGGATTAAGTAACAGTTCAGTTATGCGGAACGCTCTTTATATCAACACACGGCCCAAAAAAAAAAGAAAAGAAGTTTACATCTTATCCCTACCCTCTGTGTGAAAGCAAAACGCGCACACACACGCACATAAACAACAACAACTAGGATTACATATATCTCTCTGGCAATGGTATTGCAGAAATGTTACAGTAACTGTCAGTGTAGGTAGCCTAAGGCGTTAAGGTTACGGAACGCACCCTCCTATGCGCCCCCCACCCACTACCCAGGACGACATATCAGTTTCTGGTGGCAAACACCATTATTATGTCTATTGTCTGAAATGTTCCCGTTGGCTGCAATGACACTTTAAATATTAAAAAGAACTACATCATCTAATAGAGGATATAATATGAAGCCATTTCTTTAAACAGCTAGACAGTGAAGGAATGTATTTCAATCTATTTTAAGTATTTCTAAATTGATGTCTTATATAAAGGATTTTCCCCGTTATCTTCCTTATCTTCAATTACCATTGTATTCAATGTTTTCGTCATATTTTTAGACATCATTATATCCAAAGTTATGCACTTATATTCATCTATTATTGCATTCAAATTTTTCTTCCTATCTTCAACTATCCTTGTATCCAAAGTTATCTTCATATCTTCAAGTATCGTAATGTATCCAAAGTTATCTTCCTATCTTCAAGTATCGTAATGTATCCAAATGTTATCTTCCCATTTTCATCTATCTGTGAATCCAACGGCACTTAAAAATCTTTAACTATCAACATAATATATACGAGATTACGGTATTTAAACAATTGGCGTTTTTTTCGGGGAGATAATTACAAAATATTGCCAACTTATCAACATGACTTTATTAAACAACTATTTTATTGTTGCTGTCTTTTTCTAGCTTGTATTTTTGTTTTATGGATTCCTTATCAACAAAGTAGCAGATGGTCTCGAAGAAGAATTCACCCCCAAATTAACTTTTAACGACTGTTTCATTATGTACTTAGTAATGTCATTTCCATAATAGTTTCTATAGTTGATCTTCTTTTACAAAGGAAATGTTATACTAAGCTTTACAAAGCGTAGTTGTTTTTTTTAAAACTGGAGTCACAAGTTATTTATGCGGATAAAGTAGATAAGGAAAGACGAGATAAGGGGGCTGGCGGAGGGGCAGAAGTAAAGGCGGAATAGAAGTAAGTTAAGTGGATGGGAGCTTACAAATAGCATATAGAAGGTTTGTACGGATTTTATGACATTTTCGGTTTGAATCCGGCAGATAAAACAGAACATCTAGGAGCAAGATGGCGCTGAGTGAGTTAAACGATGCTTTGTAAATTTTAATTCCAAATAACTTTCGAACCGAATAGTCTAAATATAAAGAGGGCACTGAGATGCTAAATATGAGGCATGGAGAGTCGTGCTAAACAAATGACTATCATTATTATTGACAATATAGAATATACAAAATGCAAAGTTTACCTTTCAGATTTTAGGAAATGCCATTTATTTATTGTGAGAAACAGATAATATTATTAATAGACTATTTAAAAAAAACTTGGTCTTCCTTACAAAGTCATAATGCCTACTTTTTTACTATACCGTCTAAAACAGTTGATGTGCAGTGTTCTTGACACTTGACAGGCTCACGCGGTGCAATGTTGCAGAAGGGCCACAAGGGGGTGCTGTCCTTATACTGGGATTTCCACCGCAGTGCAGATCTTACATGCCATAGGCGTCGCTGTGCATGCTTTAGTAAGGGGATTTGGCGTCATGCCCTCACATCGTCACCATTGCACATCCGGTTTTATAAGCATGCCGAAAAACGTCAGGAAAAAAAAGTTTCCTTAGAGATTCTGCACCGATGTTATAGGGTACGGGGCGTATCCAACAACCTATCCTAACCCTAACCAGTGCCCCATTCAACACACCGCCACTGCGTTAAAGACCAACACTTTACAAATCAGTAATCTTCATTTCGGTTTTATCTGAGCTAAGCCTAGTCTTAGACTGCTTAAAAAGCCCAGTCCTAGTTAGCCACTTAAGTGGCATTAGCTACTACGTGCGATACAAATCCCCCGCGTTTGTTGCTGCCTGAGACCGCTATAAAACTTTCATAAACTTAGGGAATGTAGATATAACGGCTTTACGATTTGTGATGAAATATTATGTGCATATGAAAACTATGTATGTTTTATGTTTCATTATACATTCATCCTTATGCTTGTAGATATATAATATGGTGTTGCGACATTTTATTTAACGACGAGCTTCAATTTCGATTCCTAGTAATCCCTGGTTCGTCGGCTTTTTTTTTGTGACGTGTCATCGGAGATTCCCGCACACCATTTATTGCATTCCCTGGTTTATCATTCCTTTTTTGTGAAGTGTCATCGGAGATTCCCGCACACCATTTATTGCATTCCCTGGTTTATCATTCCTTTTTTGTGAAGTGTCATCGGAGATTCCCGTACACCATTCATTGTATTCCCTGGTTCATCATTCCTTTTTTGTGAAGTGTCATCGGAGATTCCCGTACACCCTTCATTGTATTCCCTGGTTCATCATTCCTTTTTTGTGAAGTGTCATCGGAGATTCCCGTACACCATTCATTGTATTCCCTGGTTCATCATTCCTTTTTTGTGACGCGCCATCGGAGATTCCCGCACACCACATATAGTAATAATCCCTGCACGGGTGTGTTCTTTAGTCAACCCATCATTTGGTATCTGACACAATACGGGGAAAAGTAAAGATGGTTGGATATTTTGTCCTGGCCACACAATCTTTTCATATGCCGTGGACCCAAGAAATTTTAAGCCCTCTAGGTGGGGCGAAATCGTCTTAAAATAGTAATTTACAATATTAACAACCTCATGTCTACTACAGCGCAATTTCAATTCATTCCAAACGACGTGCAAATTTTATAATAAATCTATCATTGCCATTTTCAAGCCATCAGCCAGTGTCGAAATGCTAATAAAGTATGGATAATGCTTGCTACAACATTTTTCTTTTCAAAAAGATGGTTGCGGGTCTTATATTTTAATCCCACCCTTTTTAAAACCGCCCTAAAATAAAAAAAATAAAAACATAAAAAATATATGAAGCGAAAGTAGGCTACGAGGGGGGATGATGCTTTTCAAGGACGTTTCACAGCTATGCCCCTTTCGCGTCACGGAGTTGTCTCCCTCTTTCCCGCCACCCATTTTTTTTCTCTCCCTCTTCCTACTACTATCTTCTCGTTGACTCCAAGCGTTCACCTGTTGAACCGGTGTGTATGTGCGTGCGTGCGTGTGGGAATACGTTGGGCTTATTGGACTATAACTTCTCTCTATTCATTATTGGCAGGGAATAGCTAAGTTTGGCAGCACAGTTTTTTTTCTTCTGTCAGGACACGGTGCAATAAACACAGACTGTCATATTTTATCATATTAAAAAAACATTACAATAAGTGCAACCGCTAATAAAACGTTGCATTGCTTTTAGTGCATTCCATCGTTCTGTGGATTAATAATTTTTGGAATTTATTAAGGTAAGAGTAGTGTTTTATTCTTTTTTTTTAAAGTAGTTCTTTTAATTGACTCCGGTTTAATAAATGACTTTAATAAAAAAAAAAAACATCACCTTGTTTAAATATAGATCTAGTTAAATGGTTTTGAGATGAATTTTAGTGGTCGAGATTAAGAGAATGAACCCAAATATTTAATCAATGTTTAATTCCAGGTCACCCCCGCGACGGTAATGATTTAATGTGTTGACCCCTAGGCACTAATAGTGATAAACGGAAGGTGTCAGATATTGTGTTGGCCACACATTCCCATCGTGTGCATGTCCCAGATGCAGTTATAATGTTACAGCCTAAACAGTATAAATAACGGGGGACTTATCTTTGTGTTCATTTTGCCTTTTTGTACCATTTGTACCTTAGTCCACAATTACTGATTTAGCATTCGAAAGAGGCCTAAAAGTTTAACCAACATCATCGTCTTGGATCACATGTTATAAAATGTAATGTTATGGTGTCTTCTTGCATACAACATTGTTAGTGACACTCAATTTCAATATTACTGTGGTCCACTTTGTTTCTCACGTTTCAAGCCAAGCATTAAACTCATTATGAAAAAAACTTACTTTTGCATAAAATTCTTGATGATTTAAGCGTAACTCTTAATTTGCTCTTAAACTATCTGTTTTAAGCATCTTTTATTCTTTCAGATTTTCATCATCTTTCATTTCCAGATCACTCCCACTTCCACTCTAGCCCTCTCTCTCTCTTAAACACACACAAACACACTCCCTGTTCATTTTGATCTCCTCCAGTCTCATCCGCTCTCCCATAATAATCTCTACATCGCATACTCTCTTACTGTCTCTCAATCGCTCTCTCGCTTTTATCCCTCTCCACCACTTTCTCTTTCTCACTCTTTCTCCCTCACTCTTACTCTCTCACTCTTTCTCCCTCACTCTTTCTCTCTCACTCTTTCTCTCTCACTCTTTCTCCCTCTCTCTTTCTATCCCAGGTTAAAAACCAAATTGTACATGAAAAGGTTAGAAACGTTTTCCCCATCCACTTAGAACTACTTAGACCGGGAAGTTTTGATGGATTTATGTGACACACCCACTCACCCGTGGTTACAATTGGTTCCGACAAGCTCTTTCATTAAATTATTTCAACATCCCTTTTAGATGAGGTAGCCAAAACGTAGCCGATTTTCAGAGAATACGTTACCAATACTTAGGGCAATAAATTTGTGTTGCCCCACGCATTGTTTACAAGGGGTATGACAACACGTCACAAAAACGTAGGGCAACATGTGACCAATACGTAGGGCAAAAAGTAAACAATGCGTAGGGCTACAAATTACCAATACGTAAGACAACACGTGCCCATACGTAAGGCAACATGTGACCGATACGTAGGTCAACACGGGACCAATACGTAGGGCAACATGTGACCAATACATAGGGCAACACTTGACCAATGTGTAGGACAACACGTGACCAATATCTAGGACAACACGTGACCAATACGTAGGGCGACACGTGACCAATACGTAGGGCATCATAGTAATATTAAACTCCAAATCGTCTATTCTTTCAAATAACGTAGATTCATTGAGTCATTGTGTTTGTGAATGTATGTGTATGTGTGTGTGTGTATGTGTGTGTATGTGTGTGTGTGTGGCTGTATGTGTGTGAGTCTGCGTGTGTAAAATGCATATTCTACCTGCCCTTAATATGCGGGCTTTACATTCTAAAGTTTCAACAACCGACTCGATTTATAAAAGACATCACGTAGCCAATACGCAACTAAAACGTAGCCAATACGAAGGCATAGATATAAAGACATGGATTGTTTGGGTATATATACGTGTGTTACACGTGTGTATATGTGTATGTTTGTCTTTGTATGTATGTGTATGTACGTGTGTAACACGTGTGTATATGTGTATGTTTGTCTTGTATGTTTGCGTATGTACGTGTGTATATATTATTATGTGTGTAGCGTATATGCGTGTGTGTGTGCCTTTGTGTATGTATGTGTATGTATGCGTATGTATGCGTGTACATGTATATACGTGTATCTATTTGTTTATATGTATATTTGTGGGAATGTGTGTGTTTGTGTGTGTATGTATGAATGTAAAATAAAACTCCCTCCCATAATATCTGGACAAAAACCCTTCACCTAAAACCACCCACCTAAATACCATTAACTATTAACTATAAATTCGTGATGGTGTTGATGTGGTGATAATAACCAACAGATGCACACAACTGAAAATCCTTACTTCGAAACCTGACTAATCGCTGACTCTTTCCCTGACATCAACCCCTAGAATATGAAAACATAAAAAAAAAGGTTAGCAAAGCCACACAATGCCCCCCCCCCCCCCCAATACGAATCAAATCATTATTAGTAATACTTTCCCAGACCTGTACAATTGTGAATGCTAGGGACCACAAGAAAAAATTTAGCAAAACATACCTAGATCTAGATATATATATATATTTTTTTTATATTTTAACGCAAGATTTATATACCGGGTAATTTTATGTGACTACGTTTTGTAAATTCATTTTTTTTATGTGCACATTTTTTTCCTTATGTTCTTCCGTTTACGCTGGATTAAGACCATTGTCTAGACACCTTCGCACTATTCCGTAAATGAACATATTGTTTGTGCATAATAATTTATCTAGTAGTTGTCTTACAAACTTGCGGTCTAACTAGTTTTCTGTTTTCGTTGTTGTTGGAGTTTCAATTGACTCTTAAACTGTTTTTTTGTTGTTGTTTTTTTGTTTTTTTTCAAAGACTGTAATAAGATGGACCGCTTGCTTTGATATTTCTGCTATTTGATTACTTTAAATACTCTCGGAATTTCCGATCGTCCTCTAGACTTCCGGTTTGTTATACGCTATGATTTTCTCAACGGAAAATTAAGGTTAAAATCAAAAGTTGTATACAGCGGAAGTCTTTAGGCACGTGTGGGAGTTGTTTAGGACAGCGTTATTGGCTGCGCACAGAAAAAGCAACACTTGAACTCTAAAAATAGAGCAAGCGGTCCATTTTATTATATTCTTTTTTTAAAATGTTGTTGCTGTAAACAGAACTCCTTGGTTGAGACAATGAATACTAAACCCGTTATAGTAATTCCGAAAACATTTGAAAAAGATTGCTGAGTCCTAAGTGCGCTCCCGAGTCCACTTATCTCTTGTGGACCCATGGTATCAGTTAATAAAATGTAAAGGCTGCCGGGCATTGTACTGTCCAAACGATCTCTTGTATGCCGTGGGCATATAAACTTCTGAACACTGTTGTGTTAAAGTTACGAACCGAAGTATAGACGTATTTTATATACCGGACTAGCTCCAGACACCGGGCATGGCGAGACGGGGATTATTGCCCCCTTTCCTTCCTCCTCACCGAGTTTCAGCGGGCACTTACCCCTCGCAATGGTCCTCCGATGAGCATCTGGGGATATCCCCATAATATGCGTATTTTTTAATGGAAGCATATCGGTGGTTTTGAGGCCCATGGGCACAGATGTTAACCCTATGAATAGTCTACAAGGAATAATAAACTAATCTGAAACTGCATTAAGATTAGACTTCGATTCAGGAAATATAAAGGCCTAGTGACATTTCAAAAAGGTAAAAGCATATCACTATTCAATAAAAAGAAATAAATGAAAATATATTAAAAAAAAAACAACTGCAGTTGAAAAAGCATTCTTTCCTTTTGAACCAGCCCGCTTTCATATCGGTTGACATTTTGTTATGAAAAGAAAAATGAAGTTAAGACGTTGGCTAATCTTTAACGGTGCAACATTTGTAAAACCATTTTTTTTTATCCAGCCCCAAGTATATGACTCAGATGACGTGGTCTATTGACAGGCACATAATATACAAATACACACACACAGGCACACACACACTGGCTCGCGCGAGCACACACACAGAAACATACACACACACAGCAGTTTTCCTGTTATAACGTCTAGAAAACCTAAAGCAGTGGGATTAAGGCTTTAATACTGAGCACAATAGAGGGCCATGTCTTGTTTCGAGGTCCCCCACTTGTGGACATAGATGGGTGGTCTATGGCCAGTGGTCTTCAACCTTTTCATAATAGAACAAATTCAAAAAAGAGCTGCAAGGTTCATAACTAGCGAATATTCCCAATTAACAAGAGTAACACCATTAGTCAAATCATTAAACCTAGAAACACTAGAAGACAGAAGGGCAAAGAGTAAAGTAGTAATAATACATAAGGCATTAAACTCTAATTTAGAAATACAACACAGTAGCAACCTGTTGCAAATCTCAGATAAACATAAGGATAGAAACACTTTCCTTGTACCTTATGCGAGAACAAATGCATATAAGTACTCTTTCTTCCCGAGTGGCATTCGGGCATGGAATGGGTTGCCTGAACAAACCAGGAAAACCAGTAACTTAACATCATTTAAAACATTAATAAAAATGCAAGACTAGACTCGGACCACGGATGAGCGTAGGACGCAATAATCTTCTTTATAGAAGGAGCGTCTGTAATGTATAAGATAAGATAAGATAGTGTGCCAAAAGTAGGATTTCTAATTCATTCGGCGTGCCAACAGTTTAAGAGCCATACTGCTCTTTTCTAGCAGAAGAGACTTGAATTGTCTTTTTGAGGGGTCTTTCTTGTCAAAATGAAAATCGATCTGCATACCAAGTCTGTCACGCGTGCCATAGGTTGTCGACCACTGGTCTATGGGAAGGAGAAGATGGGTGGGACGGGTCAGGTATTTCCTGGTTGTTACCTTCCTAGCCTTTCGGTATCAGCGGTCAGGACTTTACAACTAAAACTAAATCTATTTTATTTAATAATTGCATTTAATATGTGACCCAGGACATTGTCATTTGTACAGTATCGCCCTGTCTCTTAATTAACCAAATCGGTTAAAAACTATGACACATTGTCATAATTTAGTAATAATGACACAATGATGTACATTTTATATACATTTATTTCACTATTGTCAAAATCCGCATGTTATCTTTACTGATACAGACGCTTTTTTTATATATACCAAAGAGAATTACGTGTAACCATTGATTAACAGTAGATCTATATCCTGAATTTTGTGAATATGAATAGCGTATTTCTGAGTTATAGAAATACTCTAGATCGGAATTAATACTATGTATTGTTTGGATTTCGTGTGTGTCTTCATACGATGAGCATTATGAAATCCTTATTAATCCACGGATAAGTGTCAGACGCAGTGGTTAAGTTTTGAAAAGAAGAAATGTCAATCACTTACAGGCTTTTCTAGACAATGTCGTAAACTTTTCGTTTAAGAAAAATAATTTTTTTTTAATCAAAATATTTTGTATCGATTTTTTAATTATTGTTAGATCTAGATCTATAATTCTATATGCGTATATCTCGTTTAAATAAATAGCACTTTCTGCACCATAACCTATATAAGGCAATCACATGTGTAGTTTTCTGGTGTTGTTTTGCATAGACATAAAGAGAGCTACTTATCATTGACAAGTGTTTAATGGAATTATTGTTTTAAAAAAAAAGGTTAAAGCATTAAATACTTCTTTAAAAGTTCACCGAGTGGCTTGAGTGTATTATTTCATTGAGTACCAGACCCTAGACAGAGGACAGAACACCCCGGGTTGTAACACAATATATTCACACCTGTAAGTATCACTTGAAGATGTAAGAGATCCCAAACAACGGTTTTATTGGAATGTTTTGTTGTAGTTGAACATAGTAACATTCGTCCATGTTAAGTTTTGGAAGGTTGATTCGTCAAGATTGAAACATTTTTTCCCGGGCAGGTATTGTTGGGGCCTCTGAACCTAGTGGAGCTCAAAATGGACGTTAATTTGAGACGATTTGAGGCTACATGGGAAGATGGCGTGGAGTCACTGGAGTCAGTGGAGGAGATGTTTGAGTCATGCAAATGTCTGTGTGTTTAAGCGGTTATGTGTCTGTGTGTGTTTGTGTGTGAGTGTATGTTTGTGTGTTTGTGTGTGAGTGTATGTTTGTGTGTCTGTGTGTGCTTGTGTGTGTATTTGTGTGTGTCTGTGTTTGGGTGTGAGTGTATGTCTGTGTGTTTGTGTGTGAGTGTATGTTTGTGTGTTATTGTGCGTGTATTTCAATGTGTGTCTGTGTTTGTGTGTGAGTGTTTGTTTGTGTGTCTGTGTGTGTTTGTGTGTGTCTGTGTTTGGGTGTGAGTGTAAGTTTGTGTGTGTTTGTGCGTTTTTATGTGTCTGTTTGAGTATTTTTGTGTGTCTGTGTGTGTCTGTATGTGCATTTGTGTCTGTCTGTGTTTGGGTGTGAGTGTATGTTTGTGTGTCTGTGTGTGTTTGTGAGTGTCTGTTTGAGTATTTTTGTGTGTTGTGTGTGTTTGTGTGTGATTGTATGTTTGTGTGTTTTTGTGTTTTTATGTATGTGTGTCTGTGTTTGTGTGTGTGTAGGTTTGTGTGTATATTTATGTGTGTCTGTTTGTGCGTGTATTTGTATGTGTGTCTGTATTTGTGTGTGTATGTTTGTGTGTGTATTTGTATGTGTGTGTGTTTGTGTGTGTATGTGTGTCTGTATTTGTGTGTGTGTTTGTGTGCGTATTTGTATGTGTGTGTGTTTGTGTGTGTATGTGTGTCGGTGTTTGTGTGTGTGTTTGTGTGTGTATATTTGTATGTGTGTCTGTGTTTGTGTGTGTATGTTTGTATGTGTGTCTGTGTTTGTGTGTGTTTGTGTGTGTGTATTTAGTAATCTGCGGACTAAGGAGAAAGTGATTGACTATGCAGGTGTCTAAACGAATATAATGAATTACATCGGATTGTTATCACTGTTATAAATATCGTCCCGACATGTGGAGTGGAAGGGGAGGGGCGCGACTAACTTTACACAGCTGGGCAAGAAATTTAAATTCCTAAAATTAATCATTTTTCTTATGTCGAGTCATCAATACAACTTTTGACAAATCGCAGTGCTTTGTGTTTGTGCTTTTTGATCGGGAAAGTTGCAGTGTATTGTGGTATTTGAGACTTGGTAGACGAGACCTACTAACGAGTACTTTTAAGGTGAGTGTGTGTGTGTGTGTGGGGGGGGTGACTTGTTTGTATTTATTTGTGTACAGTCTTTGATCCGATGAATGTTTCATAGGCCAGTGCTAATTTGTCTTTTGTTGCAATTTTTTTTAAAAATGAAGGAATGCAGTGTTGTTCTTAAAATGACGATTGAAACGAAATAAAGTCGTAAGGAAAGAGAGAGAGAGAGAGAGAGAGAGAGAGAGAGAGAGAGAGCATGAAAGAGAGAGAGGAAGATAGTCGGGCATAAAGAGATGATGGTAGAGAGAAGGGAGAAAGGAAACAAAAATGGAACAGAAATGTGACAACGGAAGAGAGAGAGAGAGAGAAAGAGAAAGAATGTAAGAGGGGGAAAGCGAAATAGAGACAGAGGAACATAGAGTGAAAGAGAGAGAGAGATAGAGGGGTGGGAAAGAGAGATAGAGAGAATATGATTGAGAGAGACGGTAGAAAAAAAAAGAACGAAATGGCGTCTACCCATCGAAAGTGTTTTGTTAACATTAGTTTTTATCCAAATGCAAAACAAATTGCATTTCATCCTTTAACAATTTGTGTGAGATATCGCAGCACTTTGTTTTTAAAAGTTTATACCATTACGTTCATCTGAACCTATTTGCTAATTTCTTTTTCATTACTTAGTTTATTCATCCAATTAGTTATATCATTTTTCACATTTTGCATTATATAATTGAATATAATAACCATTCAGTCGCCAGTCAAACTTATTTCATTCTTTTTACAAAACAAATTATAATACTATCTTATTATCTTATATTATACATTACAGACGCCCCTTCTCTAAAAAAGATTATTGCGTTCTACGCACATCTACGGTTTGAGTCTGGTCCTGCATTTATAATAGTGTTTTAAAATGATGTTAAGTCTGTTCAGGCAACCCATTCCATGCCCGAAATCTACTCGAGAAGAAAGAGTACTTATATGCATTTGTTCTCGCGTAAGGAAAGTGTTTTTGTCCTTATGTTTATCTGAGCATTGGTAAACAGATTTTTGTGTGTGTTGTACTTCTAAATTTGAATTTAATGCCTTGTGTATTATTACTGCTCTACACATAGTCTATATCAGAGATCGGCAACCCACGGCACGCGTGCCACACTTGGCACGCAGAGCGATTTTCAAACGCTCACGGATGACCACCAAAAAGGCTATTAAAGTCTCTTCTACATGGAATTAAGTGCTAAAGCAATATGACTTTTAGTATGTTGGCACGCTGAATCAATTGGAAATCCCACTTTGGCACACTATTCTGAAAAGGTTGCCGACCCCTGATCTATATAACATAAAATAATACATATTTCTTTAGGCAGAAGTTTCTAAATTAAAGTAATTAAGGTTATATTGATCAGTCAAACGGTATAGTCTACAAAACACACATTTATATGGATAGCCAAGTCATCTGGCGTTGCCAGGGTAACAATTAGACTGAAAGTCCAATGGCACATATCTACTTTAATATGGGAAAAAAACTTTTTACATCCTCAATTTTAAGGTAAATAATATGATTACGATGAACCAATTTTATTTGAATAATATATAATTAGACTAATAATAATGCTGTGTTTATGGTATGTTATATCATATCTAAAAATTATAAATTTTAATGAAATGTAAATTTAATTTTTAGATTTTTAAATATTGAAAAAAGATTCATTATGAAGACTAATAATCATGATTATCAATCAAAAAGTTGTAATGGGGAAAAAAAAATTATTTTATTACACAAAAATGCAAAATAAAATAGCCCACTTTCCAGGTTGGCATCGAGCCCATATCCAAATTGTTAAATGGGGGGTTTCTAACCACTGTACTACGGATAGCACGTGTCTTTATATTATTCAATGGAAATCTCAAAAGGCAAACACATTTTACTTGTTTTTTTACGGTAATAATACTATGTTGATGAAAACGCTTCTTTTTATTTAAGTATTTTCCTAGATGTTAGAAAGAGTGTGGGGACAAAAGGACTAGAGAGAGAGAGAGAGAGAGAGAGAGAAAGAGAAAGAAACAGAGAGAAATAACACAAAGAAAGAGACATGGGAGTAAAGGGGAAAGAGATAAAGAAAGAGTGAACGAGTAAGAGAATAAAGTAATAAAATGAATGAGAAACAAGTAGAGAGATAGAGAAAGGGGAATAGAAAAAAGAAAGAGGCAGATTAATAGAAAGAGAAAAGGTATAAAAGAAATATATATATAGAGAGAGAAGGAAACTGAAAACCAGAGAGAGAAAGAGAGTGAAAGGAAACGAGAAACAGAAAAAAAAAAGACATATTTGTTTTGTGCTTTTTAATTTTTATTTTACATCTTTTCGTTCATTCTGTTTTTAAAAAAATGCCAGAACAAACGTTTTCCTGTTTTTGTACAGTACAATATTTTTGTTTTAATGTTGTTGTTTTTTTACATTTTATTTTGACAAATCAAAACTATATAAATATGCGACCATACTTTCCGGAATCTAACATATTGTTTGAAGTATTTTGTTTAAAAATCCATGTTTGTACTTTATCACTTCCATTTTTTTTATCGGACCATCTGTATTAGAAGTGCATAAGAGAACTTGTACAAATATTATGTGTGTGTCTGTATTAGAGTTGGCATGTACATAGAACTTTACATAAGGTGGTCTGCAGAGGATGTTTCCACAGCCCAGATTACAATCAAACTGCGGAATTATCGGATCATTATCGCGGTTGCGCGCCCGTATACCTACAATGTCGCCCGGTAGCATAAATCCCATGCTATAAATAGTGGCATCCAGGCACCAGGGCGGGGTTTGAGACGGGATTGCTGCGCCCATTGTTTCCCCCCACCGAGGCTCGGGGCCTCTAGACGGTGCAATGAACCTCGGACTCGCAGCAGAAGCTGTCCCCCATGCGTTCGCCCGCCAGTGTATTCTAAATGTGAACGTATCGGCGGTTTACACACTGTGAGGCCCATGGGTACAGACGTGGACATTTATTATCAGTTGTTTAAAAACTCGTAGGCTCACTGAAATGAGAGCCCGCTACACACAGACATTCACTCCTCATACTTCTTATGGCAAATTAATGTCAAAGATACATGTCATTAATGCCAATATTGACATAAAGTAAACATGTGGGGCTGACGACTTCTGAAAGCTAACATTCTGAAGGCTAACATTCTAAAAGCTAACATTCGTTACACTTAACAGTGGCCATTTTGACACATGACAGGTGGCAGGGAAGAACAAAAGATGCCTTACAACTTACTGAAACCAGGGCATGCCAATAGATGGTGTGGCCACCATAATGCCCAGCCAGGTCACTACATGTTATTGGATTTATAATTGAGACTTCTACTTTTATTTGAATTCCAGAGTTTGCGTTTGAATGTCCTCAACCAGAATTCTCTATCCCTGTCTTTATCCATGATCATTATGAAAAACGGTGGCCTCACGGGAGAGCGCTAAATTGCCATTCCGAAAAGTCTTAAGCTCAACACAATTCGGTTCCTTTTTTCTTTGAGTGGTGGTGTAATTAATTAGTTTGGGAAAAGTATAGTCGGTGGGCCATTCACTCTGTCTAGGCTTCAGTACAAAATATGCTTGTTTTTTTCTTGTCCTTTTAAAAAAAAAAAATGGCGGTTTTGTTTTCTTCCAAACAATCAATTAATGACGTTTTTTTAAAAAAATAATCCATTATTTATTGCACCTTTAAATTTATATGTTGACTTCAGCATACAGTTGAAGTAATTTATTTAGAGAATTGACCAAATAGGGGGAAAATATTTTTTTAATATGAAAGTTGGCCTTTTAAACGTACATTGTATACAGTACAATTACAATCATTTGTTTTCTTATTGAGCAAAAAACAAGTAACGTATTTATTACACCATCTGTCATTTGTATGAATCTTTTATTACACCATCTGTCATTTGTATGAATCTTACAGTGCTTGCCTTGTCCTTTCTGATTCCATTCAAATTTAACACAATAAGACTATTTTACAATTTCATAATGTTATGTATGTGTACAAATAAAGTTTGCATTGTCTTCTCATCTGTATTAAAAATACAAAATTTGCATTTTTAGCTTGACATCTTTTCCAGCCTTCTAGAGCTCTCCACAAATGACGCTCTCCAGTCTCAGTTTGACTGATTGTTAGACACCCATCCCTCCACTCAACTCAATCACTCAATCAGCCACCTTTTGTTGCAGTGCCCGGCGTATGTGTCACTTCACCATTCATTCTGTGATAACGTCTAGATATCCACTGATCTTAAAATGACACAGTTTAAGCATCTTCACAGATCATCTTATCTACACTTCAGAGCTTAGAATAATCAGACTCAAAGGGTGTATTTTTCTGCCCCTCCAACTCCTTACTTCACACTGTTAAACGCTATCGTTATATGTTTTTCTCTCTCTCTCTCTCTTTCTCTCTCGATCTCTCTCTCTCTCTCTCTCTTTCTCTCTCGATCTCTCTCTCTCTTTCTCTCTCTTAATCAATCTTTCCCTCTATATATAGTTCGAGTTTGTTATTTCGTTCTATCCCTATCTCTTTCTTGCCTCCTGTAATATAATAAAGGAACATAGTGAAACAAATAGCGGTTAGATCACCGGACTGTCAACCAAAAACCATCTGACAGGTCGCGGGTTCTAGCCCGGCCGCCGACGGATCCCTGTCGCCCTGCAGGAGTTTTGGGCCTGTAAACATATTTGCGCCAGCAGGCAGCAGTGTGTTTACAGAGCGCAGAGCATGCTGAAATAGCATGGATAGAAGCGCTATATAAGTAACCAATTTAATTTAATTTAATTTAGTAAAAACCAATAAAACCATAGCGAAACAAATCGAACTTAATGAATCAAATTGAACTTAGTGAAACGAAATGAGCCTAGTGAAACAAATTGAGCTTAGTGTAACAAATTGAGTTTAGTGAAACAAATTGAGCTTAGTGAAACAAATTGAGCTTAGTGAAACAAATTGAGCTTAGTGTAACAAATTGAGCTCAGTGAAACAAATTGAGTCTAGTGAAACAAATTGAATTTAGTGAAACAAAATGTCCATCTCTTACAACAGTAATAGAGTTAGATTGTATATCGAATCCAGCGTTTATATCTAGTGAATGTTACATTTAATGTGTCATTAGTGTGCTGGAGAATGTTACTATTGTGTCAACTAGGTAGTTGACATGTCATCTCCAATCTAGGGTTTCCTGCCTAAAGTAATGAGAGAGCCGCGATATAGAGAGAAGGGAGAAATGGACAGAATGAAAATGTACTATAATTTATATATATATATATATATATAGTAAAACTATTTACCTTTCATTACTTTTTTTTAAAGTGTTACCAATGGGGCCCGGTGACCACGCGCTCGACGGTCGTACCGAGAGTACTTGAGATCGATTCCTGGTGAAGGCAAGGATTTTGTTACAGAAATCTTGAGGGCGTCGCTGGTTCAACCCAGCTTTGATAGGTACCTGACAGGTAGTAGGGGATACGTAAAACGTCTGAGCATTGTACTGGCCACACAATCCCTTCGTATACCGTGATCCCAGAAACTTTTGAACGCTGTTTTACTTTCCCTATAGATCAACTTGGTCTTAAAGGATTATACTTACTTACGTACAAACCCATTCTGTCATCTAATTACAAGTCTAATCCCTACATGTTTTAGTGAGTACTAGATTATCTCGTTGAGTCGTTGTCTTGTTCACCCACTTAGTTATGTTTGTGTGTGTGGTTGTTCGGATTTCGTGTTTCGTCTTACCTCCCCTTGATGGCCTGCCCGGGTAAAGGTAGTCACCTCTTTGCTGAGCTACATACAAAAAAGGTCTTCGCAGGGTCAAAGTTCGCTCTGGTAAGGCGTTGATAATGGGACTCCAATTAAGCTTGAGTAAAGTGTTATGTCAAGTCTGTCCCGTGTGCTGCCCAGAAGCCTTTGGATACAACAAAGCGCGACAAAATAATCCATCTTTCTTTAAAAAAAAAATATCTTTTACTTTTAAACATGTAGACTTTTATGAAGGCGTGGGAATTAAAAAAAAAAAAAAATAGACAAATTGCGTGACATATTATTATTTTTCTTTAAATAAGTAAAAGTGTTTTAATCTAAGTAGTTCAAGGCCACGCAATGCATGTGTGGCTTTCACGTTCGTGGTTTCATGGCAATATTTAACCGAAGACTATCACCGCTACTTTCAGGGCGCCAATTGAATGGCTCTGTTTTGTCTTTCACTGCACATTTTATGAGCAGCAAGGTAAACCCCATGGAACGGTACTTTAAATATGTATGCATGTTTTACGGTAGTTTTAAATGGGTTTACGGTTATGACTTTGTCTCTAAGAAAAAAAACAATGTTTCCTTTTTTATTCGCCAAATGCGATGCACCGAATGCACATAAAAAATTAATTTATCTTTCCTTTTCATACATTTATATAACATGAGCAAATTGTTTGCAGGAGCGGAAAAATCTCCATTTCTGTTTCGTTAATGTGTTTTTTTTCCATTCCAATTTCAAACGCAGGGGGGTCACATTTGCTGCAATGCAGACCTTGTAAATAACGATAATTGCACATATTGTATATCCGGACCACAAAGCATAGGACGTGGGGTGGAGGTTGGTGGGGCGTGAGTAAAAACATGGACCGCCCCGGGTTTATATGACTCCCCGCATCCCTGAGATAGCTTCAAAGAGATGGGGAAACTACGAAAAGTGTAAATAAATAAACATTAACTTAAAACACACACAAAAAAATATTTTGGTTCTCAAGGCTAGTTGATTTATTTCCCTAATCACGGCTTGTGTTGTTATTATTATTATTTGCTTATTTTTATTTTTATTTTTATGTGGAGGTGGGAATAGCTGCTTGACAAAAAGAGGGTGGGCGGGGAGACTTATATGCATGCAAGTCCTACATGTATGAAAAAGCACGCGTATAAAATTATCTGTTTTGGAATTTTTAATGTTAATATTATAATATTTATTTTGTTAGATCTAGTTACTAGCTCACATTAAAGTAATGTAGTTCCAATTAGTTATCTACGTTGGCATGCTTTTTCTCAAAATTGAAGACATTATGATAATATACATTTTATTTACACATAACTGTTCTGGGTGAATGTCCCATGATCCAAATACTCAACCAACCCACTACTGCGTAGCTAACAGATTCAATAATTCATTCTGCTACATTTAGACCAACGGCTATCTTTGTTTTGTGTGCAAAGGGCAAGATTTGAGATTTTTACGAATATTTTTTATGACTTATGACCTTGCATAATTATTACTTTCTCCTTCACGTAAAGTTTCTCGTCGAGCTGAAAAGGGCAAACAATACGATGTCTATATCCGGAGAGTAAAATGAGGATGCTCAAAAGCAAGCAATAGAATAGCATAAAAAGTATAAAACGTATATAATTAAATGTCTAAAGCTAGATTGTAATAATCATCTGTATAGTAGGATCGTCTGTAGATAGGTATAGCAAATATATTGGATACATCTTTGTTTAATATAAGATGCACTGCAGCTATTTTGTTCATCTTCAATTTTTCAATAAGCTGGTGCATTCTTTAAAAGTTTGGGAGCCCTTTTCTAGTCAATGTGAATTCTTGTAGATCACCGGAGTCGGGGTCTTTGATTAATTACTCTTTGCCTTCCTTTATTACATTTGCATTCATTTCACTAAGTATCGCGATTACGCTTTTTACAGTATTCTAACAAGGCTAACATTTTTAATTTAAAAAGAACAACAACTTCAAAAGCATTTACCGAATTATTATGTTTTTTTTCATTTCTAAAATCAATTAGTCTTTTTTTTTAATGATATACTTTAAATCGGTTTGTGTGTGTGTGTGTAGAAATTTTGATGACATTTTCAGAATGTCTAACACGTGATATTTTAAAATAGAACTTGAAAAAAAGCTGTTATATATTAGAATCTACAAGAAAATGACGTAATTTGAGGATTTTTTAAAATTTTTTTTTTTGTTGTAGGAATATAATAGAAGTTTTGATGAGCGCTTTTAATACTTCAAATATGTAAACCCCCAATGGTGTTTTATTAAATGTCTGTTATTGTTTTTTTTCTAAGCGATTCCACGTCCCTCCCTCTAAGTTTTCAGCCAAAACAATCTTCATTCTATTGAAAGAGTACAGAAAATTAACTGTAGATTTGTTTCCGAATGAGTGATTTTGGGAATTGGAAGGAAAATTTGGTGAAGTCTTCACGACTCGTCAGTTCTGAAAAGTAAAACCAGCAGGCCGAGACAGTCTACAACACGAGCTTTTTGTTGCCTTGTGTTGCCGCTGGTAGACCGATGAGAAGTCGGGCAACTGTGACCATTGTTGCCCCTGTAATCAATCCTGTGGTGTATATGTGCAACAGAGTTATGCCCACCCAACCGTGGCTGGTTGTACTGAGTGAGGGGGGGGGAAGGTATGTGTAATCCTCATGTTGTTGTATTTTGCGTGTAGTTCGTGGCCCGGGGTGTCGGGTGTGAAAAGATGGGTGGCAACAAAGTGAGGCAACAGGGCGCCAGAAACGTAAAAAAAAAAATATCCTTCACGTAAAGTTTCTCGTCGAGCTGAAAAGGGCAAACAATACGATGTCTATATCGGGAGAGTAAAATGAGGATGCTCAAAAGCAAGCAATAGAATAGCATAAAAAAACAACATGTTGAAGTGGGGCTGGTCTTATACATATAACAAAGTTGCGTCATATCACAAGTACCCAAATTCGAACCTTTTAAAATATGGTTTGTTAAAAAGCAACATACATTAGAATGTTTTATTAAAGTTTTCCACAAAGAGCCGACCCAAAAGATTAACGAAATAAAAAACCGACGAAAACTCGAGGCAATTACTTTCAGTATAAATTCAATCACTTCGTTATAGACACTCCAAAATAATTTAGGCTACATAAACCTACCAAAAACGCATTTTATATGGAATAAATAGTCTAGTGCTTAACACTTTAAAAAAAAACCACATGAAGAATATACAATGCGTATTGAAGATTGGTCAGATGAATAAAATGAACATTTAACTTGGCACTTAATTTTCCGTAGACTCTTCCTGGTTTATGAAAACTGTGTAGAAGGAGTGAAATATATTTTATTTTTGGAAAGGGAATTCCCCATCTGAAGGCCATTAGGTCACATCATTCACTTCCAGTTTTATTTTTTTTATTTTTTTGGCATTTAGACCTGAAGCTTCGGATTCGACGAAAACCGAGGCGATCGATTTATGTGTGGAAAAAATCTATGAAAACCAAAACCAACGAATACCCAGTTTTGCCTGTATCACAACCTGACCCTAAAACCATCAACTTACAGACTGGGACAGCTTCTATCTAGGACCCTACAATCATCGCAAACATTACCACAATCTAGGACCCTACAACTATCACAAACGATACCACAAGTGAATATCCTGCTATGACTAAGTTCATTATATTTACAAACGTTTTATAATCGTATAACAACACACGTAGTAAACAGCATCACCCTCCATGTTTAGGTTTACTATTGCATTAAAACGTCACACCCTTCCATCCCAGACGCTCTGTCATTCTGTCTGTCTGGCTATACTTTCCTGTGCTAAAACTACATGCCAACTAACTGTCGACCACAGGAACCCCAACAAATGACAGTCAACTACTGAACGCCAACGTATCTCAACTGGTGCTATATTATTAGACACTAAGGTCAAATTTAGGACATAAGTTGATGCGGTTTTTGTGAGATAATTTTGGTCATGCTAGATGCTAACACAGGGGCACAGTGGATGAGCGGCAGTGTGTTCAGCTGGCGTACCGAAGGTCATGGGTTCGAATCCGTGTGAATCCGCCCTGAGTCTACCCAACTTTGATGGATAATGATCTTAGTTGGGGTGATGTAAAGGCGGCTGGGCGTTGTGCTGGCCACACAATCCCCTAGTATGCAGTGGCCATAGAAACTGGTAGACGCTGCTTCACCGGCCCCATGGATCAATTTGGTCCGACGGGTTTACTTTATATTTTATAGATTCTAACAGACTCGTTTATACACATTCAAACAAAATTTAAATACACAATTTGAGAGCCTCTGCAAAAGTCTTTTCAGTCGAGTTACTGCTGTCAAAACATGTTACTATGTTCAGTTCCTGCCGCTAGTCACAATATTATATTTTTGTTTATCTAAACAAAGTTGTCTTAAGTTGTAAATTTTGTAGGATGAATTCTTAATAAAATAACGTGATAAAACATTTAGAGTTGGCAGGTTAGACAAAGTCAAAAATAAGAAGATCAAAGAGTGATTTATGGATTGTGATTGATAATTATATGGATATATTTTGTAAGAAACGATGTGTGCGTTGATGGATGGATCGTTGCTTGTGAGGAGGTATGACTACATAGACCAAATATATATATAAAGTATACTGTGTGTGTGTTCAACCAATCATATTAGTTAATTTATAGACACGTGACCTTATTGTCTCATATTATACTTTTGCTATTTCACGTGTCTTTGCTAGCTAAGTGGATAGCCTATCAGACTGCCATGCGGGTGACCATGCGGTTCGATTCTCCAGTTAGTGTATACCTATTTTCTACAATTTTTTTTAAATTTCAATTAACCCTTCCCGTACCGACCTACTTTTATCTATGCTGCCTTCAATTCCGCTATATACGCGCCCGGGACTGAAAGGGTTAATAGATCTAATACTTAAAAAAAAAAAATTGAAAATCTATGAGCAACTCCGGGCAATTAAAATTTGAGTTAAATAAAAAGACTTACCTATGTTTTTAACCGATTACAATATTCATTTTAAATTACTTTCCTAAAAGTCTTCAGTAAATAATAATTTTTTTTATTATTAGATTTATAGCTTTCTGTTCATTGTAATTTATAAAAAAAATTATCTATAGCTTGTAGAGGCCTGTTTTATTTTCCTTCGATCAATGCCGGACAATTTAGCTTGTACATTAAGAAATGTAAAGAAATGTATTATTCGATATTACCGTAGGCATATATATGATGGCCAAACACCAAAGGGCATACTATGTGAGAAGAACTGTCCTTGGAGAAAAAAGGGCTACTGGACATCATGTCCGGTTTAAAGACACATGCAAGTCGAGTGTTGAGTAAAGAGGTTACCATTATAAGTTGCGCGCTGGGAGGATATTGGTGGGAGTGAGAGAGAGAGAGAGAGGAGAGATGTCACCCAATTAGCTTCTAATAATCTCTACTACACACACAAAATTGCTTTATTATATCCGTGTACCGCTATCTAATGAAATAGTTTCCCCCTCTATCATTTAACCTTTACATTTGCATGACCTTTCAACCCTCACAGTGCAGTGTCACGGAAAGGGAATCAGTTTAAATGCTGAGTACGAAATGTCAGCTTTAAAAGAGAAATAATTCCTAGTCTTGAAATTGGGTTAACTCCCCCAGCTAGTGCTAAAACAAACACGTTCCTCAAACCGGGACTTGTTCTTGGCCCATAACGTGTAGCCCACTCCACAGAGCCCACGGCCTCAGTGAACTAAACAGTTCAAGAAACAGAAGAAAATAAACACTTCAAACAGATTTAAAAAAAAAAAAGTTTAAAGACTTTCTTCATAACACTGCGAGATTTTGATGAGAAAGAACTTCTCCATGGCAACGCCTAACGTTTTTAAAAATCAGAATTTCTTTGCATTTCTTTGTTTATGTTTCTGTGGCAACCACATTTTTTCACATCCTTTGCGGGTACATGCTGTTCCGTTTATTGTTAAGTATAAAGATCGTTAATCACCTTTTATATATTGTATGCGGTTGGGAAGTTATAACTACATGCCATTTACTGTATAACTGTTATATCCATTTTAGGGTCTCCCACTGATTTATACTGTATGGAATGACATGTTTATGCCTTTGCAGACTTTCATTTTGCACTCTATGAATTTGTGTTTACCAATGTATAATAAGCGGGTCTCTTTATTGCGATAATCTTAATAAACTGTAAGCATGTAAAAACCTGCTCGTTCAAAACTTTTGTATTTCCATACTGTCAAATGTTTAAATCTTGTTTATAAATATAAATAAGAATATTTTATCACATCTTATCTTATATATTACAGACGCCCCTTTTATTACTGCGTCCTGCGCTCGCTCATCCTTGGTCTGAGTCTAACCTTGTAGTTTGATTAGTGTTACTGGTTTTCCTGGTTTATTCAGGATGTCACTCGGGAAGAAAGAGTACTTATTTGCATTTGTTCTCGCATATGAGATAATAAAATTGATGTTGTCCTTATGTTATCCGAGCATTGTAATAGATGGTTGTTGTGTTGTATTTCTAAGTTAGAATTTTAATGCCCTGTGAATATTATTACAACTTTTCTTTTATTTGCAAATAAAATGGAAACAATTACTCTACCAAGTACGCTTACATTAAAAACCACACAAATATTTGTATCTTTAAAAGCAACGAAAATAATTGTTAATTTGTGTACACTGTACACATACATATTATTGATGCAGTTTGAACGTAATAGTTGTTCCCTTTCTACGTGCATTTTGAAGCTTGTCCTAGTCTAAACTCTATGACATATTATATAAAATCAAAAACAAAGGAGAACGTAAAATCGTTAACAAAAAACTGTTTTATTTCATGTACTTCAGTCTGTGTTTTTGCCAAAATCATAAAAAATAATTGAATTCGAATGAAGAAAATATTTTTTAGCTTGAAATATTGGCAGAAAAATGACTTGGTTGGTTGTGGTTGTGAAAAGATTTATTTGACGTCAAATTGAAACGTAACGCCATACATCTATATTTATTATGAGTCGTCCGCATTTTATTTTGATTTCTTTGACTTGGACATAAGAACGTACTGATGCAGAAAACATTGAATAAACTTTATCTGCAATGACTGTGTCATTGTGTGTGTGCACCCGACGCACTATTTAGCTTAGAAGACGTTAAATTTTTTGCTGTGAGGGTAGGCCTAGATCTATGCTTTTTTTTTTGTAGTGGTGATTAAGTGATTAAGCCCTCCCCCCTTCCCACATATACATATACAACGGGGGAACAAACTTCCAGGTGGCTCCTCGCAACTTGCGTTGCCAAACGCTCTTTAATTAGTTTACTTTACAATTATTACACAATTAAGCCAATTATGTGATTTTTTTATGGTTAAATTATTTATGGTATGCAAATAACAGTTATTCGTCCATTTTTACAATTTTTTAATTAAAATGTTTATCTTACAGATAAAGAATTGAGGAATAAACAGTCACCAGGTTCGACACCTGACTCCAAAATAAGGATCATCACTTTATTTAGTTTTACTTTTAAAATGTGAAGCCGTTTATCAGCTGGCCCGTGTCTTCTCTCTAGACAAACATCCCCCACCTGCCCGGTGGCTTCTCTCTGTACCGACAACACCACCACCTGGTCCGGAGGATCTTTCTCAGTTTATACAGACACCACCTGGCGCCAGGTGGCACCGCTCTCTCTCTCTCTCTCTCCATTCAATAGACTGCGTTTAAACACATAATGTTTCACCTGATGTTGGTGCTCTTGGTGTCCCTGTGCGCCGCGGAGGAGGAGAAACGTTGCCAGATTGAGCACGAGGGTTGCACCTACAACATCTACCTCAGCCACAAGGACGTGGAGATGAGGGACGACGAGCCCAGGGACGGCAGCAACTGTGGCACCAAAAGCCAGCAGCTCTTCGTGGACGGCGCGCAGAACGACTACACGGCGAAAATTGACGACATCGAGAAAAACTTTTCTTATCTACGAGACGAACACGAGCAAAGATTAAAGGTCTGTTATTTTTAAACCCTTCTTTCTCATGCAAAATGCAATAATCTTATAGTCTGCTAGAAGTCGAGAATGCAAGCGGCGACAGAGCATTGAGTCAGCCACACTACAAATCCCCACATTCTTAGAGTATATATAGTTTAGTCAGAGCCTTAAAAGTATTTTCAAACGTTTGTTGTTTCTGTTTTGTTTAGTAAAGTCCTAGAAAGGATGGAGGCAAATAGGAAATCGTGACCCTAAATGTCAAGTGCTCTATATCTTTGATTAGTTAAAGAGCTTTGATCGTAATGGAAAGCTCTCCATAAGGCTGCATGTAAACACTTAACATGGGGGCAGAAAAACTACCTAAGAATGTCTTACACCGTCAAATTATTATTATGAGCTGACTATAAATTTATCGATTATAAAAATGGACATGTTTTTTGGGGGCGTTGCGATGGCCATACATCATTTGTAAGGTGTGGCGATAGAAACTGGCCAACGCTATTTCACTAACCTCAATAACCAGCTTGCATTAAAAAGGGTTACTCTACTTTTATTTATGCTTTCAATAAACAATGATCGCATTACTATATTTCATGCTCACATATAATAATATTTAGAAAAACAAAACTTTAAACCACATTATGAAAATACAATACTAGGTTTCAGATATTTAGATCATAGTCTGTGGATACATTAAAGGTACATTTCGTACCAATTATATAGGTTTTCGTATTGTTAAATGTTCTTATAGGATTTGGAAAGCACAGTCCGAGAATTGCTTGGTCTGGACAACAAATCTAGCAGGAAAGACGGGGGAGATTCATCGGACATCTCCAAGGACAAACTACCTATAGGTCAGCTGTCAATAAACAACGAAGCAGTCATGGACTTATTAGAGGTAAATCTGAATTAAATATAAAAGTACATTGACAAGACTGTAAAGAAGAAACAAAGTACATGAAAACCTCGATTAGTAGGTTTGATGAATTCACGGACACATTATCCCATTTGTCATTTATTGTATATGTTACAGGCGCTCCTTCTGTACATAAGATTATGCGTCCTACGCTTATCCCTGATTTAAGTATAGTCCTGCATTTATTTAAAAAAGGGATTTGTAGTTTTTAATCTCCTTCTGCCAAAGACTATAATAAGATGGAATGCTTGCTTTAATATTTCTGCTATTTAATGATTCGAATGACTTCTTTTCGGAATTCCCGATTCTCTTTTGTATTGTACACTTCCGTTTTATTTAATCACTTTGATTTTCTCAATGGAAAATATAACTAAAAATCGAAAGTTGTATACAGCGGAAATCTTTGAGGCAAACGTAGGAGCGTAGAAGTCATATAAGACAGCGTTATTGGATGCGCACAAAAAAAAGGAACATATAAGCTCTAAAAATAGAGCAAGCGGTCCATCTTGATATAATCTTTAAAATAGCTCAGTGGGTTTCAAGCATAGTGCTATAATAGTATTGGCTTGTAGAAGTCGAAATGTCAAATGGCGACAGAGCAATGACCTGGCCACACTATGAATTTCCACATTCTTAAAGCATATAGAGTTGAGTCCGGTTAACAAGTGATGTATTTTTATAGTTCGTTTTTGTTTTTTGTTTAGTAAAATCCTAGATAAGATAGGGGCAGTGACTGAATGAAGAACGCGTAAATGCCAAGTACTTCATTCCCTCTCTTCAAAGGCACAAATCTCTTTATAAAATAAATCAACTTCTAGGGAAGATAGAAAAATTGTATCCGTTTGTTCTTCAATGTGTAATAAGAAGATAAAAATGTCTTTCTAAGTAATCTAATAACAGGGGTCGGCAACCTTTTGATAATGGCGTACCAAGGTCGGATTCATAAATCATTCAGCGTGCCAAAAGCCTAAAATTTATCCTCTCATTTTCTTTTAGAAGAGACTTGAAGTGCATATTTCTGGCGTCTGCCGCGTGCAATTGAAATAGCTCCGCGTGCCAAGTTTGGCACGCGCGCCTTAGGTTGCCGACCCCTAATCTAATAGATTATTGCATTGCATTCCTAAGCTAGATGATTTATGCATTATGAATACTTTCCTCTTTAACCCCTCTTTCCTCAAGTGTTTCTAGGTTTATTTATTTAAATATTGGTGTGTCAGTTGTGAAACCTGGTAGATCTTTTTTGCTCTAGTTTACAAAACATGTTTTCTTTATATCATAAATATTTTACAAATAATGATCACACACATACAGACACATCACACAGATATTATATATTATGTATATTTGTATGTGTTTGTGTGATATTTTGTCGAATTGTATTCTTTTAATTTGTTAATAGTATAGTAATCTTGTTGACGCCGTTTAACTCTTTGTTTACACTACCATTAAAGGATACGAGACGTCTAGACATGCAAATGGCACATATTGCAGACAGGTGGATTTAGACACGTTTTTCTCCACAATTTTTTTGACAGCTTCTAAGCGTTCACAATACGCCTGTTTACTAGAATTAATTCAAGGAATGTTTCAAGGCCTCACAAAGACGCTTAACAAACCTAATATTATGTAATTTATTTAACATTAATGGCTTTAACGTGCACGTTTTTGAACCAAATAAGCCTTTCGAGATCTATGGTTCTCAAAATTTTTTACAGAATTTCTGGTCTGGTGATCCCTTTGAAATTCTTTTCTTTGCTGGCGATCCTTTTGAAAATGTACGATAAAAAAATTAACTACAAATAACATAGCCATGAGACATGCTTTGAGAAACAGTTATTATTAACTGTAAAACATTTAGTAATCAAATTTCAATTCAAATTTCAATAGAATGACCGCAACAGCGTGGCCCGATCGTTTTTTCTAAATTTGTTTTGCTAGGGCAACTCTCATGTCGTTTGTCGCATGTAATCTGTTTCTGGATTTCGCAAATAGAGTCAGCGCCCTTTGAGCTATCTTTCCAACATTGCGATAGGAAAGTGCATTTTCAACACACAAAAAAATCACTAAAGCACATTTCCCTGTTTTGTTTTTATGAAATCTATAAAATGTTCCTGAATCCTTTGTCCTTTGAATGCAGATCACTAGTTGAGAGTACAACTGGTTGTTTCATAAATTATTGATAATTTTCAAATTCTTGTAGGTCATAAAAAATGTGAATTGTTTTGGCTAAGAAGTGATAGCCTACAATTTGTTTCGCCACTTTAATTATATCGCCATCGTCGTTAAGCTCTTTGTTTTCAATATATTAGTTCAGTTGAGCTCGATGGGGCAAACTTATTCTTCTCTAGCTTGACATGCCATAGCTTTGAGCTTCTTTTTGAAAGCTGTACATTGTTTTTGTGAAAATAAATCTATAAATTACGCCAACGGGGTTCCAGCATAATCCATGTACGCTTCTTACTCTCCAAAGAATCAGTATATTTTGTGGAATATTTCTTTTGAAGTTGTTCTGATGCTAAAAGCAATACTTAAGAGTGACCTGCCTTAACGGAAACTCTGACAGCAAAGTTTACGACAGCCGAAAATACTAATCACCCAGAAAACATTGCGCAAAATACTTTCTATTCCCTTCTTATTTTATCTTATCTGTTACAGAAGCTCATTCTAAAGCCTATAGAAGATTATTGTGTTCTACTATTATCCGAGTCTAGTCTTGCATTTTGATTAGTGTTTTAATTAACTGATGTTAAGTTTATGGATTTCCTGGTTTGTTCAAGCAACCCATTCCATGTTTGGATACCACTCGGGAAGAAAGAGTACTTATATGCATTTGTTCTTGCAAATGGCATTCTTCTTCTTCTTCTTCTTCTTCTTCTATCAACCCGTCTGCAGAGCTGTTTGCTCTCTTGCAGTCAATGTCAGACACACTGGCATTGTTAATCTGGGTTTTCCTTAGTGGCTTTTTTCAAACCCCGCAGCTTAAGAGAGTTTTTCGGTTCTGCACCAAGCACCTGTGAGTGGTACTCCGGGATCGGACTGCATTGAGTCAGGGCTGAGTTGTGCTGAGGTGGGGCTGGCCTATGGTCCGATCTCCGCCATCCACAGAGCTCTCCAAACGGCCATGACACTTAGTTGTGCCATTTATAGTTCTTTCAGATTTTGGGAATACTCTGTGGAACTGTCACATCCTGGACCCAGGCCCCTTCACGACTTTACACACACCCATATCCATGCTACCAACACCAGAGTCCCCCAGAAGGAAACGGGAAAAAAACTCTATCCAGGGTAGTGCAAACTGGACCTCCGTCGAACAGCACCACAAAGGGGGGTACAAGTTTTACGTGCCCGGGTTAATACCCAATGCACAACCCACTATTCGTCGCCTTTTACAACATGCAAGTGGGACTTAGCAGAGGGGTTATTCTTTCACCTGGTCATTTCCAGGACCCCGATACCCACACGGGGGTTGCAAATGTGATAAGAAAATTCTTTTTGTCCTTATGTTTATCTGAGTATTGAAATAGATTGTTATTGTCATTTATTTCTAAATTAGATTGTTATTGTCATTTATTTCTAAATTAGATGTTAATGCCTTTTGTATTATTATTAATTGCTCTTCGCCCTTCTGTCCTTTAATGTTTCTAGGTTTAATGATTTAACTATTGGTGTCAGTTTTGAATATTGGTGTCAGTTTTGAATATTAACTAGTAATGAACCTTGTAGCTCTTTTCTGGATTCATATAACTTAAGTCAGCGAGAGAGAAATTAATTTTTGGCTATTATTTTCGTAAATTTGTCTCGCAAAAAAAAAAAGTACTTCGTTCACGGTCTTTTTGAAAATCTCTTCGCGGACCCGTCTAGGACCAGCAGACTTTAGTTTGAGGCACCCTGATATAGCAGATTTTAGAAGCCTTGTTAACACAACATTGCCCAGTGAGCCCTTGAACTAAAGATTACCATTGAGACATTGTTATTTCGGAGATTTCCCCAAATTTACGGAAATTTTCCTGATCCTATTTTATTAAATACGTCAACATTGGTCAAATTATAAATAGTGTGGTAGTCTATACTGTCTGTCGGTGATTCTGTTAATATTAGTTTTACTTATACTTAGTCTACTGTTTGAATAATGTTCATCAAATGTTTATTACATCTTAAGCAAAACACATTTCCAAAATTGTTTTATAACTAAAATTAAAATGCACATAAATCTGGCAGGAATAATTAATTGTTCTTTAACCTTACAGGAAGAGTTTGATAAACTCAGGCGAGAGATCCGAGAAAAGACGAACGACCTTCTAGACACAAGGATGAAGCTCAACGAGACAGGCACCAAGCTCCAGGAGATTCAAATCCAGCAAGTTCAATCCAGCAATGATCTGCTCAGTGCAGAAAACCAGGTCAGTATAGTTTATATATCTGTTGTTGTTTTTTTTTGTTAGTGTGATTAAATACTTAAATTTGGCTTTTTTTAAACTGTCACACATAGTATAGACTGTCCAAGTGGGCAGAGTTTGTATAAGGTAGTAGTACAAAAAAAAAAGGACTAGGTCGAAGCAATATACTCTACATAAAATGCCATTTATTAGTTGTTCTAACCTGTGGTGTCTTGTTTTTAAGAAATATTTTTTCTTGGCGACCTTCCCTAATGAAAAGCTCTATATGTCCGCGCATTTTACCACATTAAAAGGAAAACAAAAAGATATATATGTAAAGAGCCATTGCAATAGTCAGCGGAGCCCAAACCCAGGGTGCTGGGACGGCGCATATGTTGGGAGCAGCTAGTTTGTTGGAAAAACCCAGGAATTGTACAACGACGTCCTGTGGCCTAAATGCGGTACTCCAAAAAGTTTTATTGGGCCATGGACATCTGTAATGAGAACTTCAGGACCCGTCTCGCCAAACATCGGTGTCTGGATAACCAAAGCCTGGCATTTGTATTAGTGGGGGAAAGTGGAGGTATACAAGATGGTGCCACCTCGTTAATGATCCTGGGAAATACCTTGGAAGGGAAAAAGGTGTAGTACATGTGAGTACGGAATACTAGAATACAGCGTGCCCCAACGAACCCACCCCGTAACATGATACGCCCTGGACAAGATTAGAACAGGAAGACCCCCGGTTCTTAAAGAGAGTTATGTGTGTGTGTTTTTGTGTGTATATGTATTATATATAGTATAAATATGTGTATAGAATATAGATATTTTTAATTTGACAGATAACTGCGTTATTGAGAGAAAGATCTGTACTGAAGAATCAGATCAAGGACAGGTCCTATAAACTGGACATGTCCACACAGAAAGCTGTCGAGTGTGAGCAAAAGAACACTGACCAGCAGGAACAGCTGATGAAGGTGAGAGCCATCATGGTGGCCATCTATACATGACCACATTGACTAATTTGGCTGCTTTAGAATTGATTTATACATTTTTTAAGTATCGGTATTTGTAACCATTATTTTTCTGTTATGTTTTTTTTTGGTGATGTTATGCTATAGTTGTGTTATGTGTTGTTTGCTTATATTATTGTTTTCTTGTTACCGATAGGTCTACGTATCATTTTAATGTTACTGATCTGTTATTGTTTTGACTGATGTTTATCTGCATGTATTTAACGACACTGTCTCCATAGACTATTGTCCCGACCATCAATTAGGATACATTTACTTTTCATAATAGATGTTTATCATTTAGATCTAGCGTCTTATAGATTTTGTTCTACCATACAGGGTAGCACGGAAGAAATTATTTAAAAAATTAACCAAACATATAGCTAGTTGATTGTGCTTTTATTTTATTTTTAATAAAATTGCCCCTAGCCAATTTGAATGACACGTACCATACATACGCATCTAACTTCTAACAACAATCATATTAACCCTTACAGTCCCGGGCGCGTATATAGCGGAAACTGAAGGCTGCATAGATAGAGAAGTAGGTCGGTACGGGAAGGGTTAAGATTGTTGATTTATATTTTGCTACCAGAAATAGTTTCAAACACACACAACAATATGGGTTACTGATAGTAAAAACTAGGACATTAAGGACAATAAACAAGGACAGTCATGGCCTCCTCGGTTACCTCTATTGTATGAGATTATGTCCTTGGTGGTGTTACAGTGTCTTCCTGCGCAGAAATAGATATTTTTCAGCTTCATACACTGAAAATACTAATATTCATTTTTTTTTAATGGCGTTGTTTAAAAGTCGACCTCGCTGTAGCCAACCGCCTGGTGGCAACATTAAAACCTTACATGTTGTCATTCTATGCACCCCGAGTCTTTGTTCCACTGTCCGGGAACCCTTATTGTGAGAACAGTGCTGCGCATGACACGTATGTCTCTCTTGTTTGCAATGACGAAGGTGTGACCAAAGACAATTAAAAGAGAAAATAAAAGGAGAGGGGAGATGCTTGTGGGTGTCGGAGGCATGAAGTTGAGGGAAACGCTCGCAGAGGAACGAAACCCCGGGCTTTCAGTTCATCCCCGATTGTCCTTAAAAGACTGCGACTGGCAAGGATGTCTTGTATCTCTAGCTTCGACAATAGGAAAAAAAACCATCATGGTTCGGGAGCTAGCTAGCCAAGTCAAGGTCAAGGTTGGGGAGCTAGTTAGCCAAGGCAAGGTCAAAGTTCGGGAGCTAGCTAACCAAGGCAAGGTCAAATTTCGGGAGTTGGCTAGCCAAGTCAAGGACAAAGTTCGGGAGTTAGCTATCTAGCCACGCTAGGTATCGAGTTCGTTTTCGTATGAGGATAGAATTATGTATCTCCATATTTTTCACCACGTTTCCTATTCGTAACAGGAGCCCTTGCCTATAAATGTCAAATTATTGTAATATTATATTCACACGTTGTAATATATAACGACGGCTAGTAGCATATTCAGAATCATTAAAAAATAAATAAAAACCAAATAATTATAATGTCAACCCGTCGTAGCGTGTTTAACCAGAAGTTTAAAAAACACACACAAAAACAACACTTTGTTATAAAAATACGAAATGTGACATAAAAGATTGACTGCCGGTGTAAATAAAATATTCGCATTTTGAAAAAGAACGCTTTTTTTAAATTTACGCAAGTGCTGTTGTTGTTTTCATATATGTCACCAGCTGTGCTTATAAAGTAGAGAAGGTGTAAGATTTCTGATGACAAGAGAAATGAATGACACAGTCATAATGACGCAGTTATTATGACAGACTGCCAAGACCGATCATCATGTTTCCAGCAATCATTCGAATTCAATGGTTTACGCCCCAATCTCAAGGTCATCAGTGTTTCTAAAGAAAGATTTCAAAGACATTTCTAGAGATTTTCTACAATCTACATATCCTTTAAACCTTTAAACGGAAACAACTGTTCACATATTTACACTAGTAAAAAGCTTTAGGGTTTTCAAATGTTATTTGCGATGAAATGACTTTATATCTGCTGCTGTAAAACCTATAGCACACACAACATTCCGAGTCTCAGTTTAGAAGTGCGCCATCCAGTTTTTTTCTTTGGCACTTGTGTTAGGATCGCATTAGAGTAATCTCATTTGAAGGGTCGTGGAATGAAGCTGTGGGAATCATTCTTATAAAAAAAAAAGGTTTAAAAGAATCAAAGACTTAAGACCCTGCCTTGAGATCCACACTCAACCGTTCTCTATATTTAAAGCCGTAACCCACCAGACTTTGTTATTAGACCAACAATTATCAGATTCTACCTTACGAGGTTTCTTAGAATGCGGACTATTGCATGTCCTATATAAAAGCTGTTTTGATGTGTACGTGTGCTTGCGTGTATGCGTGTATGTGTGCGTGTGTATAATGTTATCTTGTGTACATAGCCCGTTTGAATAATTGGCCACATTTTTTTCTCTTTTCGTGTGGAGCAATGGCGAAAAGTTTTTTCCCTACAAATCTATATTTGCTCCCACAGGTTTCGTCATCTATTCATTCTTCTTCCTTGTAGGTGTAACCAGGCCAAAAATAATCAAAGAAGTCTTTTAAAACCTTCTAGCGCACTCAACCTCTGCTAATATATATATATATATATATATATATATATATATATATATATATATATATATATATATATATATATATATATATATATATATATATATATATATATATATATATATACTGTACTGTAAAACAATTTAACATACACAACAGAACGAACTATATCTATAGGCCCTGATTGTTTGTATAAGCTTCTAATGCAGATAACGTACCAAAGTTTACATTTAATAGAGCAAATAAAACGTAGAGACAGACATGTAGGCCTATAGGAATGGTTAAAAGTTCATGGGCGTCTGCACTAGGGCGCGTTGGGATGGGCGATCTACCTCTCATTCGAACATTTTGCCTATTTCAAGATTGTTTGTCATTTTTTTCTCTAAACTTTAAAATCCTATCATTATAAATGTGCGTTTGCCCACCGCCAAATATATATATATATAGGCCTATATATATATATATAAGATAAGATAAGATTGCTTTATTGATCCAAATAAATGGAAATTTGACTTGATTACATAAATTCCGTCTTTCAGCATACCTAAAACAATATTTAAGAACCATTTGTACTCAAAGACAATAGACATTCACGCACACTATCATACCATTTATCGTACAAGAAAAAAGTAGGCCTATTATTTAGGCTTTATATATATATATATATATATATATATATATATATATATATAGGTCATGGTTTTGACCTCTCATATTCTGCAATCGCTTATGCAACATGTTCAAATTTGAAAAACTATTTTAAAAAACTACACCATTCACATTCTTCAGCGAGATGAGACTGCCAAATGTAAACGAAATACATACTTTATCTATGTTTGTTAACATATCGTTAGTTTTCTTGACAACATTTTTCTCAGGAAAACTTGTCTCGATCCAATGGCTAAACATCCCACTTTGTATTTAAATAAATAGTTCCAATGTTAACAATGCATTTCACGTGCTGCTTTCAAACCTTCGGACAAACTTTTCTTCGCAAAAACAAAAAAAAAAAAAAAAAGGTCTGGAAAAAATAAATCTCCTCTTGGTACGGTACATCTTGTTGCCTATGTGCATGTTTTCCTCATTGGTGTGCCTTTTATTAGTTTCCCAGTACAGTCAAGTCACAGAGGCTTATAGTGCAACGGAACGTTAAGGTAATAGCACCTCTAACCCCAAACACAAAGAGTTCTTCATTACTTAGAAATCTCTATCTGTGATTTAAGACGAGAAATGAAAAGAAGACATTGTTGTTGTTATTATGTTTTTTTTAAACCTAGAACTAGTTTATGTGTTAATGTTTAGTCTGGGTTTGTGTCTGCTTGTGTGAGAGAATCATTACCTAAATATTTGTTTTTTGGCCAGACTAAATTGTCAAGTTTGGTTCTAAATGTGGAAATGTCATTTTATAGACCAGCGTTTACCGAACGTTGCCTTTACCTTACCCAGTTATTTATGCACTTCTGCACACTAATATGTTGTTTTTTGTTTGCCTTTACTAGCGGACTGTTAAATACTGAAGTTTAAACTCGAACTCGAGGACTGTAGCTAGAATTTCATTCAAATATAACAAAATGTTTATTTGGGGGCAAAATATAATGTTATATATCTATCACGTGACCTAGTCTGACAGACTTTTAAACATTTCAGTCTTCTTTTTTTTTTTTTGCAACCCGATAATTTTGCTTTCGTGGCTGAGTACCGGGTCGCGTCCCGGCATTTAAGACATTCTGTCATAGAATGTTAAATTGACATTAAGACATTCTGTCATAGAAATTTAAATTGACATTAAGACATTCTGTCATAGAATGTTAAATTGACATTAAGACATTCTGTCATAGAATGTTAAATTAACATTAAGACATTCTGTCATAGAAATTTAAATTGACATTAAGACATTCTGTCAAATAATGTTAAATTGGCATTAAGACATTCTGTCATAGAATGTTAAATTGACATTAAGACATTCTGTCAAATAATGTTAAATTGACATTAAGACATTCTGTCATAGAATGTTAAATTGACATTAAGACATTCTGTCATAGAATGTTAAATTGACATTAAGACATTCTGTCAAATAATGTTAAATTGACATTAAGACATTCTGTCATAGAATGTTACATTGACTTTAAGACATTCTGTCATAGAATGTTAAATTGACCAGATTTTGGTTTATATTATTAATATAGCGTCAGAGCTAGTTATTTTGTGGTCTATCCTATTTTGTATACATATGCGGCCGAGCAGTGTATATATACTATATGTATGTTCCCATCAGTCCTCGCGTTTTACGTACATTCTAAGACCACCTAAGATCACCGGAACCTCTTTCTAAACGTGCTACCGCTAGACCAATGTGTTCTATTAGCTTGAATATAAAGTGGTGAAAGACGTAGTCATTTAGATTCGGCACACTAAAAAGCATAAAAAAGAATGAAAGAGCTTGTTAAATTCAAAGAAGTTCTCATCGCGTTTCTTTTTCAATTCATTACTTGGAACAAAGAGACCTTAAATATGCTCCAATTTCCGCCTAAGAGATTGTTAATGAATAAACCCCCGGTACGAATCTTGCTTATAAAGATTTAATTAAACGTTAACTAACTGGGTTAGAGCAAGTCTTTAGCTAGCAGTATAACTATGTCTATTAACTTTCAAAAAATATCATGTACGTTCTTTATAATAAGTGTTTAAAAAAACTGTAATTTAATAAATAGATTACATTTAATGGCTCATCAACTGTTGGGTGTTAAAGGACTAAATGTGTCTGCATATAAAGGATTACTATAAACGACCGTGCTTTGCCTTCGTAAAAAATAAAGTGTAGGTCTATTTCTGAAAGGTAAATAGAGATGATTGAATACCGCATTACCTGTCTGACCAAACAACAACATAATGTTTTGGAGATATAAAACTTTACAAATGCGATCAGTTGATTTCAATAGGATGTTTAAGACAGCGCGATAGGATTTTCTTACCAAAGGTCCCGGGTTCGAAATAAGGTTCCCGAGTCTACCAATCTATGACGGGCTAAAGGACATTGCTGCTTGGTGAAAGTAACGGCGGCTGAGCATTGTGCTGCCACACAATTCCCTTTAAAGCTGTGGTAACGGGAATTTGTGCACAGTCAATTTGGAACCTTCCCAAAAAAGCTTTTCAAGCAGACTTCAAGTTTCAGTCACTTACTACTGTGTAGAGCAGACTTACTACACTTAGTCAGCGGCACCATTCAAACCCTTTTGGGGGGTTGGGGGGAGGAATCCTGATGTCAACATGGATTCGAACCCAGGACCTTCAGTATGGCAAGCTGAGCGCGCGTCCGCAAGACCACCGAGTTCGATATGTATGCACATTGAATAAAGAAAAAAAAAATTGAATTGGGAATCATTGTTATTGTTATTTATAATTAGTTAAGTTTTGTTGTTAATTTATTTTTGAAATAACTAGCTTTGTGCGTGTGTTTGCGTTTCAGCTGTTTCGATCGGAAAGCACATTGAAAGAAGAGCTGATGATGACCCAGATAAAGCTCAACCAATCAAAAGTTGAGTTGGCTGTAGTGGAAGACAAGCACGATACTTTGAAAACGCGACATGAGAGGACAAGGACTGTCCTGAGGATACGCGAGAAGGAGCTTATGGATTGTTACTCTGGTAGGTAGGACAGTTGTCAATTGATTAAATGTATTATGAAATACTGTCTTCGTTTTGAATCTACACACGCAAAAAAAAAAAGTGTGTGTGTGTGGGGGGGGCGGGGGGGTATTAATTGCGCTCTAATAATATTATGATAACGTGTTGGTTATTTCACATCTATATCAGGCAACCAATTCCATTTTTAAATGCCACTTGCTAAGAAAGAAAACGTATCTGAATAAGTGTCCTAGGTGATAAAATATATATATATATATCATCTCTATATCTTTTTCTGTATTTTATTTTTTACCTAACCTTAAGGTCGGCAGAATACCTAATTTAAATCGACTCTCTGTACAGTCCTTAACCCTCGCCACCAGTTTCGACACATGAAAGAACTGGTTAAATTCAGCGAAGCGCTCGTCTATATAATCTGTTATATATGTCAGTAGCGCATTGCAGCTCTGGTTATGTGCATATTCTGTTGACAAGGGAACATTCACTCCACTCTGTCCCCATAAATCAATTCAGTTTACAGAAATTGATAATACCAAGTAGCTGCCTTACAAATCCTTCTTCTCTCCCCCCCACACTCCCACCCGCTACCTTATTTCTCTCAATCGTATATCAATATAGAAAGCAATGTTAATCCTCCAACATCCTATCCGCTATTACTCTCCCAATGGGTCTCACGACTACATACCTATAGCCTGCAACTATTCGCTCCATGCCAACACGGTTCACGTGCACGTAGCATCACGTGTAAGTAGCAGAAGACGTCATACGTGCGTATCATTCCTTTTCCCCATACTTTTGAATAGTATTGTGTCTTAGTCAAAACAATGGTCTAAGTCTAAGAGTCCAAGTCTAAGATAATAAACTACGACAAGATGGAGTTCTGATATCTTGCAGTTGCATCAGACATGTATCCATGGTGACGCTATCTTACATTTAAAAAAACTACAAGAACCCGAACTTTTGACAAAGAATCCAAATATGCACCCAAGATAAAAATCTCACCTTATCATATCTCATAATTTGCGGACATGTCTTCTAAGAATAAAATTATCCCATTCAGAGCATAACCGTCGCTTGAGTCTTAATTTATCAAAAGAGTTTTAGGCCTATATGATGTTTACGTTGCGGGCATTTCTGGCTAGTGCATGCAACCCATTCTCATGCCCGAATTCTACTTGCAAAAAAAAAAAAAAAAAGAGAGAGCGAACGTGAAGTGGATAAGCAAGAAGGGCGCAATAATCTTTATAGAAAGAGCGTCGTTAACATGTAAGACTTTGACTATGGAATATGAACTATAGGATGACTTTGGGTAAAAACTAATTAAATACAGAAAGAAAAAACAAGTTGTTTTTTTTAACATACGTTTTGCAAAAAAAAAATAGACATAATAATAACTAAATATACAGAAATTTATTTACAGCCTTTGGGCTACTAATATATTAATATACTGTGTATTTTCTATTAAGAGACCCAGATCACACTTTCATCTTTAGTTAACTAGGTATATAATAAACTGTGTTTGCTCAACGCATTTTTTTGTGAGTAGCCTAACCTATTTTGTGCGTAAATATACTTTTTACAATCACCACATTTCTAAGTAATATTATTAGACTATTAACAAAAAACGGATTAAAATAATCAAAAGGCCATCTTCTAATTCGAACTTCAAACGTTATTCACCTTAACTTTAAAGTTTTACTTTTTTTTCTGGCAAAGCATACACACAAAGAACAAAGGGAGATGTAATTGTATAGAATGTGGCACTTTATATCCAGACTCCAGACCATACAATTTACACAATTCCTGACATAAGCATTGTTCTAAAATTCTAAATCTTGTGCCAACTGCTAGTTCAACGACACCTCCCTTTTCCCTTCCAAGTTTATTTGCCCCAACATAAGGTCATCTTACCCTCAAACAATACTTTCTATTATTATTTTTGTTTTGATAATGAATTCGGTCAACAAACATCGAAAACAAACTACTTTTGTTACAAGATGGTCGCCGACTGTTGAGAATAATTTTTTTTTTCCTCTTACCATTCCACTTTTTCTCTTTTTCGTTTTAAAAGTGAGGGAAAATAATAAACAATATTTTTTGTTTTTATTGTGAAACTAACATGCCTCTATTTATCTTTACATTATAATCTGTAAATATTAAACTCCACGTAAGCTAAATCTAATTTTAAAAGTTGCAGGTTTGTGTTTCTTATACAAAGAAATACATTTACGTTGCTCAATTAAAATTGCTCCATAGTGTTCAGAAACTGAGTGTGGCAAAATTTTGATAAAAATATGTACTATATAAGACTCTTTCTCTCTCTCTCTCTCTCTCTCTCTCTCTCTCTCTCTCTCACTTTCTCTACATATCTACATACCTATCTATCTATTTATCTAAATTTCTATCTATTTATATCTTCATCTATCTACCTATCTATCTATCAATACACTTGTCTATCTGTCTCTCCTACTACCTTCCCATTTATATATCACTCGGCAGTTTTGCTCACAATCATCAAATAAGCAAACTATCAATCGATATTTCTTTGCATCTTTCTACCCCCAATCTATCTATTTACAATCATATGACATATCGATCTGCCATTTTCGATGTCTGTGTGGCTGTCTATCATTCTACACCCGCACACATAAATACCGATACTAAATGTATAACTTTTTTCACCGATTGTGCCTTCTCTAGACTTTTACATCATTGGATTTTAGGAATCTTATAGGTATAAAGACAAACAACATTCATAACTCTAAACTTGGAAGTCATCATAATTGGTTCATAATCAAACAACACAGATGACTCTAAGCTCGGAAGTTTCACAATGACGCTATCCTATGTTATCTACTATTTCTAATTATATAATAACCATTTACCTAATAGTATTGATAAACAAAAAGAATATGGTTCCCTTGCTGATGATTATAAAATTCTTAGGATACGTTTTTCAAAGTAAGATACAATATTACCAAATTACAGGACCAATGGTGCTGTGTATTTTCTCATAAAAAAATTTTTTTTAAATAATAATAATTCTATTGGTATATTGCTGACAACAAACATTAATGTAACATTTATTTATATATTTTCTCTCTCACTACGTTGCATTTTACATGTAGATTTATGTGCCCTATTTCGGCAACACATCGGTGTAATAAAATGCATGAAATAAAATATAAAAAAATGTATATAAAATACATTAACAAAAGACACTTTACTTATTTCTTATACAAGGACAAAAATATCTAGATATTTTACTCTTCTTGATTGAAATTCGGGCATGGAATGGTTAACCTCAGCTAGTGAGGAAAACCAACTACCTAGCATAATTTAAAACCATTATCAAAGCCACGGATGAGCGTAGGGCGCAATAATCTTCTGACTAGATTTAATTGGCGTTTGTAATACATAGTGAGAAAAAATTGTGATAATGGCGCCCTATAGAAGTAACCTCCTCTATGATATCAAAACTTAATAACCTCATTTGATAACACATGCAGCAATTTGCTCACTGCATTTTATCTTGAGAAAAATATGTGAGACTAATAAAAGGGAGATTATTCTCACACAATGGGGCAATAACAACCACGACCTAATAGAGGATGCCAAAGTGCTTTGTGGGAAAATATGACCATACAGTCGGAGGCTATATATTATATATGTTTAAAGACCAAGTGAAGAGCTTTTTATCAAAATTGAGTTAACATTTGATTTTGATAGTAAATAGTGTATTCAGTATCTGAATGTTAAAAAAAACATTTATACAAAATATCAAAGATACATTTTAAGTAATTAGTTCAATATTTGCACTTAAATGTGTGTGTTTTTCGGATGATTACTCCAAATCTCGTAGCCATTTGAGATGTTTTTATTTCCGGCAACATAGGAAAGTGACGTAACATAAAGGATTCCGACTAGGAAAAATGAATATTGTCACGTGTTTTGAATCTATTGCCACATGTTTTGAATCTTTTCCCGGTTCTTATTTTTAACAAAATGGTTAAATATAGATTTATAGCGTCTATTTTTATTTATTTATTTCCCTTGTGATACGTCACTGCCGTATGAGGCTATTCCAAATCTCGTTCCTTTGAGAAAAACCTCTTCACTTGGTCTTTAAATTTTATTTTATAGCATTATTTTTTTTTATTGTTAAAATGGGTTCAGTGTAGAAATTCGGGAAACTGTGATCTAACGGTAGCGCGCTTGTATTTCAATCCAGAGTTCGAATCCCGTTTTTGTTAGTCCGGGACTGGACTGTGTCCCTGAGTTTACCCAGCTCCAATGATTACCTGGCTTTAGTTGGGAGAAAAGTTAAGGCGGATGGGCAATGTGCTAGCCACACAATCCCCCTTCTGATCTATAAAACGTGTAAATGCTCCATAGATCCATAGATGGTTTACAAGTAAGTAAAGCAGTAATGTAAGAGGATGGCCACCAAAGGGGATATCCCGATATAAGCTAGTCGTTGGGCATTGTGTTTAAGCAGGTCTCGTAACTAACCTCTAATAAAATCAGTATTGTGGTTCCATTTTTAAGAAGCTCTCGTTGCTTAACACGTCTGTATATTATAAAGTATTCTTCTGTTTTAAAGCCAAGAAAATACTAGACTATTTGATCTAAAAAATAAATCAAGTTTTTACTCCACAAATAAACTACGATAAAGATCTCGTTGTGTCTATTTTTGGTTTAAAGTAACTCGAAAAACAAAATAGCCAACGTGAAGCGTGTCTTTGTTTATTGTTCAAAAAGACGTCTCGTTCTGATTTCATACACAGATAATGTATTTCAGTTTTCCTATGCAGGCCTGGTGAATTAAGTTGTTTTGATAAATTTGATTTTTTTTATAAGTCACAGTGAATTTACAGTGTCTTAACTTAAAGTATTATTTTAAGATAACTAAGTTTATTATTATAAGTTGTTGTTAAATTGTAAATTGTATATTGTAATATAAGGCATACATAAAGTATCAAATTATAACTTAGAAATACAAAAATAATAAATTTTAATCTTATAGAATATTTAGAAAAGAACTTAAACTTAACTTAGAACTTAGATTCTTATCTAATCTTATCTAATATATTACATACGCTCCTTTTATAAAGAAGATTATTGCGTCCTACGCTCATCCGTGGTCCGAGTCTAGTCTTGCATCTTTATTAATGTCTTAAAAGATGTTAAGTTACTGGTTTTCCTGGTTTGCTCAGGCAACCCATTCCATGCACGAATGCCACTCGGAAAGAAAGAGTACTTGTATGCATTAGTTCTCGCATAATAGATAAGGAAAGTGTTTGTTTCCTTATGTTTCTCTGAGAATTGCAACAGGTTGTTATTATGTTGTATTTCTAAATTAGAGTTTAATGCCTTATGCATTTTGCTTTATAACAAAAGTAACTTATATGGTTCTTCTTTTTGCAAACTATGTATTATTGTTAGATCTACTTAGTTTGCAAAAAGAAAATCCATATAAGTTACTTTTGTTCTAAGGAATAGATACTCAACGGGGGCGTTATCACCCCCGGGGGCGGTGGTAGGCTTTAGGGGGCGCTGACGGTCCATGGGGCGCTTGGGGGAGGGGCGGTGAATGGCAAGTGGGCGTACAAACGTAGGCCTACCTGATATAATTTGAACACTTCAGCTATTTGAATCGATTAGTTTTTGGATGAAATATGATGTAAAAGCACGTGCTGCTAAATATCTTTAGGCCTACATATTATTATGCTAATAGAGCGATTGCAATCACGTGACAAAAAGCGCGTGCTGTTTGTTTACTTTGTCTAGTGGTGACAAATGGCAGCCGTAGTACCATAGACTTAAGAAGGTTTTATTGTTAAATGTCATCATTTCAACAATATTATAACGTAAAAAATATATAAAACACAGTTATGCTATGAAAATTAACATTCAAAGCTAAAATTTAAACAATTTAAAGTCAATGGAATAGGATACGTAAGTGCAGAAAATTTAATTGAAGATCTCGATTGTCGAAAGTTGGCCTATCTTAACTTACTATCTAAAAGTAAAGCATAAGGTAGGCTGTGCAAGTTTTCACCAGAGCTTTTGAAAAACTATAAAAGCCTAAAATATTGTTTACGTCGTGGACGGACTACTATGGACTAGTATGACAGTTAAATATTAAGATTTATGCAAACAAATTGCTTATATTTTGCGTGTAAAATAGACATGTAAAAAAAAATGATATTCCCCATTATCACTCATTTACATAATTACGTCACCAAAAAAACCTAAGCCACGCCTATTGCAATCCCTCTATAGGAAATAGAAATCGCAATGACTTTTCCCAGAAGTAGGGGTCAGTATTAGACAAGTATGGTGTGCGGCCGGCTGGTGTTGTGGTTGGTTCACCGGACTGTCAACCGACACGTCGCAGGTTCTATCCCTGCCACCAACCGATCCCTGTACTCAAATAAACGGAAGCTAAAAGTAAAGCTTAATAGGGCGTTCGCAATGGGCGGAGCTTAAGTTTTTTTAGTGACGTCATTTGTATATTGAGGAACAAATATGGCACATGGTGAGGTTTCTTATCATGCCCAATTCACATATGAATATTGGCTATCCTACTAAAAAAAGGAGGTAAATAGTAGTACTGTAGATTAATTGATTAATGTGATTAGGCTAGGGCCGGCTAGACCTATTTACACTTTCAATTTCACTTTATAGGCCTACACTTTTAATGTTTCGTGGGCTAGGCTAATGTCTAAGTAGGGCAGCTACGATGTCAAGTGATAGTGTTGGTGAATAGGCTATCTAGTCAAGTCACTAATAAGCTCACATCGTCTATGATCTATGTCTATGATAATAATAAAATAGCCTATTTTATTTAACATACATAATACAGCCTAAATCTTAATAAGACTTAAAACACAACACATCATTTTAAAAAAGCTCGAGCCTATATGAAACTTTATTAATACAGCGGCCATTGTTACTTGTACACCATTACACAAAGTAAACACAAATCACGTGCTTTTTGTCACGAGATTGCAAACGCCCTATTGTCTGGTAGCGTGGACTCATCCATTTGAAAGAAAATTTTGTGTCTTTTGGTGCTAATTTTAATGATATTTTGATCTCAGATTTACTGTGATGTATTATAATTGTTATTGTCATTGACAAGAAGAATAGATACGTAGTAACCATACAAACTGGGTAGTTAATGTAATGCTTTAAAATATACATTATTTAGTCATATAATATTTATATAATTTTCCAATACTTTTTACAAGTTGATCGTTTCAAAGTTATAAATTGTTAGCCATTTATTTAAAAAAACAAACAAAAAAAAACATTAGAAATATTAGGTCAAATGAAACAAGTTAATTATCGCCCTTTAATTAAAAAAATGTTTCCACATTTGATTTAAAAGTGATGCCAAACAGGTTCTGTTTTGTAATATAACAAATATTACTGACTAATTATTATTTCTTTATATAAATTTAACATTCTTCTTCTTCTTCTATCCCATAACCCGGGCGAGGGTCGTTGGGGCACCATTTTTTGACAGTTGGATAATTTTGCGCCATTTGTCTCGGTCCTGCGCCGCCCTCTGGGAGTCTGAAGAGACAAGCCGGTCCACTCCTTGATGTCATCATCCCATCGTTTCTTCTGCCTGCCTCTCTTTCTTCCACCTCGCACTGTGCCCTGCAGGATGGTTTTCGCCAGGCCTTCGGATCTTGCCACATGCCCATACCATCTGAGTTTTCTGGATTTAATGGCACTGAGTAGATCCTCATGAGGGCCGTCGACGTAGGTGATTCGCTCGCGGACAGCCTCATTTGTAACTCGATCTTTGTAGGAGATGTTTAAAATTTTACGTAGGCATCTCATTTCCATGGCTCTGATTCTTTTCTGGAGATCTGCTGTAAGTGTCCATGTTTCACAGCCGTACATAAAAACTGCCATCGCCAGGGAGCGCATCAGTCGAATCTTTGTGTAAAGTGAGATTGTCTTGCTTCGCCAGATGTTTTTTTAGCTTGCAAAGTGCAGCAGTTGTTTGGGCTATTCTTGCAAGAATTTCCGGCTTGGATCCTACATCAGATATTATGGATCCAATATATTTGAAGGAGGAGACTTTCTCGAGTCTCTGACCGCCCACTTGTATTTCGGATTCAAACTCCATGTTTGCCATAACTTTGGTCTTTTCAGCGTTTATTTCCATGCCATACGCTAATGATGTTATCTCCAGTTTGGCTGTTAACTCCCTCAGTTCATCTTCACTGCCAGCTAAGCCATCTATGTCATCTGCAAAGCGAAGATTGGTGACTTGTCTCCCACCGATGCTGACTGTCCCGACATGGTCTTCCAGTGCATCGGTCATGATCCTTTCCAGGTAAATGTTGAAGAGTGTCGGAGAGAGTAGGCACCCTTGACGCACGCCAATGGTTGTTTTGAACCATTTGCCAGTGACATCGTTGTGGAGGACTGCACTGGTAGCATTGTCATACAGACTTTTAATGACTGCAATAGTGTTGGGGGTGATGTTATATGCTCTCATGGTTGCCCACAGCGCTTCATGCCAGACTCTGTCAAACGCTTTCTTATAGTCTACGAACACATGGTATAGGTGTTGTTGGTGCTGTAGGTATTTCTCACATATTAGTCTCAGGTTAAAGATTTGTTCGGTGGTATCGCCCTGCCCTGAAACCTGCTTGTTCTTCGGCTATGATTTGTTCGGCTTGAGGTTTTAACCTGTTAAGTATTATTTTCAAGAGGACTTTGCTGGGATTTAACATTATGGTATTCATAACAGGATTTGATTATTAGAGGATTAAAATAATTTACGTTAAACAGTTGTAAATTAACATTTCCTGCATTAATTGTTTGTCAATTTAAGGAGTTATATTTTAAACATTAATAATTACTGAAATTACATTAAAATAGTCTCTGATATTTCTAAATTAATAATACAAAAAAAATAGATTTAGAATTAATTATATTTATGTTTATATTTAATAAAAGAAAATGAGCATAAAAACTCGTTTAAATGTAATTAGTCTGTATCAATTAATGAGCGGTCAAGTGTAGGTGACCTCTGTGTATGTTTAAAATAGCTCTGATGTGAAATAAAATCTGTTCACAGGTGTAAGTTGAACCAAAAGTTGAAAGTAAAAGAGCGAATGCCAATCAGTTGAGAATAGCAGATGACTTTCCTAAGCTTCCAGATTTTTCCGCAAAAGGGCACATTTGGATGCCCATTTTTTAAATGTTTAAAATTCAACTTGCTCCATTTTAAAATCAACAATATTCCTCCACTTAGAAAAGATCTACATCTAAGAAGGTTGCAGTAATATCTAATCAGTTAGGTTTGGTGTGGTATAAAAAATGAGTCCATCAATTTGAAAGTTTTGCCTTTGATTAGAAAATCGCGTTTTGAGTGCTTATATGTACTTCTGAAAAAAACCAACTATATATCTTAATATACTCCTTAACATAGGGATGTACATGTAGTTAAATGTTTTGAAATTGTTTTTAGGACACGATATGTCCAGTTTCAATGCAAATCCATTCCATTGGTCCTTGTAAATGCAAGTTCAACTCACTGAAATGTGTCAGAAACATCGGCTTCAACCGTCAGTTTTCCTCATTCAGAACCGAAAAATGTTGTTGTTGTTTTTATCAATTAAAAAAAACGCCTCTTGGAAGTTTCTCCATGCCATTGAATATTGCTCTGCGTGCAAAGTTTTACATGCATTCCTTAAGTTGCCGACCTCTGATTTAGAGTACATTGTGAGATTACCTAAGGACATCACAATATTCTTTATATCTGGATGAGTCCACGCTACCAGACAATCAAGCTTACGTTTTTTTAGTTTAAAAAAAAAGAAGAAAAAATGTGCCCATTTCGAAAAAAATAAATATATATAATAATCTATTAGACTAATTGTACTAGAAGACATTTTAGTGTAAAAGAAATTTCCTCCAGCGGCGATGGTATGGTGTATCGTGGATTGATTGGTGGTGTTTGTAGTTTTGAAAACTAGTCTGTTCCAGATGTATTGCCTGTCTATTGTGCGACAACATTTAGTTGCTAAGAGTCTTGGCGATTCTCTGCATCCATCGCTACAATATTACAACAGTTCAAACGTTCACAAATAAGTATACATTCAATGATTTTTTAGACAGCTTTGTATTATTATTATTATTATTAATATCTGTACTACTATTATTGTCTCGATATAATTTTAAATTTTTTCGCCAATGTTCATATTTTCTTCTTATATCTTTGGCTATGCCTTTATTGTACTTTTATAGGCTACTATTAGACAAATAAAATATTGTTCATTGTTCATTTGACGAGGACTACAAGAGACGGCTACTGCACACAGAGGTGCGTTGGTTAGCAGAAGATGACTTTTTAAATATTATTATACTGTATGATACTTGGATTATGTGCTCGAGTTTTTGAAAAGCAAATGCGATTCATTGGGAGAAAATCAATCAGTTTCTCTAGGTCTATGAGTTTTGGTAACAATTTTGCATTTTTATCAACCTCTTTTGTGGAAAGTGGATTTTATGCTAATACCATTTGGTTGTCAAAAAAGAAAAACAAGATGCAAATAGTAAAGCGTGGATACCTAAGGCTTTTGCAACCAAAATTAAACAAATATAGACAAATTACACCAGGCAAACGATTCACATTAATATTGATTTTTTTAAGCCTCTTGTTTAGGTAATTTTTTTTATCTATTTATTCTTACAATATGTTTCATTTTCATTTCTCTTTTAAAGACAATAAAAAAGCACACAAATCTAGTCGGACCAAAGGAAATTGCGGAATTTATATTGACCCTTTAACTTCCGGGGGGGGGGGTGCTAAAAAAATTGGGAGGGGGGGGGGTGAGCGGAACAAAATTGTAACAGGGGGCGGTGAGCCGAAAAAGGTTGAGAACCTGTGTTCTAAAGAGACGCTCCGGCATGGAATGGGTTACTTGAACGTCAGGAAAATCAAGAGATTGACGTCATTTAAAACACTAGACTAGAGTCAGCCTACGGATACGCCTAGGACGCAATTTTATTTTTCTTGAATAAAACGGACGTCTGTAACATATAAGATAAAATAAATATTGACTGAAGCACTGAAGCGTATTGCTTGGAATAGAAACCAACTCAATGACTTAATGTCTTGCAGTTGTATGATGCAGATTTGATCGACTAACCAAGTACCTTCTTTTTATTCCCTTCGACAAAAAAAAAACGTTTTCTTTAAACTTTTAAAACCTTCTTTGTATTGAAAATGGAGACTTGTGTTTCTCATATAAATATTTGTCATTGATATCATGGAGACGTATGCATTTGATATAGGTTGTACAAGATTAATTCCAATAGTTAAAATATTCCTGATTTTTTTTTCTTAATTTAGTGACGTCATATCCTCAATAGCTCTGTTATGTGTCGAATAAATAATCATACGTTACATCTGTAGCCTACTCTGTCAAAACGTTTACAAAGATTCATCACATCTTACAGCACAAGAATGGGGCCGTTTATAAATGGCGTCGGCGTCGGGTAATTTGGCCAATTATTGTTACCCTCCGCTCCCTTCAGATCTTCATAAGACGTCACAATGCTCAGCACCCTCCCCCTCCCTCACCCCAAACACCCCCACCATGTCTACACCTAAAAAAAATTCAAATGTTTCAATTCTCTTTAATTGTCGTATAAGTATTACTGACATAATTGTAACTATTATAATAAGTTTATTCTTCTGATCTTAATTAGGCTAAATGAAACTTGTTCAAATGGAAATTTCTTTTAAAGATGCACATTTTAAAGTGATTTCACAATGTTTAGGCTAAATATTGCGTCTATATCTTCACAAATGTTGGACCCCCCCCTCTTTTATTTTTCATTCCCTGAGTGCGTGACGTCAATTATGGACGACACTATATTGACACATTGTTAGTAGCAAGTGTATTTTGTTTATACCATGCACATTCTCTATCATATTATAGCGTCTCACAACAATATGAAGGCAACAACCACAATACTTACCTATATAAAACAAAAGACAATTCAATAACTTTTCAAAATATCCCAATCTGGCAGTATCAATAAATAATAATTTCATAGTTGTAATTTGGTCTGTTATTAAAATTTTTTTTAAAACCTGACGAGATAGGAGATTTTCAAAGCCAATTTTTTTATGTTTAAATATTTTAAACCCCTCCCCCCTAGAAAAACGCAAAAGGATCATAGTCTAATACCATTTCGGAAGACATTAGTCAAATAAAAACACAGATTTAAGTTTCCAGTCTTTTTAGATATCTATGAAGTAAATGTACTTTTTTTTACTTGGAACTAAGTCTATAGACCTTTGCAGTATTGACACAGCTTTTTGTGAAATTTAATTCCACGATAATTATATCCAGTTGGTTCGCATTTTTTTTAAAACCCTTTTCCTATGCACACATTGGTAATCTCTATGTAAAGAAAGACTTCATAAAAGGGGAAGTCTATCGAAATGTCATCTTCCATACCAGACCTAACCTTTAGTGACTTTAAAGTCAAAATAAAGATATGGTCCTGTTTCTTGGCAATGTCCTAGTTAAATTCTCAAAGCTGTTTAGTATACCAGTTAGAACGCCTAAGGAGTCTCAAAACTAGGGCGATTATACTTGTCATCAGTATAATCAATTGTGTTATAAGAAGATAAGATAAGAATGCGAGAACAAATGCATATAAATACTTTTTCCTCCCGAGTGGCATTCGGGCAAGGAATGGGTTGCCTGAAAAAAACAGGAAAACCAGTAACTTAACATCATTTAAAACATTAATAAAAATGCAAGACTAGACTCGGTCCACGGATGAACGTAGGAAGCAATAAAAATCTTCTTTATAGAAGGAGCGTCTGTTATATAAGATAAGAACGCTTTGTTGATCCAAACAAATGGAAATTTTACTTGATTGCAGATGTTCCGTCGTTCAGCATATTTTAATCAATATAAAAGAACTATTAGTACTCAGGCACAAAAAATATACTTAGAAAAAAATAGATATGCACACACACTATCATACTATTTATCAGACAAGAAAAAGTTCGTTAGGAGTCAGCTGTTGTATTTTCTGGCTGACTGATGATTCTATTAAAAAAATTCTCACTGAGTGTGGTACAAAAGAGTTCCTACATTTCTCTGTTCGTGCCCTTATTGAAAGAAACTGACCACTTCGACTAGACTGAATAGACCAATAGTAGGTGTCGTGTAGCCTATATTAGTCTATAAGCGCAAGTAGATTTAAATATATTATAAAAAGTTATTTTTTTTAATCATATTTCAATATAAATAACAATAAAACAACAACTTGCTTTCGATTTCAAAAGTCTCAATCTAGAGATAATAAAAACATAGACTATAATATACATGGAACGCTTGCTTTAGTTTTTTATGCTATTATTTTTTATTATTTTTTTTGCAATTACCGATTCTAAATAAAGTAATTGTCATACATGTTCCGTTTTATTAAATCGCATGCTTTTCGACTAGGCCTATTAATCCTCTTATCATTGACTATACTAAGATGGACCGCCTGCTCTATTTTTAGAGCTTATGTTCTTTTTTCGTGCGCACACAACACTGATCTATAAATGTTTCCACTCTGTACAACTTTCGATTTTAATTTTTCATTGAGAAAATCATAGCGATTAAATAAAACGGAACTTGTATATCAATAACTTTATTTCCTGTATAGCAACTACTTTATTTAGAATCTGGAATTCAGAAAATCAGTGTTTCGATTCATCATAATATAGCAGAAATACCATAGACTATAATATACATGGACCGCTTGCTTTAGTATTTCTGCTATATGATGACTCGAAATACTGATCTTCGGAATTTCCGATTCGTTGTTTCATTTGCACTTCCGTTTTATTGAATCGCTTCGATTTTCTCAATGAAAAATTTAAAATTAAAATCGAAAGTTGTATAAAGCGGAAACATTTAAGAAACAACGAGGAGCGTAGAAGTAATTTAAGAAAGCCTTGTTGATATAAGCTCTAAAAAAAGAGCAAGCGGTCCATCTTATTATAGTCTATGGAAATACTAAAGCAAGCTGTCCATGTATATTATTGTCTATGATAAAAGCACTGAGAAATATGTGTATCCTTCTTTCCGGAACGGGAAAACCCATTTTTAATCTTTTGCGTTTCAAGTGGAAGATGAAAGTCAAAAACTAATTTGAGATTTTGTACATCGTACATCCGACTTTGAAAAAATAAGAATAGCAGACTAATGACGTTACGTCTACACATACATGTGTAAGGGCCAAAACTATAGATTTATCTCTCTCCCTCTCTCACTCTCTCTCTCTCTCACACACACACACACATACTCTGTCCTTCGAGCTCTCTCTAAAAAGATACACACAAACGGAGCAGTTTAAAAACCATAACTTTGTATTAAAATAATATTTAAAATTCCATATGATATCAGTTTTCCCGTTTTTTTCTAAAGACATAAAAAGGATTTTTAGTTTTATTTGGTTCATAAAAAATCATCTTGCTCAATCTTATCTCATGATATGCTATACTTAGACCCCGATTTTCCCAAATGCTGACAAAAGGGGGAAAAAATATTTTTCTCCGTGGTTTTCCAAGTGTTGCTTCTAGTTTTATATAATGCACACAATAATATTGTCATCCACCACCCCCCTTCTCCTTCGAACACTTTTTTCCCAAACCACTAAATATCTCGCCAGTGAGTAATTACAAAATGACAAGGAAAAAAAAACAAATAAAATAAACTACCTAAGTACAACAGGTTGAAAAATGCCAACCTACATTTTCTCCAGATTAAATAATGAGGCGGAAGCTGTTTCCTGGCGCTTAATTTCTCACTTCCCCCTGGCGGTTTGCATTAAAATATCAACACTGCAACCAACGCTCCGTTACTGGAGAAACATTCATTTAACCGACATCACCGTGCAATTAGTATTACAGGTGAAAAAAAATGTAAGCGCTCGGATTTAGGATAGACATTTTCATGTTTCTTTCTGCGTTTTTCAAATTGATTTTGACAGGATTGTGAGACAGTACAACGATACAGTTGTAGCTTGTAATAAAACAATAGACGAACGCTTTTTTTTTAAATTCTTCTGTTACTTTTGTTTTGTTCATTAATTACCCAGTAAATGGCTGCGATACGCTCTCCTCGACCCTGAATCTTCAGTGAGAGGGGGCTACGTCCCTGCTCCGAGGTCATATAGCTCAAAAGGGGCCCATAAACAAAGGAGTATATATATATACATATGGGGCACGGTAGCCGAGCGAGCCGAAGGTCCCTGGTTCGAACCCTGGTGCAGGCTAGGATTTTTTTCCCAGGTCTGGAGGGTGTCCCTGAGTCTACCCAGCTCTGATGGGTACCTGACCTAAGTTGGGGTAAAGTAAAGGCGGCTGTGCATAGCGCTGGCCACACAATCACCTGGTATGCCGTAGCCACAGAAACTGGTGATCGCTGCTTCACCGTCCTCTATGGATCAATTCGGTCCGACGGGTACTTTACTAACTTACTATATATATACATATCACTATGCCACATCTTTAACTTTACAATAGCAGTTACCCAATGTCAGCCTAGTACCAGCATATTATAACCCTCTCGGCGGCCCTGTATGATTTCTTAAAATAATATCGCAGTGTTAGGAAAAAGATCCCGGGTTGTAAAATTGTATTTGACAGACTTCAGAGCTTTTTTATGAATTTTTTTTCTAACAGTATGGACTTACGGGATTATATTTTGTGTCAGAATCTAAGTTATCATTGATATCACAAGTTATCATTGATATCACAAGTTATCATTGATATAACAAGTTATCATTGATATCACAAGTTATCATTGATATCACAAGTTATCATTGATATCACAAATTATCATTGATATCACAAGTTATCATTGATATCACAAGCTATCATTGATATCACAAGTTATATTTGATATCACAAGCTATCGTTGATATCACGAGTTATCATTGATATCACAAGTTATCATTGATATCACAAGTTATCATTGATATCACAAGTTATCATTGATCCAACCAGGACATCCCTTGTTTACAATTTGTTTAACTTTTGTGGGTTGATAGTGCGTATGTGTGCGTGTTTGTGTGTGTCTGTATGTGTTTCTATCTTTCGTCAAATAAATCAAAATTCTTGAGAATTTTGTTTTGTGATGAGCTTCAGGTGCGACCTATTTCTCAGGTGTTTATGCAACTGCTACCTGCTCTTGGCTATCAGCACCGGCTGCATGATGATGATGGTGGTCGTGGTAATTAGTACAACACGCCGGTCCATGCCATCCCATCCAGCATGCTCTATTTCCATAAAGGGGAAATTACCCAAAATTTAATGATTATTCATAAAACATTATCCAAGAGTCGCTTCAGCGCCATCTTGCCTACAATACATTAAAAATAATTAATTTTTTTTTTTTTAAGTTTACTATGGGATTTTTGAAAGGTTTTGCATTTATAAGTCACTAGTACTGTGGTAATTTGGTCTGTTATTTACTTTGACAGTTGTAATTTGGTCTGTTATTTACTTTGACAGTTGTAATTTGGTCTGTTATTTACTTTGACAGTTGTAATTTGGTCTGTTATTTACTTTGACAGTTGTAATTTGGTCTGTTATTTACTTTGACAGTTGTAATTTGGTCTGTTATTTACTTTGACAGTTGTAATTTGGTCTGTTATTTACTTTGACAGTTGTAATTTGGTCTGTTATTTACTTTGACAGTTGTAATTTGGTCTGTTATTTACTTTGACAGTTGTAATTTGGTCTGTTATTTACTTTGACAGTTGTAATTTGGTCTGTTATTTACTTTGACAGTTGTAAATTTGGTCTGTTATTTACTTTGACAGTTGTAATTTGGTCTGTTATTTACTTTGACAGTTGTAATTTGGTCTGTAATTTACTTTTACAGTTGTAATTTGGTCTGTAATATAATTTTACAATTGTAATTTGGTCTGTAATATAATTTTGCAGTTGTAATTTGGTCTGTTTTTTAACTTGTACAGATTTAAATTTTCTTCTGTTATTTACTGTACAGTTGTAAATTTGGTCTGTTTTTTACTTGTACAGTTGTAAATTTAATCTCGTTCAACCGATCAGTGTTTCTGCTACCTTTTCGTTGTTGTTGCTGTAAAGTGCAGAAGCTTGTCAACAAACCACGTGATGCTAACCTGGCCTGCTAATTGGCTAGTAACAAATGTTCCATTAAGTATCTACGCGTGTTGGTGTCTCGAGACTCAAGACTTGTATAACCAGGTAGTACATCTTTTTTTTAAATGAGAAATACACGTGAAGGGGTGGGTTTGGTATAAAAAGTTCATGGCCATGGTTTACAGTAGTTCTCAATCTATTTATGTGATTGTATACATTTATGTTTCTCATAATATAAGTGGAATTTGTTATAAGTTATTTGTTATAAGTTCTAGACCTAAATTTTGAAGATCTTATCGATATTTTATAATATTAAAAGCTACAAATTTAGCTAATGCATTACTTATTACAAAATGTATCTGTCTATCTAAACTTTTAAGCTATTTCTCCATTTATCAACGTATTTACATTACTATCTATCTATCTGTCTGAACAAATTCGATTACAAGTGTTTCTAGTGGCATCTTATGTTTAACGTATTCTTTTATTATTCATTATTACAAAATTTTTAGATATAAGAAGTTGAACCAAAAAGAGGACATTTCTAAACTATTGTCAAAACACAAAATTGAAAAAAAACAACAAATAATCAACATTTACAAAAATGATAGATTACTTGCCTAAAGATTACATGTTAAGAAAATCTGCCGTACTAAGATGTTAATGAATGTTTAAATATGTGTGTATCTTACTGACGAATGCTTGTAAGTGTAATGCATTGGAGCTCTCTTAAGACAAAAGAAAGGATAATTAAAAGAGGGTCTTACTTATAGTGTTTTGTATATAGCCTAGATCTAGATTGAATAACATGTGGAATGGCTTTAGAAGATACCTACTAATTCGGAAAGGGTGAAAAGAATTCCAGATTCCAACTGCCCTAACCGCCCTAATCATCGAAAAAAAAAGTTTTTATGAGTTTCGTGTCGTAATGTCTAAATGAGCTACTATAACTAAATAAGTACATGGTTCCTTTGTTCCTGTACATCCAGGATTGGCCTCTTTAGCCACATGAAGGCCTGCAAGGGAATTAGATCGTCTCTCGAGACGTAAAATGCCGACGACGACGAATAGTTCCTTGGTCATTAGTTATAATTCATAGGCCTACCAAGGTTAAATAATATATAAGTACCGCTATATAAATGTTGCATTGTCTGTTAAAAATAGTTAAAATAGTGTTAGCGGTGTTATAAAAAAGTGCTGTTGTCCAATGTAGCAAACAGCGTGTCAGATATTATGTGGCGATGTGATGGAAAGCTTGAAGGGGGGAAAAGCCAGCTCTGTGTGACATTTGTGTTTAATAAGAAACAAAAACAAAAGCCATGTTTGTCACAGCATGTCACATTTCTGTGCATGCTTTCATGCTGAGGTCACACAGAAGACAAAAACAACACATGTCACATCGTGCATCTTAGCCAACATTTCGTCGCCCTTGGTAGATAAATCTTGTTTTTAGTTTCCTGTGTCAAGCGCGTTAAGGCATTAAGTAATATAGGGGACACCAAGAGTGTGAGAGGACTGAGGCATGGAGGAGAGGACTGGGGTGTGGGGGAGATACTATATATGACATTTTGGTTTCGATAATACAATTATAGAAATCTATGACTGAAAATTTATGTTTTTATTTTGACGAAAATCGTTTAAGACATATTTTCTTATATAATACGGACGCCCCTACTATAAAGACGGTTATGCGTCCTACGCACATCCGTGTCTAGTCTTGCATTTTGATCAGTGTTTTCAATTATGCCACATTACAGGTTTTCCTGGTTTGTTCAGGCAACACATTCCATGCCCGGATGCCACGCAGGAAGAAATATAACTTATATAAATCTTTTCTTGCATTTTCGGTATAAGGTGTATTTGTCCACATGTTTACCTAGCCTTGTAACAGATTGTTATTGTTAAGAATTTATTGCCTTATTACTACTTTACACTTTGCCTCCCTTGTCATCTAGTGTTTCTAGGTTTAGTGATTTAACCAATGGTGTTACTCTTGTCAGTCGTGAAAATTCACTAGTAATGAACCTTTTGCAGCTCTTTTCTGATTTTTTCCTAATTATATTGGCAGTCTAGCAGAAGGTGACGATGTAAATTGTAAAGTATGTCAAGGGTAGTTATCTAATGAGTTTTGTACTTTGCCTCACTGCTTTTCTTTCATCTCCCTCACATTCACTCCCTTTCCTCCTCTGATTACTCCCCTTCCTCCTCTTGTTACCTCCCTTCATGTCTTTTTACCACTTTCTCCCATTGCTCCCTCCCCCAGCTTCCTATTTAGACAATGAGACACACACACACAAATATGTACACATACACACACAAGCATGCACACATACACACACAAACATGTACACATACACACACAAATATGTACACATACACACACAAGCATGCACACATACACACACAAACATGTACACATACACACACAAGCATGCACACATACACACACAAACATGCACACATACACACACAAACATGCACACATACACACACAAACATGCACACATACACACACAAACATGCACACATACACACACAAACATGCACACATACACACACAAACATGCACACATACACACACAAGCATGCACACATACACACACATACATGCACACATACACACACAAACATGCACACATACACACACAAGCATGCACACATACACACATATGCATGCACACATACACACACAAACATGCACACATACACACACAAGCATGCACACATACACACACAAGCATGCACACATACACACACAAGCATGCACACATACACACACAAGCATGCACACATACACACACAAACATGCACACATACACACACATACATGCACACATACACACACAAACATGCACACATACACATACAAACATGCACACATACACAGACACACTAAAAAGAACACACCACGTGGCAACATTCTCCATCCATATATTATTAATTTAACAAAATCGTGAACATCAATCCTACACGTGGTTTGCATCGTGAAACATTAAACAGCTTCCGACGTCAACACACACACACAAAATGGCGGAATGTGATCATTGACATCAAAAGGAAATACTTGATGCATACCTTGTGAAGGAAGCGAATAAAACGTCAGTTGAATTAAGATTAGATATACGATTTATTTATTGATCCAAACAAATGGAAATTCGACTTGATTACAGTGGAAGGTCTTTTGGAATCACTGCATTAATAATGAACTATATTTTAAAACTATCTATAAGAAATCTAGCCTATTTAAATACAAGTAGACCTACATAAATTTACATCTAAAATAGACACACCCACATACAATATCATACTATTAATACAAGAAAATGTGTCAATATGTAACTTAGCTTCGTCTAGTGTATTTCTGGCTGAAAACCAATGGGCCGTATTGCTGCTGAGAGTTAACACCCTTGCCCCTTATACAAGTCAATATTTTATGACTGACTTGTAAATTACAAGTCATTCATAAAATATTGACTTGTATAAGGGGCAAGGGTGTTAACTCTCATCAGCAATACGGCCCATTACGATGAAGACTTCGGCAACATTGTGTCATTGTGGACAAAAAAATGTCCTAAATAAATCTTTCTGTTCTAACATTGATCTAGAGGAGACGCCCACTTCGTCTACATCTGACGTAGATGAGGTTTAGTGGCTTTGCATTGTCCTGCAGTATCCTCCGGTACTATAACCAACCGTTTTAAGTTACATCTCTAAAGTAGTTTTATCTTGGTGCCCTCGGACCAAATAGTTCCATAGGACCGTTGAAGCAGAGATCACCAGTTTCTGTGGCCATGGCATACTAGGCGATTATGTGACCGGCACAATGCACAGCCACCTTTACTTTACCACAACTAAGGTCATTAACCCATCAGAGCTGGGTAGACTCAGGGACACCCTCAGTTGCGTAGCTATGGATTTGAGGGCCCGTGTGGGCTTGGCCTCTTGGGGGCTCCTGCATTTTTTTTTCTGACACTCCTTTGGGGGCCCTCTTCAAGTAGGGGCCCGGGGGGGACTTTCGAATTTGGACCCCCCCTCCCCCTCCCCTAGCTACGCCACTGGACATCCTCCAGACCCGGGAAAAAAACCTAGCCTTCACCAGGATTCGAACCGCAGGACCTTTGTTGAATCTCTTTATTTTTATAACGGAAATGGAAAAAAAAGATTAAACGGCTGAAAGATACATTATCATTCTGGTAATTATTTTTTGTTTCAGTTTATTACAAGTTTATTACAAGTCCTAATATTGACTTGAGTTTCCACAACACCAGCAAAGTTAGATAATAGATCATCACAATAATAAAAAAAAACTTTGGTCACGCAAGTGCTGGTCAGAAATTCGTTTTTGATTCTTCTCGATGCATTTATGATAAGGTGCTAATATTTCAAAAGGTTAAACTGTTAAAGAACTCACCAAAATATTAGAAGGCGTGCGAGAATTGGTTGAAACTTTAATTTAAAAAAAACAAGTCAAATCAAAATGGACGACAACCGCTTTCTACCACTTGTTCCTTTACCTACCTAAACATTGTCTATGATCTCCAGTTTATAGTCGCACCTAACCACTGTTTTATCTAGGCAAGTGATTGTGTTGGTAGGTATGTGGTTAATAACCAGATTTTGCAGTATCGGCATTTTCCCCTTCCACAAATTGGTGAAAGGGTTCATAGAAGCACGAGCTTATGGAATTATGGTGTTAATCCCGAGACTGTGTTATGTACTAGCAAATCCCTACTAAAGTGCATATTTAATCTGATAATTTACAGAAGAGCAGGCTGATAAAAAGAAACCTATATAGAAGGATAGACATTCAGACGAATAGACAATAAATATATATACAAGCTACATTGCCCGGCGTTGCCCGGGTGAAAAAAAACAGGACTGTTTGGGGTGCAGATAAAAATTATATAAACTACAATCAAAAGAAAGCTATAAATCAAATATTAAATTATTATTTTTTTACCTAAGACTTTTAGGAAAGTAATTTAAAATAAATTTGTAATCGGCTAAAAAAATAGGCAGGTATTTTTATTTAACAAAAATCTAAATTGCCCGTACATTTACAATGTCTTTTGTTTTTAAAAATTTGAAAAATAAATTGTAGAAAAAAAAAGTATACTCTCAGTGGATAATCGAACCCGGGTCGCCCGCATGGCAGTCCCATATTTAACCACTAAGCTAGAGAAGAAACATGTACGATGTGAAAAAGTATTAGACAGTATATAAGCTTAGGCCTAGGCCTAAATAGGTCAGTGACACAAACTCACGGGTTTTCAAATTGACCAATGGGGATCCTTGGGGACACAAACATGTATATATATATTTATAGGCATATATATAATATAGAGATAGATAAAATAGACAGATAGATAAGTAGATGGGTATATTTAGTAAAATGTTTTGCAAGCCTTATTTGTAAGACTCTCTTGTATAAGACATGGATTAGGTGTAAGTCTTTTCAAACCCTAGAACTGAAAAGGCTTTAAAAAAAAGCTTTATAACTTAAGTAATGGATACACGTCGCGGGTTCGAGCCCCGCCACCGGCAGATCCCTGTCGCCCTACAGGAGTTTTGGGACTAGATGACGTTAATATTGAGTTGTTATCACATGCGCTTAACCGGCAGCAGTGAAACCTCTCACAGATTAATAGTCTTCTAGAGCGCACTGAGCATGCTAAAATAGCATCGATAGAAGCGCTATATAAATTACCATTACATTACTAAAACATGACAGTACATAAAGTTGCCTAAACCTGACCTTTCTACCATTTTCCTTTTTTCATTAATGTATTTAGAAAGTTTTAGTGTTCAATATTGTAATCCTTTTTATATTTCACGTAGGTATTCATTTACAGCCGAATAGAATCGCCAGACTGAGCTCTTCATTAACATTAAATATAGAGTGTTACAAAAATAGATAGTTAGAGACATCTATTTAGGCCTACATATCTTGTTAGTTACAGATCTTTGTTGACTATAGGCATTTGTAGTTTGTTTTATTTTTTTGCCATTTTAGTTTAGTCAATTACTAAATGATATAAAGATTAAATCTCTATACAATTCGGCACTGGGTTTCTGGGTCAAAGTAATTTCCACCACAAATAATAGAACACACACGGTGCACATTCTCTTTTTGAATCCAGAAATGACAATGTTTACATAGAAAACAAAATGGCTGTTTAGGGACTTTTTTTTACGTCTGCTATGCAGTAAAAAACATTTACTTGACACATACTTTAAACACTCTGCAGCTATTATATATATTTTTATTGCATTATTACACTATCAAACCATGGATATATAATACATAGATCGCGCAATGGTATTGGTTATCTTGGATACAATTTAATAGGTGTCTATTCATTCGTATTTCCATATTAGAGATGAAGCGATCCATGCATTATAGATCTCTGTTTAAAGCAGTAAAAGCTCAAATGTACATAAGGACCTATCGAAAAAAGAAATTCATTATAAAGTTGCACATTTCGACTCATTATGTAGATCATTGCTAAGTGCTACAGTTCATGGTTGGGTCTGGCCTTCTTCACAATGTCCCTTCCACTCAGACCTAACAGCAGTGATCCCTTGTCTCTTCCATGCCTGGTACTCCATGCAGAAGTAAATAGATTTCCGGATCTTCTATCTACCCATCTTTGAGCCTATTACTTTATATTATAGTCTGCAGAGTTCGTTCTCCGAGCCCTAAGAGAGTAATCTCGACTCGTGTTCTTTAAAGTGAAGTCTGGTAATATAGTCTACCGCTTTTAGCCCTTGATTACCCTTTATGCTCTGTCTACGATAACCTGAATTTGCTTATCATTTCTTTCTCTTTTTATGTTATCTTATATTAATCTTATTTACGGGCGCTCCTTTTATACAGAAGATTATTGCGTCCTACGCTTATCCGTAGTTTTGAGTCTAATCTTGCATTGTGATTAGTGTTTTTAATGATGTCAACTTATTAATCTTCCTGGTTTGTTCAGGCAATCGATTCCATTCCCGGATGCCACTCTGGAAAAATGAGAACTAATATGCGTTAATTCTTGCATATGGAATAAGAAAAGTATTTTTATTCTTTATATGAGCAATGTAATAGATTGTTATTGGGTTGGATTGCCAAGATAGAACTGAATGCCCTATGTATTATTACACGTTAATTTAATGCGTTATGAATTATTATTTTATCTATAAAACTGTTGATTTTGTGTGTATTCGCGTGTTTATTTATGTTTTTTGTTTTCTTTTAATACCTTTTTAGTCTGAATGCTTACCACAAATTAACACAAAAAAACACACTCGCTTAATAGAAATACGGCTATATAATTTATTCGAACTAAATAAATCTCTATCTAGACATTTATAGTTTTAAAAAGTGATTTTTTTCCTATACTTTTCCTGCTTCTAATAAAATGTATCTGATGAGACAGTATTCCTTGAAACGAATTCCGGAGAATTCTTTTACTTTCATTTTTTTTCTCGTTGACCTTGCAACGTTTTAAATTGAAAAACAAATTTGCATTTCACTTTTCAATAAATATGTCTGCGTGGTTCTTCTTCTTCTGTTATTTATTTCTGAAAGCTTACACAAGTGCTAAGACCTGAGCGTGTATTCATACATTAAAAAACGAAACAACCAACCACGTGGCGATAAACGACAAGGTCAAAAGAAAATGGAGGATAACCGTTTCCTGTCTCTTGTTACCACCGTTAGTAATAACTTCACCGTCACAGTTTATAGCTTGCACCTGTAAGGAAAAAAACCATTACTCAATTTATTATTCTACGAAAGAAAATAATGGAAAATCTATTATGTTTCACAACTTTTAAGGAGAATGTGTTTTTTTTTATTTTAATTGTTTCATCAAGTTTACACACATTTTCCTTTTCTGTTTTACTCATTCTTAGTTATGTTTTCATATTATAACATGTACTAGTTTTTACATTTTTTTAAATGCCTTTTTTTGTGCTTATATACTTTGTGGCAAATAAAATATGGTTCGTTGACTATTGTATCCCACAACACGATACTGTACAACTATAGGATTAACTCAAAACTTTATTTGACAACTGAGGGTGCCCATGCATCTAAATACTTGCACCCCCACAGTGTTAATAATGCTGTTTTTTTGTTTTTTTTTACACATGTATAACATTTGATTTAACCTGTAATTTAAACATCCCTCCACTAAGAGCTCCAGAATAAAGCTTTAGCCTTCAACAACCCTATTATAGCGTTACAATCACTAAAGAAAAATGGCATTGCTTCCTTGAAAATTCGTAGAAAAAAAAATTATCGCAGCAAACCAAATAAACTTAAAAAACAAATCTACTTGAAAGATATTTGTTTATTACATTAAAAAAATATTGTGTTTACATATTCATCATAACTTAATTTTTTTTTCAAACATTAACGAAAAAACAGTAAATTAACCAAATAAAATGTTTTATAACAAACAGGAAATTGGGTTTGATTATAAAACGAAATGTTTTATTCAATTAAAAAATTATAAATTCACCTATCTTTCCTGTTTTTCTCAAAGACTACGAAGAACAATATTGATAACAAAAATTGATGTTGCATTTTCGGGTTGTTGTTGTTTTTTTCAAAGAAGAAACTTTCATAATGTTTTGCTTGTTGATGTCGTTAAGTGCTGAGTCATTGTTTTCTTTAATACGACTTCAGACCACACTTCATTTGCAACTGTTAAACAGTGTTAGACTAGTGTTAAGCATAAGCAATGTAATACAACATTTCTTCTTAGCCTGAGTCAGTTAAAGCCTGGGTCAAATGAAGCCTGGGTCAACTGAAGCCTGGGTCAACTGAAGCCTGGATCAAATGAAGCCTGGGTCAGCTGAAGCCTGGGTCAACTGAAGCCTGGGTCAAATGAAGCCTGGGTCAAATGAAGCCTGGGTCAGTTGAAGCCTGGGTCAAATGAAGCGTGGGTCAACTGAAGCCTGGGTCAACTGAAACCTGGGTCAGCTAAACCTGGGTCAGATAAAAATTAGAGTCCAATGTTACTATGCACACTGAACGGAAATATGTGTAGTGTGCGCTATGATCGTCTGAATAGAATATGCGTCGTAATATGTAAGATAAGATATTCCAATACTGGGTAATATAATAATGCTATACAAAAATTTGCATCAGCAACTTTTAGTTTTCAAACAAAAAAAAATTTGAACGAAGTAAACTATTGTTATGACCCATTCAACTATAAAGAATAATTATTTAGGTCAGGGTAAAGGGAGATTTAAAAAAAAGGGAGATAAAAAAAAGGGAGATAAAAAAAAAAGGGTGAAACTTTTTTCCTGTGCAGAAAGACGATGAGCTTCAGACTTTTTTTTACGAAAAAAATAAATTATTTTTCTTACACAATGAATTTCTAAAGATAATTGCTTGTTTGAAGTTATGGCACCGGGGACATCAAGGGGTTACTTAATTTATGAGTATATCAGCTAAATCGTCGTTAAGCTCTTTGAACATTAAAAGTTGGCAATCGTTTTTTTTTTAATGTTTTTTTTAACTTACAAACGTTTGTTGCTTTCTCCTCTCGTATTTTTTTTAGACATCTTACTGTTTCGACGACAAGTGTTGTCTTTGTGTCTGTGACTAGTTTTTATTTACACTAATAATCTTTTCAATATTTTGCCCCCCAAAAAAACAAGGCAGAAAATAAAACAACATACATACAAACAAAAAAAAAAGTTGTTCAGTTTTAATTAAATTTAATTTTGACTTAGATTTTTAATAACCACACAAACACAAAGTTTATCTAGATTCTAGACTAAAATTTGTTTTTTTAGTTCAAAATTTTACAAAATTTAAATATTGTTGTTTTTTTATACATTTTTTTATTAAATTTCTTTCTTTTTGTTTTGTTCTTTAGTTGTTATTTTTTTTTTTTTAGTATTCTACATGTATTCTGGGGGAAAAAAACATCAGTCTGAGCTGTATTATTTTCTTGCTTTTAGTAGTCTAATAAATCTAAAAATAGAATTGCTCTATAAGTCTATAACCAAGAGAGAAGTCGTGAAGTAATATTCATCTTACATTTCTTTTACATCTTCCAACAGAAGCTATGAGGGTTTGTTTTGTAATTCCTGTAGGCCTATAGATTTTTTTTTCTTTCTGCTGTTTTACATTGTTATTGTTTTTTTGCAAGCTGTCTAAGTCTAAAATTGGTTTGGGGGAAAAAATGCGTGAGCTATTGCCATTTTTTTTATGTCGTTGAATCAAACAAAATATTTGATTTCCCCCCCCCCCTGTTCATTTTATATACATATATAGAGATACCTATATAGGTTTAATAGCACGCTTGAGTAGGCTACAGTGTGTAAAGAGGAAATTCTTAAAACCACTCGCTCTCTTGTTCTTTTTATATATTCAATCGCCTGCCTTGGAGTTGTCAACAATATTCAATCGCCTGCCTTGGAGTTGTCAACAATATTCAATCGCCTGCCTTGGAGTTGTCAACAATATTCAATCGCCTGCCTTGGAGTTGTCAACAATACTCAATCGCCTGCCTTGGAGTTGTCAACAATATTCAATCGCCTGCCTTGGAGTTGTCAACAATATTCAATCGCCTGCCTTGGAGTTGTCAACAATATTCAATCGCCTGCCTTGGAGTTGTCAACAATAACAGATAAAATCAAGTGTTATAGTGTGTGTCTGTGTGTGTGTGGGGGGGAGGGGGGATGTATGGGGGTGTATTTAACATTTTCAAGACCGGACTCAAGACTCACCTGTTTATTATTGACTCCTAGCCCACTTACATTTTTAAACATTTGTCTGTTATTGTTATCATCGTTAATTGTAATTGTAATTGTAAATGTAAGTGTTAAGCGCATAGAACTGATTGCGGGATATGCGCTATATAAGCTTCATTATTATTGTAGTTGGTTGAGCTTTTGTAAGGAATGCATTTAAAGTTGCAAGCTCAAGAAATTGCCCTGTATAATTATAAAGCTAACGGTATAATAGTTGTCCGTTGAAAATATGTTATTATAGTTATAGTAGACCATTCGGAACAATAAAAACATAATTATAAATATACAGACTCAAGAAAAAAAATTATATGTTGAACTGTTTTCAATGCACTTACCATGTTGTGTGGAATAAAGGATAGAAGACGTTAATGAGCGAAACAAATTATTGATCGAATATCATTTTTACACCGATTTGTAAGTGTCTTGAGAAAAAAAACGGACGAGCCCTCCGGCTTTTGATTCCAGTGGCGTAACAACGTTAAGGGGTGGGTCAAGAGGGGAACACCAATATCCGGTCCGAGACTAGCCACCACTTTTTACAATATAAATTCATGGAACTGATGTACTACTGTATTTAATACAAATATACCCCCCCCCCCCCCAATTAAATGTTAAAAAATTATACTCTTAAAATGTTTTATTTTTTTTGTTCATGTAGTTTTTCTTATGAAGTTCATTGTAATTATTCTAATTCCTTAATCAAATCCGGCAGTTTTAGATATTTACTTTAGAATTTGAAATGCTAACTAGACTAAATGTTTCCATGGTGAATTGAGTTTCCCGTTAACACTTTGCTGTTCGCTTATGATTGATCGTTTCTAATAATTGTCAAAAGCTGTGCTAACTATCAAAATGGGGCGGGGAAATTATAAACTTTGAAAACGAAATATATAAATCAAGTTATATGCAAGATAGTTATTAAATCAAAGTTATTCTGTTGACATGTTAGTCTGTAGACGTCGCCTCTTAATAAAAAAAAAGACTCATTTATCTTCTCTATAAAGAATACCTTTATGCGCGCTTTTATTACGACAGCTACCTGGATATATTGTATCAAGGATTAAGATACATGCAGCCTTTTCAAAGTCAAATAAAAATGTCTTGTTTGTTCTTTAATCTTATATTTCAATCTGGATTTTACGATCAACAACCGTCTAACTCCGAGATTAAAATGAGGACAGGCAGACATAGGTTTCATTTTAAATCCGTCATGTAACATCAAATAAGTTTTTATCGTACATTACCATTAAAAAAAACACGTTAAGAAAGAGAATTTACAACAACAAAAAAAAAAACAGAAAAAAAAACGGCGTTCACTGATTTCCGTAGCCACCACATACAGACAGTGAGATTGTGTGGCCAGCACTATGCAAAGTAGACTTGACTTTCCTTAATATAAGTCGGGTACACACCAAAGCTAGTTAGATTAAGGAACACCCTGGTTTGTTTATTCAAAACTACAATTAATAGATGTCGAATTATAACAAAAGTTAGTTTGGTTTCTTTTATTTTCGGTTCATCGTCCATTATAATACAAACAATAGTTTTAAGTTTGGTTTCTTTTTCTGGTGTTTTTTTTAAAACGAAAATGCACTTTTAGATATTCATAGACGCGTAGTGAAATGTGCACATTGCACATATCTTTTAAAAAGGTTTGTAAAGTGTGTGGTTTGCTCATCTATCATCGCATCCCAGATGGGCAGCTCAAAACCTTCAATTCTCAACACTGTTGATAGAATGAAACTTCCCATATGGCAGATTGTAGAAAGGAGGGAAAGGGGGGGGGGGGGGTTGCTCTGGAGAAGTTGAAAACCACCTGTGAGAGAAACTGTGATGAAATTTAAACGAAATCCGTTCTAGGAAAGTTTGACCTAGTTGACTATATAGCTGGGGTGGCCAGCCTCACTGCCTTTGGTAACCTTTTAGAACCGAATATGTGACAAGGTCATTTAATTATCAGTCATAACGAAACAAACAAACAACAAAAAAAACAAAAAAAGGGAAAAATCCGTTCAATTTACTTACAGTTATAATCCCAACCCCCGGAGCCCTTTGTATGTTCTTGGATAACTTTACAGCAATAAATGAAATAATTACTTTGAATATTGAGTCACTTTAAAAAAACACACTTATTCTTACATTTACAGACATTTGATTTGCATAAAATCGTATGTCACGCTTTTTGCCAACCCTATTATTTGTATTATATAGTTACGTGTAGTTAATATAATTTGCATTAATGCCAATAGCTGTCACATTTATTCCTGCATAGTCTGATATTTCAATATGGCAATTAGTTACCACGTCAAGCGGTGATACAAAAGGTTAAATCCTGTTTTTAATTATTTTTGCATGTATTTAATCGATAAGATTTAAATGAAAGTGTGTGTTGTTTTTAACTATCGACTTGTCAAATTTTCTATTCGTGCCAATAAATCAATAATTTCCCCACATTGCATGCATACATTATGTCGATCAGCTTTCGCTAACACAAAGTTTGAAATCTTAGTGAAGTAAAGTTACGTGCAGGGCCGGACTTAAATGTAGTGAGGCCCTAGGCTATTCTATATCAGGCGGTTACCTTCCCCCTACCTTCCCCTGTCCCAAGTCACGAGAAAAAAACAAAATAATGAATTCTTAATTGAAGACCTACAAAGACACACTTACAAAAATGAGATACAAATGACCCAGGACAAAATTAATGTTACAAGTCATAAACTATTGGGTAATAAAACACAGGTTCGTTGCTGGGAGCACGCAAACAAAAAATAATTAAGTTATAGACCATAGCATTATTTCGGTGCCCAAATAATGATAACTCTTAAGAACTTGTTTTTTTTCTTTGATTATTTCTGTACTTTATCGATAATTATACACCTCAGCTAACGGTCACTCAGACTATCGGGCTAGTCTATAGTTAAATCAGATGCAAATATTACAGATTATCATTTTATGAAGAATAGTATTGCGTCCTACGCTCATCCACGGTCTGAACCTAGTCTTGCAATTGGATTAGTGTTTTAAATGTTGCTAAGCTACTGGTATTTCTGGTTTGTTCAGGTAACCCATTCCATGCCCGGATGTCACTCGGTAAGAAAGAGTACTTAGATGCAGTAGTTCTTGTATAAGAGATAAGAAAAGTGTTTTTGCCCTTATGTTTATCTGAGCTTTGTAACAGATTGTTATTGTGCTGTATTTCTAAATTAGAGTTTAATGCCTTATGTATTATTACTACTTTACTCTTTGCCCTTCTGTCCTCTAGTGTTTCTAGGTTTAGTGATTTGACTAATGGTGTTACTCTTGTCAATTGTGAATTTCGCTAGTAATGAACCTTGCAGCTCTTTTCTTAATTGGTTCAAATTTTTGTAATGTTTAAAAAACAGTTATTAAAACATATATAATTTTTTTTTTACTTCAAATTAAATTTAGTTGTAATCTTTTATATTAGTTATAACAAGTGGCGTATGATTGAATAAGCAAAGGAAAAAAAAAGGGGGTTATTTATCTACAACTTCCTTCTAATTTGATCTTCTATTTTTCAATTTCCCGTTGCATCAGTTATTGGCATCATTAATTGCTAAGTGTTTATTCTTGGGTTAAAAAGAAAGGCAAAAAAAGATGTTTCAATTTTCTTCTTGGCTTCATCAGTAGCATTTTTTTATTTCTCTGGCGGGGAAGAAAAGAGAGAAACTGGCGGGAAGATGGTTGGGAAACTAGGTTAATAGAGATAGTCTGCAAACATTGCATTATCATGTGGTGCTGACATTTGGGAAATATATACAATATAATATACAATGCATTAAGTAATGCTACGAACTTTTAATTACATATAGCCTATAGTTTTATTTTTATGATAGAAAATTGAACGCTAAAAAAATCGGTAAATCTCTCTCCCACTTTTTTTCTATTTCTTTCTTTGTTTTTAGCTATTTAGTCTATCTCTTTATTTCACTTTTTCTTTTACGAACTTTTTCATTTTTTTTTCTCAATTCTCCCTCTCTTTCTTTCTCAATCTCTTTCTCTCTATCCATTTCTCACGCACTCCATTTCTTTCTCTTTCTCTCTCTTTCCCTCTATTTCTTTCGCTCTCCTTTTATCTCTCTTTCTCGCCCTCCCTCTCTGTCTTTTTCATTCTATATCTTTCCACCACGCCTCTCTCTCTCTCTCTTCCTCCCCCCCCCCTCTCTCTCTCTGTCTCTCTTTACTTTATATATACATTACACATATGCTAATACGGTAGGACTATTGTATCCAAGTTATTAAATGACCTTTTTATGTACGTAAAGTACCCTTCGGACCAAATTGATCATATGGCCGCTGATACAGCGTTCACCAGTTTCTGTGGCCACGGCATACTACAGGGTGTGTGGCCAGCACAATGGCCCAGCCGCCTTTACTTTACCCCAACTAATGTCAGGTACCCGTCAGAGCTGGGTAGACTCAGGGACACCCTCCAGACACGGGAACAAAGCATAGCCTTCACCAGAATTCAAACCCAGAACCTTCGGAACGCCAGTCGAACGCGCTGCCCAGCTCGGTCATCATGCCCCATACTTTATTATGTACTGTAGACCTACTCTTACGGGGGAAAGGGGAGGGAAATAAATTGCAAATTCTTGAAGCCACAGTTTCAGTAGCGCGAATTATCTAGTTAACACTCTATGCTTACATAGTATATGATTCTATCAAGGCCTACCGGTGTGATGCAGAGATTGTAACGGATGCGGGCAGTTTATTAAATCATTTACTAAAGCGCCGTATCTACGTAATTGTCTATCTACCTGTACATTGGTTAAATATGTACGTGCACCATCCTTACAATCACACAAACATGATCAAATTAACTTTTTTTGTGGATAACATTCATCTCAACGATTCTCTGGGTGATTTCCCGTGGAATCACAATACGGTGTATGTGTGTTCATAAAGTATAAATATAGCTAGCAGTCATTTATTTCGTGTACTCCGTAGTTGTTGTTTTTTTAATCTAAGCGTATTCTTATACCTTTCGTATTTAATAATAAGATATATTTTTTTTATTTACATGGTCCAAGAGGTATTTGTACTGCCTGATTGTTTATCTTTCAGGAAGTTGTCATTGAAATGTTTACTTTATATCCATTTTATATAGTCCATTTATTATCTGTCGCTCTGAATGTACTCTTCATTACTCTTGTTTACTATTCTTTTGGAGTTTGTGTTGGTCTAGCGGCAGATATTTGAATTGTCGTTACACAAGACTAGAGTTCAAGTCCTTAATTTAATTTTTTTATTTTATCGGAACTCACTGGGCTGAATCAGTTCTGGTGGATACCCGATAATTAGGGAAAGTAAAAGCATGGTGCTGGCCACACACTCCCATTAAATACGTTGTAAGCTTTGCGTCCCAATGCACAGTAACGGTCTCTAAAATCGAGACATTTAACAAAAAAATTATATTTAGTTTGTTTCTTTCTCTTTGCTCAATTCGCGTGCAGAATCCACGTTTTCATAGACTCGAGAATACACGAGATAAACGGGTAAGCGAACGAAAAAAAAACAACTACAGTACGGTAATTGATAAAATGCTGGTGAGACAAAATAGAAATGTGTGCCGTAAACCTGACGTCGGCAACCTACGACACGTATGCTAGACTTGGTACGCCGAGTGAATTTTATTGGCACGCGGTAGACCCCCCCCCCCCCCCCAAAAAAAAAAAAGCAATTCAAGTGTCTTCTACAAAAATAAATGAGTGACTTTTAAGCTGTTTGGCACGTTGATTCAATTAGAAATCCTACTTTGACACACTATTATAAAAAGATTGCAGACCCCTGCCGTATACCATAATTTTATGTTGTTGTTTTTTAATGTTGTTGTTTTTTTTTTAGTGTTTTATTACGGAAGTAAGATATAATAGTTGCAGGAACGCAGGTAATCTCAGCAGACGAGCAGACTACAGGTGCTCCGAGTCACGCGTACGACTTCATTAACCCTTCCGCCATTGTTGTCTTGTTTTGTGTTCGTTTTTTCCTGGGTTTTATTTGAGTTTTTTTTTTTTACCATGGGACGTTAATGACGTGAACTGACGTCACTAGACAAAGCATATCGTGTATCCTGCAATAACTCTGCAGTCATTAATTAACTTAACGCGTCATTTACCTTTTACCCATGAAGCTAATAGAGTGATGGTTCTTTGTTATTTTTATGTTTTCTCATCATTTTTCGTTTAACCTTTTTTTCCCGCCATCTCAAGGTCTTCATAGTAAGTAATGACTTTTTTTTTGGAAAGGAAGGGTGGAAGGGGGGGGGGGTGAAAGGCAGACGAAACACAAAAAGATCACTCTTGCTAACGCCTTTGTCTATACTCTATCAGAGGCGTAGCATCAATGGCGCAGGTATGCTCAAATCTTCCCGCGCTCTGCACCCTTGAAGTTGGATGAAGAGTGAAGGCTGCAATAGTTACATCACTATTACTTTTTTATATTCACAATCAACCTACCAATCTATCAGTGTCTCAGAAAACAAATACCGGATGAGCTTTCCGGCTCTTACGTCCAGAGCGTAACCTTGTTATGGGGCTGATGAAGGAAGGGCACAACAAGAGCCTGTCCGAGACTAGCCACCAGGGCCCTCCTCACAAGCCTTTGTAGCGCCCCAGGGCAAAAGTTTCAGCGACGCCCCCCTTGCATACTGTAACTGCTTTGCTTAGTACCTGCGCTTAGTTAATTAATATTGAAGACATTTGAAAATGCAAGAATATTCTTTAAAACGAATGGCAAGTTTCAGATTATAAAATAATAGATGAGCCAATCTTTTAAGAAACCTTTGTGAGCCTATTAAAAGTGAAACATTTGTATAAAACAGTTTGAGTGTAAATAAGAAGTTAAACTTCTACCATCTTTTTTCATTATTCCTTTTGTTCTCAATTTGTGTTTCAATTGCCCTTACAACTCTCCTAAAATTTCTGGTATGAACTTAGGCTATATTTGCTGCTCCCTAGAAGTGTCGCACCAGGGCATATGCCCCCTCTGGCCTCCCCTTTGTGATCCCACTGCTAGACACTCTCTATATGCAACCCTTCTATTATATATTATAATACATCCCTATCGTGCACTATTGCCCTTTCTAGTAATATATCCTCACCTTTGTGCCTTCATCTCCACTGTATAAATGTCGGCAAAAATTTTGATAAAACAGCCGATGTGTTCTTTTCCTCTTATGTCGAGTTGCAATTCATTTTAAATTACCTTAGTCTAGTCTAAAAATAATTGTAGGCGGGAAAACGCCATTTATCACGTGCTACTGCATGTCGTGGTGCCAGTTGACATTTAAAATACGGCTGCCTGATAAAGCCATCCCCACTTCCCAAAAATACTTACAAACTCATTATGTCAGAAGCTTGGAACAGATTGTCTATCTTACTAAATACTTAAAAACTGATTATAAGAAGAAGCTTGGAGCGGGTTGTCTACCTTACCAAATCAAAGAAATAAAAGTATTAATTAGAGTTCTTTCTGAGTCTTTTTTTCCTTTTCGGCTTGTCTTATAAGTCACAGACATTAATTCTATATAGAAGATTATTGCAATGCGGCAGGTTTAGAACACGGGTCGTCGTGTTGAATTACTTTGAATTACTAACTGTTTCAATTACGTCATCTGGCAAAGAACGATGCTTAGAAGAATGTGCAACTTGATTGCATAAATCTTGCATTATCTAGGCCAGGTGCAATTTAAATTTTATCTTAGAATTATGCATGATGACCAGACATTCTATCCAACCAGTTCACTGGCCTCAAAGCTGGTGAAGTGTGTAAACCACCGATTCGCTTCCTTTAAGGGTACACCGGTGGGCTAACGCATGGGGGGTAGCCCTTTTTGCGCGTCTGAGATTTCATTGCACTGCCAGGAGAGGTCCCGAAACTCCGTGGGGCGGAGGCAATGTGCGCAACAGCCCGTCTCATCAAGCCCGGAGCCTGGATGTCCAGGTCCATAGTCTGGAATGTGTGATGCCGGGCGACTGTCCGGAGATACGAGCAAGCCACCACGTTAATAATCCAGGGGAAAATCCGCATGTGGGAAGAAGAAGAGTAGTGTAATTGACTGCGAAGAGTGTGCCCTTCGTTACGCGGCACGGCGGACGTGGGGTGTCTAGTCTCAGACATGATCTTGATGTGTTCTCTCAATGATCCATCCCTTTACAGCGTTACGCCTTGGATTTAAAAGGCTGAAGAATTGTCCTTTTTTATATTTTGTAATTGAGAGTCAATTGAGACATATAAGATGCAACCAGTTATAACGTCTACGCCACCCTGATTTGTATAATCTGGATTCGATGAAATCTAACATGATGTTTTAATTAACTAGTGATAGCTACTGATACTTCTACTTTTTTTCTTTCCGAGCTAATGAAAGGCTACAGTTTCTGGCAATTTGTTGACAGCTGCGCACACATGTCTATGAAATATATCCCTGCAAAAAAAACTTCAACAAAACTCTAAAAAAACTTAACCAGTAGTAACACGCACTCCAGAATATTTTACACAATTCTTATACTGGAACATCAGAAATTCGTTTTTAATTGAAGGATGTGGTGAAGTGACGTACCGGGTATATCTTTAATGATTCAATGATACGTAAGGCGTTAACTAAACTTTATGATTCAATGATACGTTAGGCGTTAACTAGACTTTATGATTCAATGATACGTTAGGCGTTAACTAGACTTTATGATTCAATGATACGTTAGGCGTTAATTAGCTTTTTTCTAACAGACTCTGCCAACGAGGAAAAGATAAAGTAGTCCCCACGCCGCGCTAGGCTTATTTACTTATTAAAACTCTACTTAGATTATAATTAGGCCTAAACTAAAAAAATGTGTCTGCAATATTAACCAAAAATAAAAACGAATAAGTCAATATGCTGTGCGCTATCAATGTTGCAATTTTAGTGTATATTTATATAATGACCAATATCAAGCACCATAATAATTAAGAACTTTTTTTTTACCCCCCCCCCCCGGTAAATCTTTTTATCCTTTTTTTCTCTTTCTCTCTCTTACTGTCCATAATATTTCTTCCTACTATAGTATGCATTACTTTCTCTCTCTTACTGTCCATAATATTTCTTCCTACTATAGTATGCATTACTTTCTCTCTCTTACTGTCCATAATATTTCTTCCTACTATAGTATGCATTACTTTCTCTCTCTTACTGTCCATAATATTTCTTCCTACTATAGTATGTGTATTACTTCCTCTCTCTTACTGTCCATAATATTTCTTCCTACTATAGTATGTGTATTACTTCCTCTCACTTACTGTCCATAATATTTCTTCCTACTATAGTATGCATTACTTCCTAAGTATGTGGGGGAGTTGGAAACACTAGTAGAGGCGAGTCCAAATCAACTCGCTCTAATGCTCCTATTGCTATATGCATGTATTTTTCTGTCCTCTGTTGTTCAATACGAAGCTCTACATCTAATAAGTTGTTTATTTGTAAACACTTATATGGAATCGTAAGACAAGCGTCTAATATTGAGACTAATATAGACCTACATGTAATTAAATTATTTTTCAACAAATCAAATGTACTGCTTGCTCAATTCGACAAATCTTTATAATGCCGTAGCATGGAAAGATGCGATAGATAAATTAATCATTATTATTAATATCAGCAATCCTATGTTTTTATTAAAGACATGAAATAGTTGTGTTTTTTTTGGTGTTAAATGCACGCCAAACAAACTTCGTGTTTGCAAAGAAAATGTAAAAACAATGTTTCTATTAAAATTTAAAATACACGAGCATGTTATTTTAAAAATATAAATAGCGTAGTAAACCAAGTTGAAAACAAATGGAATGTTCCTGAAATAAAATTCCCTTTTTTTGTTGAGGAAATTAGATTCATTTCCCTGACAGACAAACATACATTGAGCTTTAATTAATATAATGAACTTTTTTTGTTTCTTTTTTCTTTCTTGTTTTTTTTTCTCTTTTATGTTTACTTTAGGTTTTACTTTGATATAAACGCAATGCACTTGTTAACACGCCTGGCTCAAGTGAATCTCATGGCCACTCGAGATATTGGCGTTTCTTCCTTCCCCCCACCCACACACACAAACACACACACAAGCATAGTACGTATATTTTTAATGTGTATAGTGTAGTAAATCAATTGGGTTACCGTAAATCAAGCGTCGTACAAAGATTCACAACTTGTTATGTTGACATCTTTGAATACGTTATGTTACTTCTATTCTTTTACAGCCCGTTCTACTGCTTCGCGTGTTTGTTTTTAAACATTAAATTATGTAAATAAAGATCTAATGCTAGTGAAATTTGAAAATTTCAACATTATCTTAAATTTTCATTCACAATAAAAATGTAACAAAGTTTACTTTAATGAAAAACTTTTATCGAACTATTATAAATTAGCCAATTTTCTTTTCAATGTATACATACCTTTTTTATGCAAATATTTTGAGCCATTGATTGAAATATAGTTTTTTCTACGTTATTTTGTATTGAGATATGTTCTCTAAACCCATAAAATGGTCTACTATAGACTATAACAGCAAAGAGTTTAGAAGTGTTTGTATTCGTTTCAACTTACTGAAACCACAGCATATGCCTATTCTGTGACTGAAACCGCGCTATTCATTGGATGGGTACATAATCAGAATATCCTCATTTGAAGACCCTCAAGAAAACATTATGACAACAATCAAAACGGCGCAAACTGACATGGCTCGGTCATGTGTTGCGGCATAATAACCTGCCAAAAACAATCCTCCATGACACGGTAGAAGGTGTACGTCGGAGAGGCCGTCAGCGGAGATGCTGATTCGAGAATGTAAAATATTGGTCAGAGCTGCAGTTGACTCAGCAGCTATTGACAGCCGCTCGGGATAGGCAAGGGTGCAGAAAGTTGGCCGCTGGGGTGTCAGTTCGCTCCCCCAAACGACCACAGCGGTCAAGGGATTGATGATGATGATACTCAACCCGAATTCTTAATTTCCAATGTTTGAAAAACAGCCCAACATGCTGTGTTTAAAAATTTAAGTCAAATATAATTTTTTTGTTTCGTTTTTATTTTTATTGGTGCTTCAACGCGTTGGCTCACTTGGACCACGACCCTGAAAACTAGAACTTTCCACACACAAAAAAAGAAAGATGTGTATTCATTGTTTGCCTCCTGTATTAATAAAAAAAAATTCTAGTATCACAACAACTTCTGCAGTCTTTCTCCTCTTTACAAAAAATGATAGGTGCCAAATTTAAATTTATTTTTAACACTCAGAATATTATCCAGAACTAATTACGTAATAAGTTCCTATTTTAAAATATAAACACAAATGCATTGTTCTTGGTTTAGAACCGCACGCAAAAGCCAAATGACCCATTGTTTTACTTTTTTGTTTTTATTGGCAGCCAAGACCAGTACATTCTGCGGCTTCGAAGACCCCAACATGTGCGGCTTCACCAACATTAACGACACTTCTGATTTCTTCGATTGGGAAAGAATTAAAGGCCGTACGCCGTCAGGCATGACGGGACCTTCCAAAGATCACACCTGCGACGGACCTACAGGTATTTTTGATTGTTGTTGTGGTTGGCTCATGCATCTGCGGGGTAGGGATAATACACTGTCAATATTTACACACCCAAACAAACGAATAATGTAAGAAACATAGACATATACATGTATTGAAACACTTAAACATAAAATAAATAAAAATCGATTGCTTGAATTTTCCTAACTACGATCGTTTGTAGACTATGTGTGTGATTGTGTGTGTGTTTGCTTGTTTGTGTGTTTGTATGTGTGTGTGTTTGTATGTGTGTTTGTGTGTGTGTGTGTTTGTATGGGCGTGTGTGTACGTGTGTGGGTTCGTGTGTGTGTGTGTTCGTGTGGACCTTCAATCACAATATACTCTTGGTTTCCAAACGTTCATATAAATTTGTATGTACTAGATATTACTAGACAATATTATTATATAATATTATTGATTTCTTTATCTATATCCTTATCTATATACCTGCAAAGATAAGACTGCGACTATAAAATTCATAACCATTACTTGATGAATTGACTCAATGTCTCCAACAATCTCCATTGAATCTTTTGATAAAAACTCACAAGTCCAGTTCTAGAAGCTAGAACCGTAAACTTCATGTTAGAATATGCCCTTAATATATTGGTGTATATGTTACGCACAGATAGTGTAATTGCCCAGTACATGAACTGTGCAACTTTTTGCCCAGTTCATGAAATGGGCAACGGCCTTGCCCAGTTCATGAAATGGGCAAATACCTGCCCAGTTATACAATGCAAAACTAGGACTTGGTGGTCTATCTGTGGAGCTCAGTGCCTCTAATCCGAACGTCGCTGGTTCGAAGTTATTTCGAACGCTTGTAAAGCGGCAATGTTGTGCTACATCTGTGCTTAGAATTAGAATAACATTAAGGTTTCCTGGGGTTTACCCATTTATTATGATCACTAATCGATCTCTGCTCCAAGGGACGAAAAGGTGGCTATGCATTATGCTTGTCGCTGGTCACACAATCTCCTCGTATGCCATGTACCATTAAAACTGGCGAACTCTGCTTCATAAGCCCGTATGCACTTATATGGTCGGCCTGAAATATTTACTTTTTCACTTTTCAACAATGTGTTTTGTTACAGTGATGTGTTTCAAATGTGTTTGTACTTGTCATTATTGCTTACATTCTTGTATTCTTAATCTTATAAGATATTCCTATAGAATATTATTTAGATCAATGGCGGACAAACTTTTTGTGCGACATTGACAAATGTAAAGCTTTTGAGGGGGGGGGGGCATATATAATATATCCACTTTGTTTTCATCAACCTATCACAATAAATTAGTGTACATTATTATCGGTTATTATAAAGTGCACCCTTTTTTTACCAATACACTTAAACATTATATTTTACAATTATTTATTTCTAATGAGATGTGTATAACTGCTTGTAATTTTTGTTTACAATATTCTTGAAATCTGTAGCATGTTTACTTTAAAAAAAAAAAAAAAAAAAAAAAAAAAAAAAAATGTTATTTCTTTAAGCTTTCAAGGGCCACATAATATCAGATGCCGAGCAATAGGCGGTCCATAGTTTACCCACTAATGCTTTAGATAATCTTTTACAAGAAACGTTTATGTATGTTTTATTTTTATTAATTCTATGCAAATGATAATACTTAGCCTAAAATATTTTTTTTAAAAACGTACAGTTCTAATATATTACGGACACAAAAAAAAAACTACAACATTTTAGATCTATTGTTTTTCTCATGTTGTTGTCGTATATTTAACTACATGGTTAAATAACAGACACTTGAAAACGGAATATCTCGTTCAAGAGTGGATAGTGAGCAGGCGCGCTTGATATAGCCTCATCGGTGAGTTGGGTGCATTTATTGAGGACTATGATATAGCTCAGTGGGTGAATAAAAGATATATGATGTACCACTTCAAGTTATCGCTAAAAACGGTGTCGCTGGAATAAAAAATTGGACAAGGAAAAGGTGGAATGAGATAACTCAGAGATGTTGAAAGTAATATGCCATTCTCTTCTGTATAGGCTACGTAAAAATAGAGTTATAAGAGTCAAGTATTCACTTTTATGTTTCTCAAATACATGGCCTCGATCTTTCTCGGAAACATAGCAAGATTGAGATACATTGTCCGTTTACTTCATATTATCCTGAGGAAGAATCATATTTCAATTACATTACGAAATTGAGAATCGGTACCAGTATGTTATCATTTCAATGATAACTCAATGATTCTGTTCATTCTAGTGTGGAAAGCATATAAACGGCAAGTCTGCGGTAGGGCAGGTTATTAGTAGCCTACAGAGTGGTGAACTCACTGATCTATAAAAAGAATGGATTGCGCCTTCTTAATAAATTGGTTTGAGCAAAGTGAAGAAAAGCACTGATCTATAGAAGAAAGGAAAAACTAAAAATGTCCACTGCACTTACCGATGTAAACAAAATTGTGTCTAAATCTTACTGTGCCACTGATCTATAAATAGATCAGAACGGAATCTATGTTGCTGCCATTTTACACAATATGCACATGGATTGTTGCTGTCAAGTTTCTGACTTCTTATTAATAATATAAAACTAACAATAATACGATCAAAAGAAAACAAATACCAAACAATTAAAAAAGTTAATAATAAAAAAATAGAATAGACAACAATATTTCGCAGTACGGAAAAACCCGGTCCCGAACACACACTAAATTTGAAAGCATTTCAAAGGGACATCATTGGGAAACTGCGCCCATTGGAGAAACTTAACGTACTGTGATTAGTAATAGGTCTAAGTTTATTTTAAAAAAAAAATTTACGAATTAAGCAATATTGTTAAACAAAAAAAAAACTTTATTTTGGAGGACGTTTCCAATTTATACATTTAACTTTTAACCCGATTAGTCAAACGGCTTAGGAGAATATGGAGCAGAAACAAACATCTAAATAAATAAACAAACTCGCGGTAATTATATATATTGATCAGTAACAGTAGAAACAAAATGGCGTAAATTACCTCAAGAATGTTACTTCCGAGCCTAATACATTCTTTTTAGAGATCAGTGGGTGAACTCCTTGATGTCAAACTAAAAGTCTTTCAGAGGGTACAAACAACATTAGGCTAGGCTGTTCCAGCTCAGTTGCCCAATTAGTTCGCGAAATAGCACTTAATTATAGCTACCTGCCTTGTAGTACTCACATTCAACTGTTGACTAGGTCATTGATGTAAGCTTATACTGCACATATACATATAAATACGTCACAATGTCTTTCTGAAATGTTTTAATTTCTTCTTTCAACTATACATTTTATTTGTATTTAGAGGAGAAAGGGGGAGAGAATAAGACGAAAAGCAGACAAATGACATTTCAATTCTAAGAAACACGTAAGAAAATAAAACAAACAAACACACGCACACATGCACAAAAACTATTTCGTTAAACGAATGTAATTTGCCAAACCTGCTGTACTTTGAATTTGGCAGACGCGAGAAAAGCAGAACGACATTACATTTGGGAAAAGAAAATGGGTGGACTAATTACCAAGTAGCCTACTAGTCGGAAATTCAGAAGACAGGTTCATTTATATATTGCTCTCTAGGGCATGAAGTTCTGCAAAGATACTTTTAAACATAGTTTAAATTCCAGGTTTTAAAATACAATATTAAGCAATATAGTTATTATTTGCCTCATACCCTATACCTGGACCTACATATTTTGTACTGTCAATGAAATAAATACATAAACACAAAGAACATTTAATCTATGTTGTTTTAATATAAAGGTCGAAAAATGAAATTGCAAGCAAAAAGAATGTGCGTTATAATACATACAAGTCCCTTTATTATTTATTCTACAGCATCGTTTATATATGATGTAATAGGCCTATATTAGTACGTAAATAAGAAATTAATTTCAAAACATCTTTAGCAAGACTAAACGTAAATCACAGATAAACGTAGAACTTAATAATATTCTTAATAAAAGCTGCATAAAGTAACATATAACATAAGGTTCTTTTTATACACAAATAACAAAATTGGACGGACTGACAGAAAGAGAATACGAGGCATTTGTCGTAAATTGTCTTTCCTGTGCCAAAATTACGTGTTTCGTCTTGCAGACGTCACCTTCTGTTGGTTTAAAGAGCAATTATAAAACAATTTTCAATCATTAGGGAGCTGATGTTGTTGTTTTTTTTATATCTATATTTAACCTTGGTCGACATAATGCTAGGTAGTTGGGTACCTACTACTTTTTTTTTCCACGCTCAAGGTAAAACTTAACCAAATTTCGAGGGCGGAACATAAGCACTCGAAATGGTAGGAATATAGCATACCCAGATCTCTTAACCAAGTGCACCATGCAGGATGAGAGGAAGGATATGTAGGAATTTCTTCGCCCGTGTCACCCTGTCGTTCCATTGTATATTCCTACATAATGGTAATTTTGCATAAAATAATTTTTTGTTTCTATGAAGACATGTGACCACTGGAAAAAAACATTGCTACGGACGACCATGTCTTATGCATTAAGCTTAGACGTGGGTAAAAAGAAAACTTGCAGATTGTAGACCAAAAAAAAAAAACAAGAAGAAAACAACAACACTGTGAATGCTTCGCCGCTCGTGCTCCATTACTTTTATTTTATAGGCTTAAGTATTTAAACTAACCAAAGACTAATATAAGATAAATTGCTTGCTTTAAAATATTTCTGCTATTTGATGACTCGAATCCCCGGAATTCTCGATTCCCTTTTGTATTGTACACTTCCGTTTTATTTAATCGCTTTGATTTTTTCAATGGAAAATTAAAATTAGAATCGAAAGTTGTCTACAGCGGAAACCTTTACGCAGCCGTAGGAGTCTTTTAAGACAGCGTTATTGGCTGCGCACGGAAAAAAAAGAAGATATAAGCTCTAAAAATAGAGCAAGCGATCCATCATTAATATAGACTTTGAACTAAAACTAATAGTTTAGAAAAGTGTGTCTGTGCGTGAATTATGCATCGACAACCACCATTTTCAACGCCATTGATGGATAGAGAACTTGTTGGTGTTGGTTGTTTTTTTTTTTTTTTGTTTTCTGTTTTCCTTTTGTTTTTACCTTAGTTGTTAACTGCATCTGTTAACTTTTTAGTTGTTCTCTTCTTAGTGCAATCATTACGAAAGTCGGTCATTCTACGTTACTTTTGTGTGTGTGTGTAAATATTAAAATGTTGAACTAATAGTTATGAACAATGCGTGTGTATGTGTGTGTGTTATGCCCCTACTACCACCGTTCTCAACGCCCAATGATAAACAGATGGCATGTTTTGTTTAGTTTTTTTTTTCTTTTTGTTTTTACCAGCATATGTTCATTTTTTTTAGTTGTTTCACTTCGTAGTGCAATCATTACGTAAGTCGGTCACGGCAAACCAGTCGTTAATTGGTAGCTTCTGCACCAGATGATGTTATTAGCTCCACTCACCTGTAACGTGTCTGGAAGGAAGGAAACGTAAACACACACACACACACCTCGGTGAAGTTCGGGTCACGGTACTCAATTTGCCTAGACGTTTTCCCACAGTTCCCTCCTTCCCCCCTTTCCCCCTTCTCTTACTCAAAGTAGCATATATGCATTTCAACATATGGGTATATTTGTATGTAATATATCAGAGCACTCTGCCCACAGTCGGGAGCTGATTTATTATCGTATCTTATATGTTACAGACGCTCCTTCAATACAGAAGATTACTTGCGTCCTACCATGAGCGACCACAGAAAGTTTTGTAAAAGAGGAGGGGGGGGGATTTTGTTTTTAATTGTTGGAACTTAGCCCGATTGCTTTTTAAATTACGTGGAATACGTATCTAGGAAAACTAATGTTTAAAAGTATGTCAAGATACTATAGTAGTGATGAGGGCACTGTGGGCGAACGGCAGCACGTTCGTCTGACGATCTGGAGGTTCCCGGGACTTGAGGGTGTCCCTGAGTCTACCCAGCCCTGATGGGTACCTGACATTAGTTGGGGTAAAGTAAAGGCGGCTGGACATTGTGCTGGCCACACATGTGACACATCACCTAGTATGCCGTGGCCACGGAAACTGGTGAACGCTGCTTCGCCGGCCCTATGATCAGTTTGGTCCGACGGGTATTATACTATAGTAGTGAGAATGTACGTAAATCTTGAAATATTGAAAATGTTAGTAATATTTTGATCCAAAAAAATGATGGTTTGACAAAATTTTGCACAATCCAGGGCCGGGGATGGGGGGGGGGCGGCACTTGCTTCTCCCTCCGAATAGCCATGCGTCTTATGCTTATCCATTCTTGGTTTAAATTATAAAAATAATTTGGTTTGTTTTTCCCAGTTCGTTCAGGCAACCTATTCAATGCCCAGATATCACATAGGGAACAAAAATTATGTATGCATACTAGCATTTGGAAAAATTAAAGTATTTTTATCCGTATGTCAATCTGAAAAAGAGATTACAGTTGAATTGTATTTCTACGTTCGAATTTAATGATTGTATGTATTATGACATCATGACAACTCTGTTTACTATTTTGTTTAATATTTGTTGTTGAAATTTGTGTTTCTTTAATTTGTGTTTTGTTTTGAGTTGTGAAATACCAAGCGATTCTCAAACACTTTTTTTTGGGGTGACCCGGTTTTTTATTAACATCTACTTTGTGACCCCACTAACAATTTGTTTGATCGCCTAGCCCAGGGATCGGCAACCTTTTGATAAGAGTGTGCCAAAGTGATTCTGTTAAAGCATTTAATTTCTTGTTGAAGAAACTTGAATTTCCATTTAGAGGGTCTACCGCGTGCCAATGAAAATCGCTCTGTGTGCCAAGTGTGGCACGCGTGCTGTAAGTTGCCGACGCCTGGGCATAGCCTATTATACAAGCCAGTGGATTTCCCCACAACTTTAGTATAATGGCGTCTACACTCAAGGGGCCACAACTGTAGTAACTGAAATCTTGTTCAAATAATCAAATAAAATATGACAAAATATTCACTCTGGGGAAATTATTATGATTATGGTCTAACGCATAGACTATAATATACATGGACCGCTTGCTTTAGTATTTCTGCTATATGATGACTTGAAACACTGATGTTCGGAATTCCCGATTCTAAATAACGTAATTGCTATACAGGAAATAAAGTTATTGATATACAACTTCCGTTTTATTTAATCGCTATGATTTTCTCCACTTATTAAAATCGAAAGTTGTACAGAGCGGAAACATTTATAGATCAGTGTTGTGTGCGCACAGAAAAAGAATATAAGTTCTAAAAATAGAGCAGGCGGTCCATCTTATTATAGTCAATGATAATAGGATCAATAGGCCTACAAGTATTCATTAAAGTCGAAAAAAATGCGATTTAATAAAACGGAACTTGTATGACAATTACTTTATTTAGAATCGGGAATTGCAAAACAAAGAAGAAGATAATAGCATAAAAAACTAAAGCAAGCGGTCCATGTATAGTATAGTCTATAGTCTAACGCTAGTAAGTCACAATAATCTTACCCAGTTTTCTCCCCTCCTTTGTTGTTATTTTTTAAATTTGATTTTTGTCGCCCGCTACGGGTCGCCACCTGATATTTTGGTAAACTGTAAAAAGTAGGTAGGTAGACCTTTAACGTAGAGTAGCCTAATTCTTTCGAAAGAAATGGATCCATAGTCTATATGGCCGGTGAAGCAGCGTTAACTGGTTTGCCTGGCCACGGTATACTAAGGAGAGTGTGTAGCCAGTACAAATGCTCGGCCACCTTTACTTTGCCCAAACAGGTGCTCGTCAAGAGTTAAGTAGTCCGGCGGACCAGAATTCGAACACAGAACCTTCGGTAGCCTACACCAGCCAAACGCACTGCCGCTCGTTGACAATTGTTCCTAGATAAATTAATTTATGCCAAAGGCGTTCTCCGGACAAGATCTTTCAACTTATTACTTAGGCATATTAAATATATACTTAATGACTTAATGTATCGTCTGCTAATTCGTTTTAAAGGTTTTTAAGCTTGTGAATGTGTATGGTGTTTGTGTAATGCATATACATAAGATGTGTGTATGTGATTGAGAGAGGAAAAAATGATAGGAAGAGAAACAGAGGAGGAAGGGGTGGAGGGAGGGAGGGAGGAAGGGATAGGGAGGGATATGGAGGGATAGAGAGAGACACAAACAAATCTAGTGTTAAGATTATTCATTTACGCATATGATAAAAAGTTGCTTATGCAAGCAGCTTCTCTTTCTCTCCCTCTTTCAATCTCTCTCTCTCTCTCTCACACACACACGCGGTCTTTCTTTCTCCTTATATCTTATACGCTCTCTCGATATCTTAAATATATAGATGCAATATTAAATTACCACAAAAAATATAATATAATATGCTAGGATATGTGAGTTTGTGTGTGTTTGTGTGTTTGAGTGTATGTATCATGTATGTGTGCGTGTGTGTGTTTTTGTGTGTGCGTATTTGTGTGTGAACGTGTGTGTGTTTGTGTGTGTGTGTATATGTGTGTGTGCGTGTGTGAACATGTGTGTGTGTGTGTGTTTGTGTGTGTGTGTTTGTGTGTGTGCGTGTGTGAACGTGAGTGTGTTTGTGTGATCATGAGTGTGTGTAAGAGAGGCATAGCTAGACTTACAATAGAGCTGTATCCATATATATTTACCTCTCTATTTCACAGGTCATTTCATGTACATTGAAGCTTCAGCCAAGGGTAAAGGCAGTAACGCCATCCTCTACTCGCCTCTCTATCGAGGGCTGTCTGAACAGTGCGTTGACTTCTTCTATCACATGTACGGCAAAAACATTGGGACGCTCAACGTTTACGCTCAGGTAGAGTCACTGATCTATATAATAATAATGGTTTTGGTTCTGAAACAATAATCTGTATGCAAAAAGGCAAATATTCTTTCACTTAAAAATTAAATATTTTATATTGCGCTTTTTATAACAGTTAGTTAGTTAAATATAACACAATAATAACCTTTTGCCAATGCGCGGATAAAAATAACGACAAAAACACTTTTCTTATCCGTTGTGCGAGAAGAAATGAATGTGTTTTTTTTTTACTTTTGGTACCTTGAGTTATACAGACGCTCATTCTATAAAGAAGATTATTGTTGATGGATTTTGCTAGAACGCAGTCCCGTTTACTCTGATGTGTGTATCTCAGCCATGGATCTAATGTACTGTGGAGATTGTCCATAAATGATTTTATCATTTTTTTTTAAACTAAACACTGACATGTGTGTGATTTCATGTAGAATTAACTTCTAATTTTTAGGATTATATGTGTATTATATATTCTTAAAACTTTTTAGGCCTATAACTAATAACTCTTATAACGTGCTTATATTTAAGCTTATATGGATACAGACTGGGTAGTAAATTTTAGCTGCCGCTGGCTTCGACTTCCACAAACAAATTTATTAAGGAGGCTCTATCCATTTCTTTCTATAGATCATTAGGTAGAGTACATGTTTTTGTGTCCATCGTCTTTGTCAGCTTGGTGGTTATCTCCCTTGCATTCCCATCAGCAGAAATGAATAAGTTACGTGCCTTTTTGTTAGACCATATTTTTAATATTGCATAACATGGGCATTATTCCACTATTACGTATTCTCTCGTATATTTAAACAAATGTTGTTGCTGCATTCTTTAAGTATATTGTTGATGTTTTTTTCCCAATACATTTAGGCAAGAGGCGACGTTCTTAGATCGGTTTGGCGAGCTTATGGTAACCAAGGAGACATTTGGTCCAATGCCAGATTAGCCATTCCTAAAGAACTGGCCAACTCTGGATATCAAGTAAGTCGCACACAATTTAACACACACACATAGGCCTATTAATATAAAGACATTTATGTCTAAATAAGTGTCATCAGCGTAGGCAAAAAAAAAATTAGGGGAGAGGGTGTAACCTAATTTAAGGGTTTGGTTGCATAATTATTTATTTTTTTAAATCTCAAGCTGTAAATTTAGTAACACTGATTTGTTTCAGTTAGACTAGATCTATTGCAATTTTCAAACATTCACCTCTACAGTAAGTAGACTACAAATTATATAGAAGGAAAGAAAACGTCTTATTTTATCATTTTTGATCGAAAAAAAAATTATTATTTAGGCTACCCCGGTACTGCTAAAAAGGGTAACATATTATTAACATCTCTAAAATACATGTCATGAAATCTTGGACATAGTTGGCCCAATATTGGGTCTGTCTATTTATAAGAGAGCTGACAGTGCCTGGACGGAGTAACACCATTATTGGCCCTAATCATTCAAAAAGATGTTGGTTCCCCTTTTCCCTCCCTTTTAATAAGTAATTCAAAATAAAAACATAAATACTATCTAATGATCTAATGCAGCGCAGTAAACAAAACTTTTAATACGATATGGAAACAAATGTATTTATTTGTGTTGTTGTTGTTGCATCATTTTAATTTTAGTAAGTAAAGATCATTGGGCCGGTGAAGCAGCGTACGTCACGCATGCTCTGTAGCCACAGCATGCTAGGTGATTGTGTGGCCAGCACAATGCACAGCTGTCTTTACTTTACCCCAACTAAGGTTAGGTACACATCAGAGCTGGGTAGACTTAGGGACAACGTCCAGAATTGGGAAAAAATCCTAGCCTTCACAAGGGTTCTAACCCAGGACCTTTGGTACACCAGTCGAACACGCTGCCACTCATCCACCCTGCCATATAAAATATTTTTTTTGTTTGAGCTTCGCATTTTTCTTTTAATTTCTTTTAATCTGGTGCTAGAATTTACACAATTTAGTATTTAAAAATATTTCCTCCAACTGTTTTTAAATTGCCAATTCTAAAGTAAGAATGGGTGTGGGGGGGGGGGAGTTGGGGATCCTTGTTTCAGCTGCACCATTAGTTATTATGACTGTATTGCACCTTATTAGCCATGGACTAAATTTCCCGCTGTAGAAAATGTTGGTGGCGCTCCATCCATTGATGCCCACATTGATGATTGATGTACTTATCTTCATCCAGCTCTGTGACAGGGTAACTCTTGCTGTTTCTAATCAATTGTTTTCTAAACCATTGTGTAAAAAAAAAAATTTTTTATTTTTTTTTAGATTGCATTTGAAGGCATAACAGAAAATGGCTACCAGGGGGACATCTCAATAGATGACGTCAGTGTGACAGATGGCCCGTGCCCAGTTGACAAGAAAATCATACCTGTGAAAGTGGCCATCAATACCACATCTTTGGTCAACGATGAAAAGTCCTTACAGAAGAAGCTTAAGAAAAAAATGAAGCGGCATTCTAAAAATTCACAAGGAAAGACTACAAATTAAATAATGTAAATACTGAAGTTTTTGAGAACAGATCACTGTAAACTAAGGAATGGTCATAAACCGTTTTGTGATTGATTGATAATCAATGATTTCAATGTCTTAAAAATGTATTTCTATAAACATCTAGAATGTAAAAATTTATATATTCTAACTCAACATTGTTTGATAGAAAGCATATTAACTCTTATATATCACTGGCAAATGGAATGAAATGGCCTTTTCCTTTTAAAATTATTTGTTTAATTTCAAATCTAGTACCGGTATGACTTTACTTACTGTTGTTTTCATAAATATTTTTTTTTTGTTTTTACACCTCATTGTTTTTGTTGTTTCTTAAACTGTGAAATATTTTTAGACTGTTGTTAATATTAAAAAGCAGCCAAGCCAACATAAATTTCTATTGTTTGACCTTGAACTACAGAGTGAAAACAAAAAGCCAAGGGAGATTATTTAACCAACATTTCTTTGGAGAAATTTGTAAACAAACATAATAATATTTTCAGTTTTTATATAACTATTCTGCTATGTGAGTTGGTAGTGGGTAGACAGTTAATATTCATACTACCTGTTTTAAACTGATCTTCGTTCTGAAAGTATAATAGGTCATGGTGACATTTAGATTCGGAAATTAAAGCCATCAAAATGAATAGCAAACAAGATTTCCTGAATTTTTTGTCAAAGTAAGCACATATTATTTTTCATTGTTTATTTCCACAACAAGTTGTTTTCTAAAAATGTTTATTACACAACTTTTGTGTTGGTTTGTTTAGGATGCTAAGATTGCTTTTATTGTTTGCTGTTGCTTTTTTTTTTGTGTTTTTGCTCTTCTAAAATATTCATAATATTGTTCTTGGAACTTTTTTAAAAAGATGTACCTGTACTGCATTTAGTATTCAGAAAAACACAATTTATTATGCTAATATTTATATTATCCAATAAAGTTTAAATAACACTAATAGCTAACAAATTAAAACAAGGAGGTTTATGTGTTTATAAAAGTTTATAATTCCTCATTTCATTTCTTTTTGGTTTTAACAGAAAAACTTTTCTTCTTGGTTTTACGTTTAGCCTTGAAACTAATTTTAACCTATGTTAACTGTTATACCTGGTGTGGTTCCAGATTTGTTTTTATTTATTTGGATCTTTGTGATGATTTATTAGAGACTAATTTGTACAATAAATAAAGATTTATGAGTTTAAAATTACTATATTCAAATAGAAAAATGTCTACAATAAATTTTTTGTATATTGTATATAAATGCATACAAAGATTGGTTTTATGATGGTTCAGCTCTGACATTTTACTGCTGAGTTGTTTGTAGTCTTTTAAAAAGATAAAAGACCTGGATGGTCTATCCTATATTGCTCTGCTATGTTCAACATTTTTTCCTTATACAAAATGGTGTTTCAAGTCCCAGTAAGGGACTTGTATAAATAAAGAAATTAAATTAATTTAAAAAAACCAACCTATTTAATTTAGACTGGTTCTTATATTGTTATAACAGTGACAAGCAAATGCACAATGTTAATTTTGGATTAAATTGAAATATTTACAAGCGGCCAGAGACGTTCAAAATATGTCTAAATTCTACAGAAGTTTCATTTTAAATGTGAGCCTTAGCTCAAGTAATGTTGTGGCCTGTGTAGTCATCAATGATAATGAACATGTGACTGAATGTTTACTAAATTTGGTTACTAGCAAACATAAAGTTGCTGTTTTGTGCTTGAGACTACATTGTGTTTTACAAATAAAAAATGTTACTATTTGCCTTAGCTGTATATATTTGAAACTATTATTTTGTAGTGCACTATGGGGTATGGTGCTTTAGTGGCAGCAGGTCACATTGCCTCTACATAGTCTTCTAGCTCAAATGTTGGATTTTCCCCCCATCTGGAAGGTGCCCACAAGTTTACACAGCGCTCTGAATGATACCCAACATCGGTTATGGAAAAGTAACGATGGCTGGACATTGTACCAGCCACACAATTGCATGGAATCCTGATTCACTAGGCATTTCGGATCAGAAAGGGTTCCCTTATTTACTTTACCATCATTAATGACCCTCCTTAGCAAACCTAGAATATTGTTTATTTATCACAGTATGTCATTACAAACTTATGTCATTGCATGCTATGCTACTTGTAGTAAACTACAGCAGTTGTAAAACTAATGTAAATATGCACTTTTTATATTCTTATAGAAATATATTTTTTTTGTTTGAACTTCACATTTTTCTTTTATTAGATTATCTGGTGCTACAATTTACAAACAATTTTATGTACAAACACGATCTGGATACAATTTTGTGTGTTTTACTTTTTGTTACCATTATTTTAATTTTCCCTAAGATATTTTATACTGTGTTCTCATTGATTAACAAATACAGATTGTTTCTAAATTGTGGTATTACTTATTGCACTAGAAAGGAAACTTTCTACTTCTATTCTAATGATGTATAAAAGAAAACTATTTTTAATTTTTCTTTTAAAATGTTTTTTTGTTGTTTTGACACTAAAATTATATTGTTAAGCAATTAAATTCTGTTTTCTTGCTTTTAAAATTATATTTTGCATTAACAACAGAGTTGCTAGTAAATTACCAATATAATATATACCAAAGGTGGTTGTCTGTTTATTGCTTGGTAAATTATTGGCATCAAATTTAATAGGCTGTGTTAGTCTTTACATTCAATAGGAAGAACCCTTGTAATACTTTTCTTAAGTTTCCACTAGTCCCTGCCTAAAACTTTGATGTTGATTTTATAATTCTTTATGATAAGTGGCCTAGGAGAAGTGCGCTCAGCTGGCGTACTAAAGGGTTTGAATCCTAATGAAGTCTCTGACAGTATTTTGGGGATAAGTAAGATGGCTGAGGACACAGAAAAATTAGAACACTGCTTCACAAGCCCATTGGATCAAATAGGTTTGACAAGGTTGCTTACTTTTTACAAGTAAATTAAAAAATTTAATTTTGGCAGTAACATGAATTGGTTAGAAAATTTTTTTCCAACCTGTTCAACACTTCACTTTAGACAAATAATTTATCCTACACATTTTATACAAAAGAAATTTACAATATAATTGTTCATATAAGAAATTTCACTACATTAAATGGTGATACCAAGTTGCAAGGGCGCAAGTCTCCAAAAAAAAAGAAAGGAGAACAAAAAGTGGTGTCATCAATCCATTATAAAGTTTTAGTACTCTGCTAAAAAGCAAATTTCTTTAGGTCTAATTCTTATTCTTGCCCATTTTCTCTTATTTGAACTGATTGAATTTGACAGCAAATTCATGCATTATAGAAACCCCAAAGCTATAAAATGAAACAAAAATCCGTGGAATTTTTTTTTTTCCACTCACTGTATGTGGGCATCTTGATTTTAAGTTTAAATCATATTTACCGTATTTGCTTAGCTTAATAACAGTACTATATTATGTCATATACAACAATTATTTGTATTGAATTCGTCTTAAATAGAAATCAGAATCTAAAAAAAAAAAAGTTCATTATTTTTAGTTAATTACCGGTACATAATAACGTTTTAAAAAAAAATTCATATGTTGTGTTGTTTTTTTATTTGATAGAAAAAGACATCTATGTAATGTGCTTCTAATACACAATTTAGTTTTGTATGTGTCTTCATCAGCAAGTATTCCATGTCAGTTGTCAGAGACTAATAAAATTATAGGATTACATCCCATTACGACTAGCTGAACTAAGAATATTTTTTTAACAAAGTAAGGTTTACATCGATTTTGTTGAATCAATTTCATTTTTTTGTCAATAATCAATTATTAGCTCATAAACCAATATTACTGTTTTAGTTTAAAGTAAAAAAAACACCTGATAAAGAAAAACTTTTGCATATTACATAAAGAAAGACTGCAAGCAAAATGAATGCACTTAAAAAGTTAAAGGTTGGATTCGTTAGGTCAGTGGTTACCAAGGTGCGCGCTAGAGCGTTGTCTTTACTAGGGTCTAGGGTGCTGCAGAATGTTGCAAACACTTTAAATACTTTCTTTCTTTTTTTTACATTTTCAACTCAATGTGGTATAATGTAAGATCTAATTATTTAACTTAAAATGGGGTACCATGTAAACAACCTGACTACAAAAAGTGCTCAACAGGTGTAAACAAAATTAGGGAACCACTGCCTTAGCATATATTAAAGAACTCATTTTGAAATTTAGACCTATATTTGTATTTCTAATCTTCCATTGAGTTATTCAGGCTTTCTAATTAAATTTAATTCCAATAAAAATAAAGTTAACTAAAGATATAATGGAACAGGTTATGAACTTTTTTATATTTTACTTATTTGAAAGAAATGAGGTAGAAATAAGTTAGTAGTAAATACATTTGAACCAAGTCTTATATGCAACTCTTTATTTCAAACCAATGGATTTTCCTTTCACAATACTACAATGTCAACATAACAACAAAGACAGAATTAGAGCGAACACTTCAACAGTCAGATTGGGGTAAAAAAATTCTCAACACACAAACATATACCAGTTTCTAAATAGCCACATGTGAACAAATGAGGCCTCAATAAATAGTGTCATACATACAAACCCAAGGCAATTACACAACATAAAAAAAACTTTAGCACAGACAAAAACTAAAAATAGTTTTTTTCTCACAATTGCTCAAAACTAATTTCTACCTGCAAGCACAAATCACAAAATATAACTTGTGTATATAAAAAGACAAAGGGTTTGAACTAACATTAAGTATTACTGTCTCTATTTTAGCCATACAGAGATAAACCTTAATACAATTTGAACACTAAAAAAAAATATTTAAAAATTGTCACTACTTTATAAACAAACCTTTAAAGTTCTTTTAATATAAAACAAAGGGGGGAACATGTTACTCTATTATAACTAAAATAAATCATTTACAACCAATAATACAAAATGTCTTGTGAATAGCTATAGTGGTTAACAAAATCAAACTAATTAAAATTCTAATGGAGAACAAATATGCTATTCTTCAAGGGAAGTGTAAGTGAGATGAATAAGCACAAACATTGTGGGACACATAATGGTAACACTCTAAAACATTAATTTGGAAGATTGTTTCTGGTATTTGTAAGGCAAGAAATGGAACAAGAATTTTAATTGCTAGATCATCATTATGCAATCATGATATGCAATATCTCAATATACATTTGATAACATTGTCCAACATAATATTATTGTTCACTGATATGAAATGTTTTGCAAAAAACATGTAGGTGTACAGTGAAGACTAGGGCCAGTCATGCTCTCATTATCACATAGTCATACTCTTCACTCCCCCACCACTGATCTATAAATAGAATGTATAGCACCTCCATAATACATTTGTAAGTGCAAATTCAGGCTAGAATTGAATACATTATTTCAACTATTCACTTATCCATATAAGTGAGTTTTAGGAATAAAACACCTATAATTTAAACAAATCTAGATGATAAAAAGGAAGTCTAAGTCACTTGAAATGTATTTACAGGTCAGTGTTTAGAAATCTAATTTTATATATATAAGTGAAAGTCATGTGAAAGCCTATTGATTTTGGCATCAAGAAAATAGTTTCAGGGGCCCAAACCATTCTTTTTATAGATCAGTGCTTCCCACACACTCACAATTTGTTCTCAAATATTTGTATTCTATATGTAAAGTTTGTAAGGTACCCATCGGACCATATTGATCATAGAGCCGGTGAAGCAGAGTTCACCAGTTTCAGTGGCCACGGTGTACTAGGGGATGTGTGGCCAGCACAATGCCCAGCTGCCTTTACTTTACCCCAACTAATGCCAGGTACCCATCGGAGCTGGGTAGACTATATAAGCCTAAAAAAAAAAATGTGGCAATCTCAATAAGTTTTCTACTGTTGCCCATGCCTTACACTAACATTCATATCAAAACATGTATCCACACACATAATTCTATTTATATATAATATTATAGTAAGTATATCAATTTAAAAAAGAGGAATTTAGAAGGAAAAAACAGCAACAAATTGACTGAGTGTATATGACATTTGTCAGAGTTAAACCAATGAAAAGCTAACCACTTCAATCAAAATGTTTGATTAATAACTCTTTTTTTTTTTCTTCATTGTAATCAAGAGATAAAAAGTTTTGGGTTTTTGTTTCTTTGTAAATAATATGAAAAAATAAATTAAATATGAACCAAACTTTTCATTAGAAAAAAAGAAATGAAAAACTAAACATTTGCAACACTTGTGGTGAGATTATATAAAAAAAATTAAAAAAAACAAATGATTTTTTTTTCCTTTTTTTAAAGATGTTACCTAAAAAATGAATATGTGAAAGTATGCCTAAAATAATGGATTTAACTAAATCCTTATTCCTGCAATGAAACCCATATATTTTTTTTTTTAATATCTTGTTATATTCTACATTATAATCTAAACTAAAAAACATTTGAAAACAATTGAACGGATAGCGCAAAATTAAACTGTAAAAGAAATGAATTATTCTCTCCAGATGTTTTGATTTGCTCCTACTGCAGACTCAAACAATTCAATTCTAGGATTATTTGTTCACACAATGGTGCTTTTGATCATTTTTTTAACTTATGCCTAAAAATGACTAAAGTAAAAATGTTTACAAATTTTGGGATGTTAAACTTAGTTTTGCTACTATTTCATTTTATTTCCTTGCAGATATGTTGTTTTAATTGTGTGTTTTTTCAAATACCCTGACATCTAAAAACAAACATGGCAAAGAATTTTTGTTAAAAATAATCTCACAAGTTAATTCATAAATACAAATTTTCACATCTTTTAAAAATCAGGAAAAAGTTGTTTTTTTTTTAAGAAAACTTAACTACACATAATTAATACCATGGAATGTTTGCAATACCAAAGAATATTTCAACTATTTTTTTAAAGTCCCAGAAAAGAGGTATATTCTAAATAAATGCTTTTTGAAGTTTTTGCTGATGTTGTAGACTTGAAGGGCAACTATCCTAGTAAAATCTTTTCCTTGAGTTCTCTTGTTGTTTCTGAAAGATTATTATTCCAACCATGACGCAGACGCCAATACCAATGATAAGGAGAATGATGATCACAACAAGCTTCCAGCCAGTCAGGTTCTCAAGTAAATAGGACCCTTTTACATCATCTACTCTATCTGATGAAAGAAAGGAACAAAAACAAAAATTACAGCATTGATCTATAATCTAGCGCAAGGTAAAACTGAACGAAAACATTTATAGAAATAAAATTATCCTTGCATGTTTATTAGGGGCACGGTAGCCGAGCGGCAGCGCGTTGGACTGGCAAACCGAAGGTCCCGGGTTCAAATCCTGGTGCGGGCTAGGATTTTTTCCGGGGTCTGGAGGGTGTCCCTGAGTCTACCCAGCTCTGATGGGTACCTGACCTTAGTTGGGGTAAAGTAAAGGCGGCTGTGCATAGTGCTGGCCACACAATCACCTAGTATGCCGTGGCCACAGAAACTGATGAACGCTGCTTTATCGGACCTATGGACCAATTCGGTCCGACAGGTACTTTACTTACTTATGTTTATTGGGTCTTAAACTTCAAGTTATGGTATTTGTGTCCACAAGAAGAGATTTTATTATAAGCCATCTAGGATTTTTTTTAAATATGTAGAGAGAACTCTGGTTAAATATTCATTGAGGAACTCTTAGCTAGCAACAGCACCTGGTAATTGAAACAAATTTTCAACTTTATAAAAAGAAAACTTCAGGCCAAACATATAATACTATGTACAAGTAAAACAAGAAGATAGAAACCTTATCCCAACTTGATGTCAGAATTTAATATATCAGCAGTCTGCCTACTAGTAGCAGGTTTTGAAAAGAACTGAATCAAGAGTCTCCAACAAGAGAGGACTACTTTTACTTTTTTTTGGCTCTAATATATTCATGGGAGTCACCATATCAAAGAAGAAGAAACAGACAGGTTGAGCTACCCCATGTAACCAGGGTCTTGACTTTTGTAGCTTAAACCTCTCAAAGGGCGTAGTTTCATAACAGTGTTTAGTATACATGATATTAATTGCTACATATACGCATAGGCAAGTGTGCACAAAACAACCCATTTAACCAAAAAAATATCTAACAAAAGAAGTAAGTAGAAAATTAGTTATTTATAAACTGCATGCTTGTTTCAAAATAAATGGTCTAAAACTCATAAGATGCCTTGCTGAAAATGCCCTTGTTTTATAGACAATAGCAAATCGACCAAACTATAATTTACAGTTCATAATCATGCAGGGGGCACGGTGGCCGTGCGGCAGCGCATTCGGCTGGCTTACCGAAAGTCTCGGGTTCTAATCCTGGTGCAGGCTAGGTTTTTTTCCAGGGTCTGGAGGGTATCCCTGAGTCTACCCAGCTCTGATGGGTACCTGACCTTTGTTGGGGTAAAGTAAAGGCAGCTGTGCATAGTGCTAGCCACACAATCTTCTAGTATGCCGTGGCCACGGAAACTGGTAAACGCTGCTTTACCGGCCCTATGGATCAATTTGGTCCGACGGAATATTTTTTTAATCATGCAGCACATGTTGCATTGAAGATTTGGAACATGTTTACAAGGCTGTCCAAGATTTCATTTGAAATTTCATTACTCAGTAGTACTACTTGACCAACAGAAACAACAAAATATGCTTTAAAAACAAAATGTTATGAACAAAATGTGACTTTTACCTCTAGGTTGCTCAAATACCTTTGCTTCAGGTAAGCCATAGTATGCTCCTTTGTTTTTCTAAGAGCAAAAACCAATGTAAATCATTGCATCAATAAAGAAATATGAAGCTTAAAATCAAATCTGATAAACTCCAAAATAAACTTTGATCCTTTATCTTTTTTTCTTCTCTTTATTACATAAACAATAAACATTGATTATTTTTTGGTTGTTGTTAAGAAGTTGAAAATGGCAAGCTAATATAAAATATATATTAGTCAAGGGATGAAGATAAAGTAATAACAACTAATATGACCAGAGACCTGGCAAAAATTTAAGTTGCACTTACTGACTCATCTGTGTCCAGATCATAAAATTTAATAGAAATAATATCATGATTATCTGTGTGGGAAAAAAAAAGACTTAAGTTATGCTGGCATAATTTATTCATAAAAGATAAATAGAATACTTAAAACAGTCTTTCTAATATAGTCTTTTGGGATATGAACTATTTTTCCCTGCACAGCCTTGAAATTATTTTTTTCTTTGAAAGGTTTTAAGATTTGTTTTTTAAATAGGTATACATATATTCATATATATATACAAATACATATTTTTAATGTAAAAAAACAACATAATTTTCCCTAATGTGCATAATTCACACTTTTTATGTTTCAAAATAGTATTAATCTATAATAAGGAATAACTATACCTAGGGAAAAATAAAATATATCAATAACAAATGAAATGTTATTCAAAATTTTTTTTCTTAGCAATATGATAATTACGGTTATTTTTCTAATTTTTCTATTCATAATGATGGTTTAAAATAAAAAAGTAAGAGTGGATTTTAATGTTGATAAAAATAAAAACAAAAACATGACACTTTAAAATGTGTACTATGTTGACTAACCAGCTAAGTCACCAGTGGCTGCTGACACACCAAAGTAATAACCCAGAGGCAGCCTGATACCACTGACAGTAAAGCACTCTTTCCAACCACTTTTATTATCAATATCAGTTGAAACCTGGATTTAGACATAATGGATATAAAAAATAGTTTTATAGTTATTTATATATGAAATTGGACAGACAGGATAATATGATTAAATATGATCTCATCCACTAAAACTCCATCCTGCTCCATTAGCTTCATCTTGTTTTCCAATGTGGATTGAAAGAGCAAGTTATATTAACAAGAAATATAGGCATAAACAATGTCATATTCAAAATATTTTACTAGTAAGTATTTTCTTGCTTTGCATGTGATGTGGCACTAATACAAAATGAAAAGTCAAATAAGGAACTAGAATTGAAAGCCAACATTTGTTACAAAACTATTTTTACAACATAGAGTAAATCACCTAAGAGCGAACACCAGCAAGTTGCGAACACCTCTCGAAAAAATGTTCGCAGTTTCTCTATTTTCTAGTCTACTATGAAAACGAGCGTCAATCTAAAGAAAGTAGTACTTCCTCAATATCCTTAGGTGGTTTCAATTCCGGGAAGAGCATTTTTGTGATCAAAAAGTGCCGACATTTGGAGCCACGGTGGTAGCTATGCTAAAAACCTCCCACCGGATGAACAAGGGTGGTATCCGGGTTAAGACTACTTTTCCCTTCCTTTTTACATTTAAATGTGTTTGCTATCGGATTATCATTAGGATATAGTTAAGGAACAATACTGTTATAATTTACAATACTTATTTATAGTAATGTTTGTTTTAAAGGGCTGTTCGCATTGAAATATGCAAAACGTAGGATTGATCCTCATAGCGAACACTTTTTTTTCTGTTGGGGTGGGTATCTAAAAACAGTTGAAAATGCACCTCAAAGGGATTATTAATAGATTATTAGAGGAGCTGTACTTAGAGCAAGACTCTGGAGAGAAGAAGAGAAGAAAAAAACACTAAAAAGAGAAGGGTCAAGACACGTAATTGAAGTAAGCTCTGATAGCAGCTACTACATATATTATATATATATGATACTACATTTAATGGAACTAGAAATGGCTTAAATTTCAATGTTGTTTGTTTGAAAATACAGTACAGATATCATGCATTTATCAAAAGGCACATGTAGACTATAGGAACTCTAGCTAGTCTTTCTTTTTACTGTCGGTGCAGAGATTTTTTTGGCTCACTCATAAATAGATCTAGATTTTACACCATAAAACTCATTGGTTTAGAAAAAAAATTATTTAAAAAATGTAAACGATCTGTCAATGTCTAGACAAAAGCATTTGGCAATACAATAGCATGGGCATCTCCATTTTTCGTTTCATTAACAAAATAATAAATATTTAATGACTTTGGCTTAGTGTTTGCTCTGAAATTAAAGTGTTCGTTGTGAAGTTTAATGAAAAAAAAAGTGTTCGTTATGAAGCATCAAAAATGGTCGTCTGAGTATGCAATATACACCTTAACCCTGCATAGTAATACAATAATGTATGATCAATCAAGTAGCCACGTTGTCGTACTATCTTTTGGTACTTTTGTTTTTATCCTTTGTCTAACGGTTTAGAAACTATGTCACAAAAACTAAGTAGGGTGCTATTTTTAGCCTTATGGTGTTCGCAAAGGGTGATTTACTCTATATATTTTTAACACACTCACAACTCCTCTTAAAATATTTTCAAGCAAAATGGCTTGATTTCTTACAAGCCCAGAGTATGTCTGAAAAGTCTTTTGAGAAAGTGAATAACATTTTACAAATAATTCCAAGATGTAAACAAAGACACACAGAATTGAACCATATTGGCTAATGCAAAGGAAGTCTATTATTTAAGAAGTAGAAAGCATTGACATTAAGTTAAGACAACTTTTTTGCCTGTTTGTTCATGAAATTGAGAAATTGCAGATGATAAACTATTGCCTTGATTCTGGAAATTTTTATGAACTCGATGAAACTTTCACATTTCTCAGCAGTTAATGTTTGCAATTCTAGCTGAAGCAAAGGCAACTAGAATTCTTTAGTGACCTTTGTCACGGAGCATTGTCCGGCAGTAGCGTGTTTGTCATGAGTTGGTTTATAGTGGGTGAATGGTGACAGGGTGACCCGGTGGGTGTGTAGTATGAAAGGCAGTTGAGAGTTGGGTTACGAACTAGCGGCTGAAAGGTTGTGTCTGTGTTTTGTATACTGTGTAGTGTTTGGAGGAGATTATGGACTCGTGTTATATTTATTCTTTCATTCTTCCCATTTATGATATTAAACGTACATTTCATTTATAACATGAAGGAGTGTTGTTCGATGTGTCATAGCCTACTCTTAGTGTTGTGAGTGTGATTACAGACAGTATTCAGATTATTGAAAGAACTTTCTAAATTTAACTAATGGAAAAAAATCTCTTAATAACAAGACAATATTAAAAATAGTCTAGAAATAATAAATAACTAGCACTTTACATTTGAAAATATGAGGGATATAGACAGTTTTACTGAAAAAAATATACTTAATACATAAATTCAGCAATATATCCTGGTTATAATTATTTTTATATTTAAAAAAAAAAAATTATTTGAGATCAACTTTATAAGAAAACAAATTACCTAGGATCAATTCAACATTATTATTTTAGTAATCAATCACTTTATGTTACCAGCATTTTTTTTATTTCTTTAACTTGGATATTAATATTAAAAACATAAATAAAATCATAAATATACCATTATATGGAATTTTTTTTAAATGGTCTATAAGTCCCTTGGAGCCAAAGGCGATTTATCTGAATTCCCAAGGACAATTTAATACCTTGATCTGCCCTAAACAGACCATCCAAAACATGTGTATACCATTCATACATACAAAATTTTTTTCTTACTTATTTTCAAAGCTGGCAGTGAAGTGGGTTTAAGTATTTAATGAGTGAAGTTGGGTCAAGTTTCTATTACTCACAGTCAATTGCTGAGTGTTCCCATCATATCTGATAGCAAAGTAGGTTTCATGATTCTTATTCCTGACCTGAGCTTCGCAGCCAGCCAGCTGGGTGTGGGTGCCATCTGTATCATGGTCATATTTCAGGCTGCCGTTACTAACCATGGCAGAAATGTAGGGATGATTGTGCTACACAAACAAATAAAAAACAAATCTTTCATTTTAAAAATTACAAATTTATAGCCTATAATGAAACTTTGAGCATAAAGAAATTATTCAATTCATTCATGCATTTTCTACCTGTTGCAAACATTCTTTTACTAATTTAATTTTAAAAAAATATTAAAAATAAGAAATAGTTCAAATTATTTTTTTTCCTCCTGTCCAACAATCAAACCCCTCACTATTCCCTTCTCAGCCCTCTCCTCATTGACACTTGCCTTCTTTTGGCAGGATAATTTGAGATTAAATTTCCTTTTTTTTATAATTGCTTTTGTATTTATTTATCTAGTTTGGTATTAAGCAGTGTATTAAGTATTTTATACATTTTCATCTGTTTTCTGCACTATTTGGCTTGGCATATAATACGTAACAATTGGAATAATTGTATAATTTATAAACATATAAATAACGTATAAATTGTATAATTTATAAACGTAATTAATTGGTATAATCGTATAATTGGTAACAAATTGTTACCAATAAGAAAAAAAATTTACACAGAAAAACCCATGTTTTATATTTCAATAAACATCAGACTTTTTATAACATAATCCTGACTTGATCAGTTGTGGCCAAAGGGCTAGCTACTGCTAATGTTTTAAATAACCACAAAACAGGACATAGGGAGCGCTAAAGGGACGATTAGCAGGAGAAAAAGCTTTTGCATGTGATAGCACAACTATGTAATTGGATTTGACAAACAATATGTCCAAATACTCAAATTATGATCTTGGTGGAAATTGTCTACCAGATTACATCCTAATTAATTACTAATAGTACATTTTAAAGCAAGAAATTAATATTCTATTAGTATTTATAATTTTCTGGTGAATTAAAGCAACAAAAAAAAAGGATAATTTGATAACTAAAAAAAGGTACTGTTTACATTGTGAGGTCCATTATGATTGCTGTACGTATCTAAGAAGACCCCAAGACCAACAAAAGGATCAATGCTACCAAAAATGGATCCTGTAAAAAAAAAGTTCTCAGGTTTATAATTTTGTCAAAGTTTTCTTTACAACAAAAATATCTGATGTATAATAGCTGCATAGACTCTGGGGTACCAACCAGATAGCATCCTGTCTTTGGTATACCACACCGCAAAGCCATCACCAAACAGTGACTTGCCACTTCCATGTACTTTAAACTGTACGTGGAGCTCCCAACTTTGTACAGTACATGGCTAAAATGAAGAAGAAAAAGTTTTTTTTTTATGAACAGACATTTTGTAACACTGTTGGATATTTACACACAGTTTAAAAACTTCAAAATTTACATTTACATAGTTCTAGAGTAGTACACTTTTAAATTTTAAAAGTTACTTTATCCTCACAGTCTTCAAGAATGTGTTTATTTATATGTTGATCCTTAGCTCAAAACCTTTATTGGGTACTAAGCACTCTACCAAATTTGGTAGAAAATATGGCGCGCCTATCAAAGATTGCAATGTAAAAAGTTGATTTCTGTAAAATCAGTTGACTTTGCACCTTTTGCAAGTGAACTACTCTCATACTCTTAAACTCATTTAAAAATCCCCAAACCTTTCACAAACTTAACAAAGAATTAGCAAACCAATGTATTAGTCTACTGTTGTGTACACTGCATTAATGCAAACCATTTATGTACATAAGTAGTCCAATTGAAACATTTTATTTGTGGATTATTTTCTATACTTATTGCCTTTGAATGATTTCTATAAAATAGTTACCGGTATTTATTGATTTTTTTTAAATAGTTTTTTGTCCACTATAGATTCAAATGTACAAACTTTCCCAAACTTGAAAAAAGCTAGCCAGTCTTTCTAAAACTTTCCAAACCCATATAAATCCTGATTTTAACTATTTTAAAGTCAAAAGCAGGGATGTTAAACAAAAACCGGAATACCGGATTCCGGTTTTGAAACCAAAAACCGGTTTTGATTTTCAAAACCGGATTTTGGTTTGTTGGTTGGAAGGTAATCATTACTTCAAGTAACATAGCCTTTTCTTTTGGTTCTAATGGAAATATTTTTAATAAATAATGTTGGATTCGCATAAAACAGTTCTTGAGATGCCTTAATTGCTAACCCTATTTAGTCTTACATAGGCCTATTGTGTTTCTTTTTTTCCAAATAGGCCTACCAACTATGGCTTGCGATAAAAAGCAACATCAAACCAAATGTTAAATTACATTTACAATCCTTTGTGTGGAAAATTGTGAAACAAGAAAAGTTTTTATTATACTCCCTTTATTTTCAAACTAAGTTTACCATCATGTAATTAAATAATTGATTGACTACTGCAAATGAAACGTACAGAAAAATATCTGAGCCGCAAATCTCAAAAATATCTCCTTACTCCGTATGAATTGTTCTAAAAATAATCTTAGCGCATAATTTTTTTTTCTAGCTTTGCGCCGAAAAACTATACAAAGTTGCACAGGCATTTTTAAAGTGAAACCAAAATTTTTCTTATACGTTACTTTTAAGAAATGAATATTGTCATGAGTGTAGTATTATTAAGTTGTTTTAACTGAAAATTTGATAGAAAGTATTGTTAGTCGCCACAAGTCTGCTGTCCAAATTTCAGCTCGATTGGACCACTGGAAGTGGTCGAAAAATCGAAGCCAATTCTTGAACGATGATTACAACCATCCAGACAGACAGAAATTGCAACTTAAAATAAAGGGAGTAAAAAACGTCTTTAACGATAGCTCCTTGTAAACTATGTTCCCAACCGATAAGCCGGAGTGGTGGCAGTAGGCCTAAACTGGATTACCTACGCATCTGCATACTAAGCTTCCTGGATTAACATCGTCATCCTCTTCATACGCTGCTAAATATTATGGTCAACGATAATTGGAAATTTGATTATCACTATTGAAAGCTATCATCGGTTTCAATCAATTAGCCCCGATTTTTTTAGTTCTAAATAATTTTATGGTAAAGTGTACAAAATCATATTGAATTCACACAAATCAACCTCTTGAATGCCCTGCAAATACTAATCAAATTTGAACTATTTTTCAAATATACCTACAAAACTACGCACACTTGGCTTTTCCAACCTGTGACTATTGTGACATTGCGCAAGGGATGGGGAGGGGGGAACCAAAATCCGGTTTTATAGAACCAAAAACCGGTTTATAAGAAAAACCTGTTTATAAGAAAAACCGGTTTTAACATCCCTAGTGAAAAGTATACAAATAGCCTATACCAGAATTTCACCCAGGACTGGGCAATGACAGCCTTAATTACTGGGTTGTGAAATGAAGACAAAAAGTGTAAACATAAGTCAGATTATGGTGATGTTCTTCATATTTAAGCCTAATAACTTTTTTAACTGTAGTCTATGTATTTTATTTAATAAGGATATTGCAAACTTATTATATCTACAGCCCTCTGATATTAAATACGACTCTTGTCGGAAAAACTGGAAATTCATATCTGTTACATGTATGATGTTACTTATAGGTTACCAGGTTAGTATTTAATACGTAATATACCGGTAGATTTCAGCGTATCAAAAGGTAAAAAACAAAATAACTGGGTCTAAAAAAAAAAACAGTTGGGAATATACATGAAGCAAAAGTCAATGTATCATTAGAAGTTTCTATGCAAATACGGCAAAAAAACTAATAGTTAAAATGGACTAAAAACATAATAACTCACAACATTATTCCAAATTGCTCCCATCTGGCTCTGTCTATCTGGCGTTAACCGTATGTAGCTGTTTGTTACCATGGTACTGCCCAAGAAATCCCATTGTGGCACATTCATTCCAGACCCTTAAAATTAAAACATTATATATAACACTATGATATGATGAGAAAGGATACTGAAAGTGTCATATAAATATGTGTTTTATATTATTTATATTGTTTCTAAATGACTAATGAGGCAGTTTATATTTATACTACTAAAAAGTCTTATTAATAATAGTAAATCAGAAATAAAAAGTTACCATTCAAATTCTTTGACGTAATTTAAAAATATGTTCGACTGTTGAATTTACTAACCTAAATAAAAAGTATTGTGCTATTACTTAGCCAATGGTCAAAGGGAATAAACTTAAATTATAGTGAAGATCATTACGTATTACACTCTATATGTAATCTGAGTCTAGTATTGCATTTTGATGAGTGTTTTGAATGATGTTTAGTTACTGGTTTTCCTGGTTGTTCAGGCAACACATTTTATGCTCTGATGCCAATTGTGAAGAAGAGTAGCCTACTTATATGCCTTTATTCTTGCATATATGGGATAAGAATAGTGTTTTTGTCCTTATGTTTATCTGAGAATTGTTATTGTTTTGGTAGATTTATATATAATTAGAATTTAATGCCTTTTGTATTATTATTACTTTACTCTTTGCCCTTTTCTGTCCTCTTGTGTTTCTAAGTTTTTAATGATTTAACTATTGCTGTTACTCTTGTCAATAGTGAATACCCACTAGTAATGACCCTTGCAGCTCTTTTCTGAATTTGTTCTAATTTATTTAAAATGCTTTCTTTAGTTGATGGGTCCCATACGGATGTTGCATATTCTAATAGGCCCTATACATTAGGTTTAACTAATGTGAGATGACATTTTAGTTTAAATGTATTTTATTGCATATTTGTAAAAGTTCCTTTTATGAAGCCTAATGATGAATTGTAAGATTTTTTAATTACTTCATCAATATGTGGATTTCAAGATAATTTATCATTTTTATTATTACTGCTTTTAAGTATAAAAGTCAGGGCTGTGGAGTCAGAGTCATAATTGGAGGACATTTTCGGTACCAGGGGTCGGAGTCGGCACACAATGTACCGACTCCGACCCCTACTCCTACTGAATTTAGATTGGAATTTTAAAAAAGCAAGTTTAAATGACCAAATTCACAAAAAGTTATAATTAATGACTTCTTTAGTGTAAGAATAAAGACCAATGCATACAGTGCCTCACGTAACCGCAAAATGAACACGTTAAGTTACAGTGAAGAAGCATGCTTTTCATGTGCCTCACTATATGGCAATACATTCGCATATTAATACAGAGGAGTCAGAGTCGAGAGTTGGAAGTACGAAAAACTGAGGAGTCGGAACATTTATCTACCGACTCCACAGCCCTGATAAAAGCACCTTGCATTTTTAGTTTGGGTTTGGTCTTTTCCATGAATGAAGTAGTTTGTAATTATTTGTTTCTTCTTCTTTGATACTCTTAATAAAACAGTTGGCACTTTTATAGAGGTGAAAAGACATTTTTATATAAAAGCCCTACACCAGTTAGATTCCTATTTTTCTAATTCATCTAGAATCTAGGTCTTTTTGTAAGATTTCAGCATCTTTTTATGTCAGTATTGTTCTGTGAATGATGCAGTCGTCTGCAAATAACCTTACTTTTGCTCCTGTATTGACGCTAAAGTAAATTAGAAATAGTAGGGGGCTTTTTACAGTTCCCTGTGGACGGACTGTGGAGCTCCTGAGTTTACATTTATTGATTGGTGCTGATTTAGAGTTAATTAATTATTACAGTTTATTCTCTACCAATCAGAAAGTTTTGAATCCACTGATAATATATGTAAGTATGTAAGGCATTGTAAGGGACCAGAGATGCAAAAAAATTGGGAAACTATAAATTGAATGATTTGGACTTAGAAAAATCTAATAATAGGCCTATCCTATAGTCACTATAGTCCTATCCTGTAGAATAGATTTGAAATTGTATAGATTATTTATATATAAATATTACCAATTAAATGTTAAAGTCTTACTGTTAAAGCCTACGTAATCATAATGACATTAGGCCATTAGGCTAATGACAGTGGCACAGTGGTAATGATATCCTTTTTTTTAGTAGCCTTTGACAAGTCATCTAATTCATCTATTATATTATATTTATTAAGTGTAAGTGTACAAGTGACAAGTGTTTCACATGATCTGTTTTTCCTTATATCCCTAATTATAATTATATAATTAATTAATAATAAATTATAATTATATAATTAATTAATATTAAATGTCTGAATAATGTTTTAAAGTCAATTTATGGAGGCCTACAGATACTAAATTAAGGCAATAAAAGTTCTTAATAAGTTCAATGAAACTTTTTATAAAAGCCCTGTTGAGCAAGACTCAGCATGAGTCCAAGAGTAAGACAGTAACTTCAGTAAGGAGTAAGAGTAAGAGTGAGAGTGTTCACTGTTCACTGTGTTCAGTTCATCAAAATATATTTTAAAAAAAAAAGAAAACTAAAACGTTAGGCTATTTTTTTAAGCACTAGAAACATTTTGATGTTCTCAATTTAACATTTTAAAGTATAAAATGTATACATTCTACATTATTCAAACAAGAAGAATTGTTTGTTATTTAAAAAGCCCAAAAAACTATTTTAATTTTATTATTATGAATGACTATGAGTATGAGACTATGACGCTTTTTATCATTTTATGGCAGTTAGACGAGCCGAGGAAATTTTAACCGTGGCAAGTACTAGTATCGACCTTATTAAAATTTGAACTTTACATTATATACTCTAGAAGAAAGTCACCTTGGTATGGCTTGATAAGAGAATGCTCTCTTCGTTGAAAATCTTTCGTATTCCATTCTCCACTAACAATGAAAACAAAAATCAGTAAAAACATCCAACTAATAGAATAAGGCACGTGAACAGCCATTTTTTATCCTAAAAATAACTTCGTCTGTTGTTGCTGTACAAAATGTATAGGTAGGGGGATCATCCAAAGAATTGGAGACTAACCTATAAAAACGAACCACGTATTTATCAAAATCAATAACGTAATTTAATTGCTTGATTGGTGCACTGCTAAAACATGAAATGGTGAAACGTAAGGCCTAGAATAATAGTCGTGTGTCACATATTGATATAGTTAATATAGGTCAATAACAATAACAACCTGTTGCAAAGATCAAATAAACATAAAGACAAAAACACTTAAAACATTAGGATTCATAAAAAGGAACTTTTACCAATGTAATAAGAATATAAAACTAAAATGCTATCTCACATTAGTTAGGCCTATACTAGAATATGCAGGATCTGTATGGGACCCATCAACTAAAGAAAACATTAAACAATTAGAACAAATTCAAAAAAGAGCTGCAAGGTTTATAACTAGTGAATATTCCACATTGACAAGAGTAACACCATTAGTCAAATCACTAAACCTAGAAACACTAGAGGACAGAAGGGCAAAGAGTAAAGTAGTAATAATACATAAGGCATTAAACTCTAATTTAGAAATACAACCCAATAACAATCTGTTGCAAAGCTCAGATAAACATAAAGACAAAAACACCTTCCTTGTCCCTTATGCGAGAACAAATGCATATAAGTACTCTTTCTTCCCGAGTGGCATTCGGGCATGGAATGGGTTGCCTGAACAAACCAGGAAAACCAATAACCTAGCTAACATCATTTAAAACATTAATAAAAATGCAAGACTAGACTCGGACCACGGATGAGCGTAGGACGCAATAATCTTCTTTATAGAAGGAGCGTCTGTAATGTATAAGATAAGATTGTCCCTTATAGGCCTACTTATGCGAGAACAAATTAAATGCATATAAGTAGGCCTACTCTTTCTTCCCGAGTGGCATTCGGGCATGGAATGGGTTGCCTGAACAAAGCAGGAAAACATCAATAAAAATGCAAGACTAGACTCGGACCACGGATGAGCGTAGGACGCAATAATCTTCTTTATAGAAGGAGCATCTGTAATGTATATATAAGATAAGGTCTGTCACACAGCAAACCCATTCAAAACAGGATTTAAAATAGGCCTACAGTTGTTTCAGAAACAGTGGCGTATATTGGATATGTAGCCATAAAATAAAAAATGATTGGGTGGGGAACAAAAAAAAAGGGGGGGGGGTGAGAGTCTTTAATATAGGTTGTGAGCACGTTCACAACTTCATTCTAATTTAAACTATTTAAACAAATAATTCTACAAAAGATTTAAATTTGGTCTACAGATTTAACTAGACTAAATCTGTTTTTTTTTTTTGTTTGTTTTTTTAGCCTCTTTCCTCTTAGGCCTAGCCTATATATGAACTATGAACACAATCATGTGCTTTTTTAAATCATAGGCGACGTATTTTTTGTTAACCCTTACAGTCCCGGGCGCGTATATAGTGGAACTGAAGGCAGCATAGATAGAAGTAGGTCGGTACGGGAAGGGTTAAAATGGCTCCACAGCACGTACGGTCGCAGTATCAGTTCAAAGTACCCAGAGCACCATTTTGCTTGCAGTGGATCTTCCAAATTTGAAAAAAATGCCTATTTAATAGGCTTATAGTACTTACAGACTGCCCGTCACCCCTATTGTGGTCTGGACCACCAGCTATAGATCCCCAGATTCCCATGATCAGTCCTGTGTCATCTTTTCTTCTATTTCCTTCCAGTTGCAACCCATCTTATCTTATATAGGCCTATTACAGACGCTCCTTCTATAAAGAAGATTATTGCGTCCTACGCAGAAAGAGGAACGGTGACAATCAACAGGCTTCCTTGCAGTACTTCCTTCGGTTTGCACCTGGAAGCTGTGTCTCCGTGAAATACTCTGCAAGACATAATATATAAATACGCCTTCATATGAGTTCACAATAAGGTAGACTTGTAGATCATCTTTTCAAGGATACATTAGTCCTAATGTCGGAGAAGCTTGCAAAGGGTCTCTCGGTCCACGCTATCAAGGGCTTTTTCTAGGGTGGGGTATCTTTTGATGACGAACAAAGATACTTACTCGGTTGTCATTCACGATGCAGCATATTAGACCGGGGGTCGGCAACCTCTTGCTAATAGTGTGCTAAACTAGGACGTCTAAATTATTCAGTGAGCCAACAAGGTGAAAGTCAAACTGCTCAACTATATTATTTTTATAAGCCAATCTAGACCTTTTGATAATAGTGTGCCAAAGAAGGAATTGCAATTTATTCAGCGTGCCAAGAGCCTAAACGTTATCCTGTTCTAGCACTCAATTTCGAGCAGAAAATACTTGAATTGCCTTTTTGAGTGATCTTTCGCGTGCCATTGAAAACTGATCTGCGTGCCAAGTCGACTGTCACGCGTGCCATAGGTTGCTGACGCCTGTTATAGAGTAAGCTTATATAGTAGGGGTCGTCAACCTTTGATAATAGTGTGTCAAAGTAGGATTTCTAAGGGGACGTCCATTAATTACGTCAACAAAATAGGGGGGGGGGGGGTCAGAAAAAAATAATAATGATACAAATTAATTACAAAATTCTACATTTGTCCTGTGCCACTTACACAGTAAACATGTAAAAACATGGTTTTACGTTAGTACAAATATATTAATTATGGAAACTACATTTAACATGTCCTTTTTGTGTTCATCTTGTTAGTTTGTAGATCTATATTATATGGGTGGAAACTAATGCAATTGTTAGCAAGGCAAAGTGACCGACCAATTGTAGCGAGACATGGTGGCTGGAATAACAAAGGAACACAAACACATCAACAACGGTCTGCAGAGTGCGTTCAGAAACCCAGTTTTTTGACGCTCAGCTCAGTACATCTAAATTAGGCACCAGAGACAGGCATTCGTTATGTAAGCCATGTAAGCGATAGGGTGGGATTGGCAATAGCACTGAAAACAATAATTGACCCTCTCTGAGACTATAATTAATGTTTGCAAAGTATTGAATAAGTGTATTGTTTGAAATATTTCCTTCAGAAAAATAATTCGTGGCCCATCACATGAAGTCCGAAATACAGGGTGGCCACAAAGTTCCTGGTCATTGTTCATAACTGATGTTCACATTTTACATTTCTATTTGTTTGACATTTGCAAATTTAACAAAATATTTATAGCATATATGTACTGTACTTTTGTCTTTTTATTTGTATGCATACATTCGAAAAATGACCGACACAAGTCCCTACACCATTGAAGAAAAACTCATAACTGCTGTTTGGGTACATGATCGAGTGTTAGAAAAAAGAACAATTCCTGACGTCTACGCAAAATCCCAGGAGCGTTTCAAGAAGCCTGCACCAAAAAAGAAACATTATTGGCATTGGAGAAGAAAACATTTGCATCTGGACCTGTGCTGGATGCCCATCGCTCTGGCATCCATTACTCCCGAATGGAGCACGTGAAAATCATTCAGCAGTCAGTTTCAAATTCCCCAAAGAAATCAATCGTAATTGAGGTCTGCTGAATTGCAAATTCCCTGCTCTACACTCCAAAAAGTACTCAAAACTGACCTTTAGGCATGTCAGCATTCAGGCCAATGCAGGTCATTTGGCTATCTCGGTGTTCCGGTTCCTGAATGAGAATTGTCCTGGCTGCTGGATTGGACGTGGACCACACCATCAATGGTCCGCTTGCAGTCCTGACCTCTTATCATGTGACAATGCCTTGTGGGGCATGATGAAAGAAGACACCATAAAAACATGTTACAACAACACAGAACAACTTAAAGCTGCAATCCGTGCTTCATCGAACTCGATTTCCCCTAATGTTCTGGAACGCATTTCAGAACGCACTTGGAGACGCATTCGTATGTGTGCTGAGAATGACGGTGAACACACAGACATATTGGATCCATGACAGTGTGATAGGCTAGCCTATGTTTGTTTCAATAAATTTCATTGATCACCGAAGAGCCCTTCCTTTCCTCTACAATTATCATGTACAATTGTATACATTATAACACTGATTTCCGTGGGTAAATGCATAAAAGTGTAGCGACCAGGGACTTTGTGGCCACCCTGTACTTAGACTAACTTTCCTTTTAACATCCCTAAGTCTTATAAATAGACTAGGCCTAATATATTGTTGCTGTCTACGTTATAATAGGTGAAACATAAAAATTAAGCAGATTTAGTATTTTTTTAGTTTAAATTTCTAATTTTCTGGAAAAAATTATGAGATAAAAATGTATTAGTATCGGTAGCGTCGCCAGGATTGCAAGGTGTGAATGGCTAATAGTGCAAGGTAGGAGAGACAGGAGACAGGAATAGGGTTGCCAGACACATGGGGGTCAAAAGGAAGACATTTAGAGACTCAAAGGAGGACATTGTTTTTCATTTGAATAGTTTCGCAATAATTCCAAATCAGTACAATTTTATTACAAGCGCTGCCAATAAGTGCGTATTGGTAAACTGACCAAGAAACAGTTTTGTTAAATAACATATAAATTCACTGTAGGTTGAAAGGCAGCTTGCTTTTGGGCGACTTTGAAAAATAAACTTTACAGCTCATACAGGAGTCTCAAAGAAAACGGATCATTTTTTTCTTGAACAAATGATTACTTGTTTATGAATTATTTTCTTAAGAGGTTAATACTATGTTTAATTCTGTACGCTTACAAAACATAAATACTACAAAAGCCGAACATTTTAAAGGTTTTCAGCTTTGCCTGCCGGAAGGAGGACAATAGTCTTAAAAAAGAGGACGTCTGGCAACTCTAGACAGCGACTAGGCCTATACCGTGTGTATAATGTGTGTATGCAAGAAGGAATGGTAAACATATGGTTAAAATAGAACGCTAATTTACAACTGGTGCACAATTTCCCCCTAAATTATTTAACAATCAACAGTGTACCAAAAGTTCATTAGTGAAACGTAAAATTAGAAAAGATTAAATCTTTATATGAAAAGAACAATAGTAAACAAAAAGAGAAGAAATAAGCTTATTGTTAAAATCCTCGGATTGGAACAAAAATGTGGAAGTGGGGAGGGGTAGGATCCATGTTTCATCCCCTTCGAGGCTACGCCTATGAGAGTCAATTTGAAATCTTTTAAACAAGTTTTAAAATGTATTACAATTATCTATATTTTGTTACTTGTTGGGGGGGGGGGGATTAACAAATTGTTGACATAATTATATAGAGGGGTCTCTGAAAGTTTGACAGTTGTTGACAAGGGGGAGGAGGGAGGTAAAAGTCGCCTAAAATTGTTGACGAAATTAATGGACGCCCCCTAATTCATTCAGCGTGCCAATAGCCTAAAAGTCACCCTTCTTTAGCACTCAATTTCTAAGAGAAGATACTTGAATAGTTTTTTTATCAGTCTTTCCGCGTGCCATTGAAAAGTGTTCTGCGTGCCAAGTCTGATACGCGTGTTCAAGGTTGCTGACCCCTGATCTGTTTATTTAGTGCAGTAGAAAGAACAAAACAGAAAAAAAGGAGCGTTATAGAGGAAATCATTAAAGCGTTTTATATTTAATAACCAATTAACCTGATTGTTATTATCGTCTTATCTTTATCAATTCACAGCTAATAGGCCTACACAATTTTATTAGTCAACTTACACATTAAATGGCTAATATATCATCATTTGAATTTAGTTGTAAAGATTGACTCAAGATATTATTCTAGTAATAGTAATAGCTGTAAAATCTTTGTTGTTTGATCTCAGCATGGCTAAGATTTCCGCTAATATATTATTTACTTTAATTTATTCAAATTGTTTAATTAGCAACGTGTAATCGAAGAGATACGTAGTAATCATACAGACTGGGTAGTTAATGTAATGTAATGTTTAAAAGTCCTTAGTCATATAATGTGTATATAATTTTCAAATTATTTTTTTTTCTTTTAGAGTTTGATAATTTTAAAGTTATAAATTGTAAATCATTAATTTATTTTAATAAGAAAACAAAAAAGAAATATTAACATTTTGAAAACGAGAACAAATGCATATAAGTACTCTTTCTTCCCGAGTGGCATTCGGGCATGGAATGGGTTGCCTGAACAAACCAGGAAAACCAGTAACTTAACATCATTTAAAACATTAATAAAAATGCAAGACTAGACTCGGACCATGGATGAGCGTAGGACGCAATAATCTTCTTTATAGAAGGAGCGTCTGTAATGTATAAGATAAGATAAGATAAGATGTTTTTTTAGTCAAGATAGTTCTTACACCTTATATAATTGCTTCCAGTCAAGAAACGAATCTATCCAAAACTGTAGGCTACCTATACTCCGTATCACTTTCTTCTAGAAGACACTATAAAATTGACTATCTTAAAATTAACAATAGATTCAATCACAGGTCGCAAGTCCAATGATGATATATATATATATATATATATATATATATATATATATATATATATATATATATATATATATATATATATATATATATATATATATATATATATTTATTTATTTATTTACGGCATGGTTAAAACAAGACGGCAAATGTATAGGCATATATTATAGGCCATAGTCTATCTCTATAGTCTAGCTTGACTCTAGATAATCAAAAGGCCATAGTCTATCTCTATAGTCTAGCTTGACTCTAGATAATCAAAAGGCCATAGTCTATCTCTATAGTCTAGCTTGACTCTAGATAATCAAACAAAAATATGAAATGCGTAAAAAAAAAGCTATAGGCTAATTAAAATGGTATCATACAATATAATATTTTATAAGATTAGTTAGGACAATAACTCACAATATTAAATTATATTAAACATTTCTTAGCTTCTAAATTCTTATTTTCTATTTTAAAAAAATTGTTTTCAGCAAAATTATAATCTCAAGAATTAATTAAATAAAAATTAGTACAGTCACTGATCTATAAAACGAATATTTAGAGGTAGTAGTGGACGCGTAATAATATTTCTTTATTTATTAGTTTTACAGACGTTCCTTCTAGATAGAAGATTATTACGTCCACGTGGCCCAAATCTCCCGCAGGGCTGCAGTGATCGGTCTGTGGCAGGGATATTATCCGATTCGTGTCGGTTGACAGTCCGGTAAACTAACTAACCTCAGGACCAGCAGGCTAGATCTCACGCCACTGATCTAGATTAAAACAATAATGACGAAAAAAAAATTTATCTATATTCTATATTATCCCCCTGCCCCTCTCTCTTAGATAGACTAGACCTATATTTTTTTATAATTTTAAGAAATATATTTTTAATATTTTAAATATAAAATGTACACATTCTGCACAACGGCGTTGTCATTAGTTGTCAACGCGATTAAGATTTATACAGCAAATACAGGCATGTGTTTGAGTAAGCCTTTATTAGCCCGAGACTCTATATTTAAAGAGTTAGTAGGCTATATAAGCTTCACTCATCCTCCTTTTCGTCCTTCCCAATTCCACGCCTATTTTCAAGAAAAAAGAAACACCACTGAATTTTTACAATTATTATTTTTATTTTTTGGTTTGTTTTTTCCTTTTATACTAAAAAACTATTTTTAGCAACAGAAACTTCCCTATCGCCTATTTCCTGTTTCGTCACAACTGCTGTTTTATGTATGCACAAAACTACCGTGATATTATATAAATAAAAATAAAAAAATCTTTTGTTTTTCAATAATTGTGGCCCATTGTGGGATTTTTAAATGAAGGTATGTTATTTTTCATGCTAATCTTATTGATAACTAAATAACTATTTTAAACACTAAGCAATATTAATAAATATTATATAAATTTTAGTTATTAGATCTAGACTAATCTAGATCTAGATCTAGTCATTATTATTATAATTTTTAATAAATTATACGTTATACGGTAGGCTAAGTACCCTAAGTCACCCTAAGTGTAAATAAAGTCAATAAAATAATGTATACATTGATAATGATAACTTAGAACAAGTTTACTTAGTCATTTAGCCTCATTTATAAAAGTCATCATCGCCATCGTCATCATCATATTTCATATGTCATATATATTAAATATTATATATGATTATCATGATCCTATGTCCTATGTGACACTATGTCCTATCCTATATGTGACTATGTCATTTATTATTTATATAACTAACTTATCTTGGAATCCTCATACATACTCATATATTATATCATATAGTCTATATTATATAGGCCTAGCATAATTGCATAATAAATAATATAGAATATAGACTTAGACCTAGGCCCTATTGCCCTATTGACTATTGATAAAGTAGCCTAATTAAAACAAAACATTAGGTCATTAGTCATTAGTTGACATTAGGCATGATAAGTGATTAGGGTTCATAAAAATGAACTTTTACTTTTACAAATCGTCGTCAAAGGTGTAATGAGACAGCAATGTTGGCCTAATGAAATATTCAAATATTACTTTATCTAATAAGAATCTAAAATATAATAAAGCTAAACTAAAAATAAATGTTATCATTTGACTATCTCACATTGACATTAGTTTAAGTCATTACTGTCATTAGTATTACAAGTATTAATCATTAATATTAATCATTAGTTAGGCCAATACTAGAATTAGAATATATCATTGAATCTTATCTTGTACATTACAGACGCTCCTGATTGAATGTAATGCATCATTATAATTCATAATTATTATGTGTATGGGACCCATGCCCCTATCATCTAAAGAGAACATTAAAAAATTAGAACAAATTCAGAAAAGAGCTCTATCTAAGGTTCATTACTAGCAAATATTCACAGCTGACAAGAATTAATAACACCAAAAGTCAAAAGTAAAATCACTAAACCAAGAAACTAGAATCACTAGAGGACAGAAGGCGGCTGAGAAGGGCAAACAAAGACAAAGAGTAAAGTAGTAATAATAGGTTAAAGTTAATAGGCCTACATAAGGCACTAAATTCATTAAACTCTAATTTAGAAATACAATCTAATAACAACCTGTTGCGATGCTCAGATAAACATAAGGACAAAAGCCAAAAGCAATTTCCTTTTTTATAAATGCATAGGCATAGGCCTACTCTTTCTTCCAGAGTGGTGTTGGTTGCCTGAACAAAGCAGGAAAACCAGTAACTTAACATCATTTAAAACATTAGCCTAATTACCTAATAAAGATGCAAGACTAGACTCGGTCCATGGATGATAATTTTCTTTTTAGAAGGAGCTTCTGTAATATATATATATATAATATATATGATAAGATAAGTTAAAAAAAGCTAAAACTAAATTTTCATGTCACTTACTTAAATTACAAATATATAGGATTTGGAAACTTTAGATTTAGATTATAAGAAAGTACTAGGCCTAATCAATAATCCATGAAAATAAATTTTTTAAAATAAATTATAAATCACATGTAATTTGTACAAATGCAACAGTGACAACAGGCAACAGGTTATTGACAACACAATAGTAAACATGAACATCATTGCAGGCTGGACGTAAGAGTCGCAAGGCTAATCCTTTTTATTTTAGGCATTATTATAGTTTGGTTTGTAGAATATTTTGATGTATCATATATCAAATTAAGGTCTTTTTGTCCTGATGGATCATTGAAATTTTATATAATTTACTCAAGATTCATAAAAAGATTACATTTATTACAATTATGATGTACATTTTAATTATAGGAACTTTGACAAATTGAATAGGTTTGTTAGACTTTCTATTTATATACACTAATTATTATCTAAGTCATAGGTTATGACTCTTTGGATTTTTAGAAAGGTTACAGTCTGACAGCCTAATGTCTAATAATTTTGTCAACATTAAACAGTTTTAAAACACCTAGTTCACATTATTTTCAGTTACTCTGTAAGTTACTGTGATTTATAACATGTCAACATTAGCCAGTGATACCTATCCATCTCTTGAGGTGAAATCCAGCAGTCTTTTATTTGTAGAAGGGGAGCATCAATATAGGTGAGTGTAATAGTTCTATACTCTTTCTAAGGGGAGAGAAAAAAAAATGTTTTCCTCAAGAGTTACTGCTTTATAAGTTTAGTATTAAGATTATAATGAGATAAATTTTATGTTAAGAGTTTTAAATGATTCTTCTAGTAAAAATCTAATCACGGAGGCATTTAAATAGAAGTGATTGAGAGCCAAACCTCCAGTCATTGTATAGAAAATGTCAATATTTTTTGTGTGATCACTCTGATTACAAACAAACAGTATTCATTTTTTGTCCTACAGTTAATATACAATACATTTTTGATGCTGAACAAACATCTGCTTGAGCTCAATAATAATATTTCTAGGAGTCCAGTGGGAAAAAATGGCAGTCACATTAAAATATTTTTTTAAAGCTATAAACCTTGCCTTAATCATAGTCATATAAAATGTATAAACTATTTTTAAGTGAAGAAAATCGAAACCAATATATCAAATATATCAATATATCAAAATTGGAAAAGAAAACAACAATATTCAATGGAAGAAGATGGGACACAGCTGCCTGCTGGCAACACGCTCAGCTGTCGTATTGAGGGTCCTGGGTTAAAATCCTGTTTAAGGCTAGGATTAGTTATCAGGTCTTGGGGTTGTCCCTGAGTCTACCCAGCTCTGATGGGTACCGGACAATAATTGGGGATAAGCATTGTGCTGGAGCATACATTCCCCTGTATGCCGTGGCCACAAAAACTTGAGTACGCTGCTTCATAGGCACTATGGATCAACTTGGTCTGAAAGGTTTACTTACTTTTACAATGGAAAAGGTGACACAGTCCAAATTAAACGCTGAATAGCTTAAAATTACAAGTTGGTGACTCAGCAATTTTGTCCCTTGGACTCTTTTGTTTTAATAATTCATGGCAATTAACCAAGTTTATGTCTTGATGTATCATTGACAAAAACTTTCAATGTGTACTCATTTCTCTCTTACCCACAGACAGCGCTTCCAAAACATGAAGCTAGTTGTCAGAGAATTGCAAGACCAGTTAGCTGTATATAAAAATAGATGTTCCGGTGTGGATACTGTAGCCTTCATGTTGAAGGAGTCCAAACTGGAAGTGCAGAAGCTCACACGGCAGTGTAAAGCTCTTGAAACAGCCGTGGCAAATCTCCAAAACAGACTGTCTAAAAATGGTTTACCTAGCAGGTAACAATCATTGAGCTCTTATGGTTTCTATGATACATACTGAAAACATACAAGTGCAAAGTCTAATTTAAGAACAGTGATCCTTCACCACTTCATGGTTTGCTTATTGCAGTCACTGGTTTTCTAATGGGATTCAGTCTCCATATTTTATTTTATAAAATGGAATTTTCTAAACTAAAATTTAAAAAGTTTATTAATCTAAATATAAATTTAAACAGATGCAAGGCTAGAATAAAACCAAGGATAAGCGTAGGGGAAAAAAATCTTCTGTAGAGAAGGTGCTTTTTTAACATATAAGATAATATTGAATCGAAAGAAAAAGAAAATAATTAGCATAGAAAGAACTAAGCTTAATTTCAATTTCTTAACAACCCTTTTCTCATGCCAAGTTTGCCAACAGGAGATTGTACTCATCACAGTGTTGGCTGATTCTGCCAAATTGTGACATAAAAAGTTGACTTCTGCAAGCTAAATCACTTTTTGTTAACTTAGCATCTTTTACAAGTGGACTACTCATTTGTTTTATTTTTACCTATATTCAAATAAGCACATTATAGTGTCTAAGAGCATAGAAAAGTTTGGTAAGAGGGTTGGACATATTTAAAAAGGTTTATAAGAATGTGGTAAGGGCTTGTTAAGTTTTAAAATATATATAAAAGAGTCTACATGTGTATTAGATTTTATATGTATTTACTACTTATCTGAAATATGATTTTCTTTGGGAGTCTAGCAGATATACATCTCTTGCAAAATTTGACAGATTATTGTATGTAAATTGACATATATGAGATGTATCTTTACAAGTTTTGTACAGCTTAATAATGAAATCACTCCTTTTATCTTATGTTTTTGTATTTGCAATTGTTATGAGAGTTTCATCCTCACCACTATACTTTATTTATGTACTATACTTTACTGCTATACTAATTCTCAATTTTTTGCATTTGTTTTACCAGTGTGAACATGGAAGAAGCTGAACGTTTTGTGCCAGGTGCCTCTAAGCAAACTCTAGATAATCTCGCCAAAGAAAATGCCAGATTGAGAAGTCAGTTAAAAAGTAGTGAAAATCAAACAGGGGGGAAATCTTCAGAGGTTGGCTTGATTTAATATTTAACAATTTATATAGGCTTTTTTTTTTATTAATTATTATTATACATTATAATACAAATAGTATCTTTTGCATAATATAATGTTTGTTCCGTAGATTTAATTTCATATTTAAACATGGTCATGACTTTTACCAATATCTGTCCTGGTACCCTATGGGAATAGGGGGTGGGGGGGTATTCAACTCTATATTAAGTTAAGGACAAAAGAATTGTTGTTTTTTTTTTACCGGTACCAAAAATGTGTTTATCTACATATAAAATGTTTCCTTAGGATGAACTATCAAATAAGGAAGCAATAGACAGTTTGGAAGCTGAGAACAAAGAATTAAAATCAAAAATTGATCAACTGGAAAACATCAAATTGGCAGTCATCAAGCAATATGAATCAGTAGTGGAAAAACTTTCTAGTGAGAAAAATGTATTAGAAGTACAATTAAATCAATATGTCCAGAATACTAAGGCAACAAAAACAGAACACTGGGACTCAAAAACGGGAATAGATGTTGCATGTCAAACTAGAGAAGACCAGCCGAATGTAATTGAAGAGTTCAGAAGGTCATTGAAAATGTTCTCAGCACAGTGTATGAAGCTGGATTCTGATTTGGGAATTATGCTGGAAAAAAATGTAGATGTAAAGTCAGATTTAACTAGTACTGAAAAAGTAAGCATTGCGTTTTTTTATTCTAGTCTATCATCACATTAACTGACTTATTTTTACTTCATATATATTCATTCAATTGCATGTATATAACCGTTTCACATTCAGAGTTAAAAGTTAAGTCGCATGTATAATTTTGTTTTTCAAATATCTTTGCCATGTACTAGGTATCCAGGAAAAGTGATGAAAACTATGCCGATTTGGAAAAAAGGTTACAACAGGTAATACAAATTCATGTTGCAAAATGTCACTAATAAAAGTTTTTAACTCATTAAAAAAAAGAGAATTAAATCTTGCATGTAACGATGTGATAAATGCATCTAAAGTTGCTTAGTTAATTTTTTTTTTCCCTAAAATATTAGTTATAATATTATATTAGAGCAGTGAGCTGTCATACACTTTAAACAAATGTTGCTGAGTATTTTGCAAAGTTTGTGTTTGGCAATAACGACCAGGTTGTGAAAAACTGGGGACTATAATATGTTTTCTCTAATCAGGTGATTATGATGAATCAACGCTGGCAGGCTCATAATGACAGCCAAGTACAGCAGGTTCATTTGTTAGAAGCTAGAATAGCAGAGATGGAAGAAATCAATCAGGTAGCTCTTGTACTTGTAGTAATTTGTTGTCCTTTCTACTAGGTGGCTTTTTAATTGGACCGAAAAGTATTTTGTTTTTTTTGGTATTTACCTGCTTGTTTTTGTTTTATTCAACAGACTTTTTCATTCAATAGTTTATTGTTCCTAGTTACTTTAATAAAGAAGCTTTACATTTAAGTTTATTCTTCATATTTCAGAAGAAAAAAAAAATAACTGGGCAGGCTCATTGGCTCATATTGAATAATTAAAAATGAGTAAAACTAGTAAAAATACTAGATTCCTAGTCATGATAATAAAAACTGTAGTTTCTTGGACAGTAATGGAATAGATTGCAATTTTCCTTTAAAAATCTTTGCAAAACCTTTTTCGTGGGCACGGTAGCATGCCGAAGGTTCTGGGTTCGATTCCTGGTGCAGGCTAGGATTTTTTCATGGATCTGGAGGGTATCCCTGAGGCAACCCAGCTCTGATGGGTACCTGACCTTAGTTGGGGTACAGTAAAGGCGGCTGTGCACAGTGCTGGCCACACAATCACTTAGTATGCCATGACCACAGAAACTGGTGAAAGTTGCTTCACTGGCCCGATGGATCAATTTGGTCTGACGGGTACTTTAATTACTATACTGTATTTTTTTCATTTACCTAATAAGTCAAAATTTACATTCATCTTATTTATTCATCTCTTAGCTTTAAATTCTTCTTAGTAGCTTTTTGTAATCATAATAGGAATGTTATAATTTCCTTCATCATCTAATTTTATGTATTTTCTCATTTTGTGTATTATTAAAGGAAATGGAGAAAAAATTGGAAATAGAAAGGTTAGAATCGGAAGCAATAAAAATGGACAATGCCAGGTTAAAACGTGATATTGATAACTTGACCCGTGAAACTTTAAAGCGCCAACACCAACACTTCGACAGCAGCATTGTAGAAATTTTGAAGCAGCAGATCCAGGTGTGCACAGAGGATTTTAACACAGAGAGAAAGGACAGAGAACAGGCTGCGAACAGGGCAAAGATATTGCAGGATGAAAACAGTCGGTTAAACCAAGAGGTAAGATATATTATTATTTTAGTGCAGCGGTTAAACCAAGAGGTAAGTCATATATTTTAGTGGATCGGTTAAACCAATAGTTAAGTTATATATTTTAGATCATCGGTTAAACCAAGAGGTAAGTTATATATTTTAGTGGATCGGTTAAACCAATAGTTAAGTTATATATTTTAGTGCATCGGTTAAACCAAGAGGTAAGTCATATATTATTATTTTAGTGCAGCGGTTAAACCAAGAGGTAAGTCATATATTATTATTTTAGTGGATCGGTTAAACCAATAGTTAAGTTATATATTTTATTGCATCGGTTAAACTAATAGGTAAGTCATATATTATTATTTTAGGGCATTGGTTAAACCAAGAGGTAAGTCATATATTATTATTTTAGTGCAGCGGTTAAACCAAGAGGTAAGTCATATATTTTAGTGGATCGGTTAAACCAATAGTTAAGTTATATATTTTAGATCATCGGTTAAACCAAGAGGTAAGTTATATATTTTAGTGGATCGGTTAAACCAATAGTTAAGTTATATATTTTAGTGCATCGGTTAAACCAAGAGGTAAGTCATATATTATTATTTTAGTGCAGCGGTTAAACCAAGGGGTAAGTCATATATTATTATTTTAGTGGATCGGTTAAACCAATAGTTAAGTTATATATTTTATTGCATCGGTTAAACTAATAGGTAAGTCATATATTATTATTTTAGGGCATTGGTTAAACCAAGAGGTAAGTCATATATTATTATTTTAGTGCAGCGGTTAAACCAAGAGGTAAGTCATATATTTTAGTGGATCGGTTAAACCAATAGTTAAGTTATATATTTTAGATCATCGGTTAAACCAAGAGGTAAGTTATATATTTTAGTGGATTGGTTAAACCAAGAGGTAAGTTATATATTTTAGTGCAGAGTCCCAAATTTGTCTTTTTTTCCTTTATTTAGTTTTGCAGCTATTTAGTTTTATTCAAGGGGCCTTCCAACATAATTAGTATTTAAACATTTCTATTGCAGGCACACCTTTGTTTGTTTTGATTTTTTTTGTCAACAAAACTTAAAAAAAACAACAACACTGTTTTCACATGAGCCTAGAATATCTTGCTTATCTTAGAATAAGAAGTTAGATTTAAATTTTTTTTTACAAATATGCAAGTAAGCAATTAATGTTGATTAAAAACCTTTCAGTAGTTAAAGGGTTAAGGATGTAAATGACTTATAGGGATTTGAATTGTGGACCTTTAACCTTCTGTCAAATGCAATACAAAATTATTGAAAAACTAGACAACTTCCTTGTAATTCTAATCAACTAATATTTGTTCCAGCTGTTTATAAGTCAAAACACTTTTAATTCAGGAGTAAAATATAGGCACAAAAAATCAGCAAACCTAAACCTCTGAATCTGCCACATCTTAGAGCCCTGCATTTAATTTATATTATTGTATTGTCATCTAAAAGTAGTAACCTGTTTTTGTTTTGTTTCTGTACATATTTACAGATAGTGTTACTAAAGCAAAACATAGAGGTACTGAGGTCTGCTAAGCTACCTACTGAGGTAAATAGAAAGTTTATCATATTGTTCACACTAGTAATGTTTTATAGTTTTCTATTACATATTATATTTCCAAAAATAATTATTCAGTACACTTCTATAACCATTTAACTTGTATTTGTAAATTCAATGTCTTGGTTTACAAATGAAACCCTTTTATTTTAAATGTGTTTGTTCATATAGCTAACTAGACCAGCTGCTCAAGTCCCGGCATTTCTTCCAGGACAGAACTTGAGATTTAGAGCAAGAGGTGAATATGTCACACAGAAGCTCCCCCAGCAGCTGTTCCCGACGTATTCTTCCACGGGGAATTCACCAGCACCTTCTATATCTCCCGTGACATCGCCGGTGCCAATGTCACTGTCATCCTCCAACCTCTCCGGCGATAGATCGTCTTACGCACCAATCTCCCAAGAAAACCCTTTCAGGGCTGGCTCCGGATATCCTGTCCAAAGAGGCCAAGTAGCGAGATCTGAAGCGGATTACAGCAGCCTGCCCCGAAGTAGCCGCAGCTCCACGCCTGACATCTCCAGTCCATCCCCGTCCTCAGATGCCAGCAACATCTCCATGCCGATGATGAGCAGGAAGACCTCTGTGGCCAAGTCAAAGGGAGAGTATATAACATGCCCCAAATGTAACCAAGAGTTTTCAGCGGACCAAGATATCTTAGCTCATATTGATAAATGTAATGCCTAGAATGTCTTCAATTTCTCAATGGACAATACCTTGAATATACAATCAATGCCTTGGCATTTTCTACTTCACACAGGAATACCTTAAATATTGTTCATCTTCATAACTTTGCAGAGAAGGTCTAATGAGGTATATAATATCTAACTACTGTTTACAATTTTTTTTTATACCACATTGTCAAATGTATTAAAGTTGCATTTCTTTGGAATACCTTATCCAGCAATAGAGATTGTATCCTTGTTTTTGTTATCAAATTCTAGCTTAGAAACTGTTATGATGAATAACATTTTTTAAACAAAATATCTTGCCATGGTTATAGGCCAATGTTGAAGAAACAATGGCCATATTTTGTTCCTTCTAGTCTTAGTGCTAAAGTGCAATGTCAAATGGTAAAACCTAAATATCTAAAGAGTTAAACGTTTGAAGAACTTAGAGCCAAACAATAGCATTTGATAGTTTCTTTTTAAATACTCACTTCTCTTTGTATCTGAGTTATTCCTAGCTATCTACAGCAATATTCATTATAATACATATTATAAATGCATTTAATCTAAGTGGGTCTGTAACATCAAATAATTTGTTAGAGAATTTATTTTGTTAAGAGTAAATTGGTAAGGTTTAATTTTCAAATCAAGAAATTAGATTAATTTAGAAATCCTTAACACATTTGCCTGGAATATTATTGATACCATATTCTCTCATTTCCTTTTCTGTTAAATTGTATTTATTTTGTTATCTGAAGGGGTTGTTCCTACTTGTTAATATAGGTGCCAAATGATCAAGTCTTTTGTAGATAATGTACAGTTTTTTCATTGTGCTGGCCACCCCTGGACTAACCCACAGACTGTAGTAAATATTGAATATACTAATCTCATCCGCTATATATGACTTTACTGCAATATATGACTTTAGTGCCACAAATAAAAGGTACCTTTTATTTCCCTTCCTGATCATACAAGAGAGTTGCTTTGGTATTTTATGACTACTTTTTTTTACAAAAATGTCATTGCCCGAAAAATATATGTATGTTTTTTTTTAAACTTGAACAATACTAATATAATTAATACAAGTCAACTTCTTATAGCTCAGGGGCCGGGAACCTTTTTGTCTGAGCCATGGACACCACATATTTTGAAAAGAAATTCTGTAAGAGCCATACATTATGTTTAAAACTAAAAACTTAAGTAAATGTGTGCATTTTGTGTAATTTCAACACTAAAAGTACAATAATTATGTCTCTGAATTCTTTTATTCTGTTATGCTGTTGCTAATTAATAATGAGTATTTCTTATCATTAATGCGACTTCTGGTGCTGCAATGCACTTAATATGTAGATCAAAGGAGTCTGAAGATACATTTTCTTTATAATCGAACATTTGTCTGCGAGCCAGATGCACCGACCAATAGAGCAACATCTGGCTCGCGAGCCATATATAGGTTCCTGACCCTTGTTATAGAGGGTAGACGTTTTATATTTTTTGAAGTCCACAGGATTGAATGCAAACTTATGCTAACTAAACAATGTCCCATAGAAAACATACGGTGATGTGATGATTGAAACTATTTAACTGAAAATATGATTAAAGTAAAACTTCTGTTTAATATCTTTATACTATGAATAATAAACAGATTTTATTGAACAGATTTTCATGTGTTCTGCATTTTCTGACAACGGATCACATACTGTGAATATCTTGTACATAGTTCGCCTATTGTGATTTTCTGAACATAAATGATAGTAAATAGTATATGTTGTGGTTTTGTTTGTATATAGATCAAGTTTTGGTTATGTTGAATATAAATGTTGGTATATGTTGTGGCTTTGTTTGTATATAGATCAAGTTTTGGTTATGTTGTATATAAATGTTGGTATATGTTGTGGCTTTGTTTGTATATAGATCAAGTTTTGGTTATGTTGTATATAAATGTTGGTATATGTTGTGGTTTTGTTTGTATATTGATCAAGTTTTGGTTTTGTTGTATATAAATGTTGGTATATGTTGTGGTTTTGTTGGTATATAGATCAAGTTTTGGTTTTGTTGTATATAAATGTTGGTATATGTTGTGGTTTTGTTTGTATATAGATCAAGTTTTGGTTTTGTTGTATATAAATGTTGCTATATGTTGTGGCTTTGTTTGTATATAGATCAAATTTTGGTTTTGTTGTATATAAATATTGGTATATGTTCTGGTTTTGTTTGTATATAGATCAAGTTTTGGTTTTGTTGTATATAAATGTTGGTATATGTTGTGGTTTTGTTTGTATATTGATCAAGTTTTGGTTTTGTTGTATATAAATGTTGCTATATGTTGTGGCTTTGTTTGTATATAGATCAAGTTTTGGTTTTGTTGTATATAAATGTTGGTATATGTTGTGGTTTTGTTTGTATATAGATCAAGTTTTGGTTTTGTTGTATATAAATGTTGGTATATGTTGTGGCTTTGTTTGTATATAGATCAAGTTTTGGTTTTGTTGTATATAAATATTGGTATATGTTCTGGTTTTGTTTGTATATAGATCAAGTTTTGGTTTTGTTGTATATAAATGTTGGTATATGTTGTGGTTTTGTTTGTATATTGATCAAGTTTTGGTTTTGTTGTATATAAATGTTGCTATATGTTGTGGCTTTGTTTGTATATAGATCAAGTTTTGGTTTTGTTGTATATAAATGTTGGTATATGTTGTGGTTTTGTTTGTATATAGATCAAGTTTTGGTTTTGTTGTATATAAATGTTGGTATATGTTGTGGTTTTGTTTGTATATAGATCAAGTTTTGGTTTTGTTGTATATAAATGTTGGTATATGTTGGGGTTTTGTTTGTATATAGATCAGGTTTTGTTGTATATAAATGTTGGTATATGTTGTGGTTTTGTTTGTATATAGATCAAGTTTTGGTTTTGTTGTATATAGATTAGATTATTCCCTTTTTGTGGTCTTTTACACAGATTTTGGTCTAGAATCTATGTTGTGGTTTGTTGTACATAGATGTTAGTAGGCCTAATATGTTGTTTTTTTTTTTTTTATATAGATCATTTGTGGTTTTGTTGTACATAGATTATTATACATGTTCTGGAGGCTTTTAAAACAACGTTTAGCGCTGGTCTCTTCCATTGAGTCCAGATAGGAATCAATTAGCCCCTAACATTTTATCGAATCCTCCTTACTTGCGTTTTTTTTTTCCTTGGCAAGCGTATGCAATAATATTACCGGTAATAAAAAATGTATCCCAGTCAGAACAACTTGATGTGTAGGTGATTTGTTTAATCTCTTAAAAAAAACGGACGAGCATTCCGGTTCTAATATCTAGAGCGTAACGTGGAAGAAGTAGTTCAGGCGGAGGGGGAAGGGCACACGGTGAAGCAGCGTTCACAACTTTCGTGTGGCCAGCTCAATGCCCAAGCGCCTTTATTTTGCCCCGACCAATATCAGGTAGGTCTACCCATCAGAGCTGGATAGACTCAGGGACATCATCCAGATCCGGGAACTAATTCTAGCCTACACCGGGATTCGAACCCGGGCCTTTCGGTACGTTAGTCAATCGTGCTGCTGTCACTTAAAAAAAACAACCATGGCACAATATCACACTTCCCTTTTAAGTAGGTGACTTATATAAACGATGTATCCTGTATTAGGCTACAAGCCACAATGTCTTATATCCGGATATCTAAGTGTGAAAAGTGGGATTTCGTTTGCAATGTTATATATCACGAATTCAGTTTATTGTAGGCCTACGTGTTGTTCGACCCAGTAAACTTCACAATAAACTTGTGTATCCATTAGTGCGAGAAAGATGTGTTGTTCTCTTTAAATAACGTTTTCCGCAAAATGTTCTTTTGGTTTCTTTATTTTCCTACTATATATTGGATTGGCCAATACATTCCAAGAGGATACCGGACGCGGTACAAGGATTGCAAGGTTTGGTGAGGGATTTCTAATAGCAGGCATAGGCTCCTGAACCACTTCACTAAGTTAAAAACTGATATTTTATATAATATAAAAAAAATAATAAATTAAGAAGTAGATCGAGATATCTATTCCTTTCAGACCCAAGTGCGGATCTGATAGGACAAGTGAAGCAGCGCTCTTAACGTTTCTGTGGCCACGGTATAAGCTTAGGGGCCTACAATGGGTCAATAGTTGAAACTATAAATATACAATAATAAAGTTATTTTAAACCGACACCTCAGGGATATACTATAAGGATATTGTGTGACTTGGGAAACACCGCGGCTGTATAAATTAACTTCCGGGGTTTCCACAGCGATGTGGACTTTGTTCCATATTATTATTTGTTATCATGCATAACTATAGTTTTAACTGATCGTTTTTTAAGATTTAGGATGTTGGGACTTCCGCATATAGGCTAGGTAGTTGTGTTGATTAAGGGTTGGCTGTGGCGTATAGAAAGGGTTCGGAGGGGTGTCGGGTAGACCCTACCCCCCCCCCCCCAACAAAAACAACAACAACAACAACGGTGCAGCGACCCACCCTTTTTCCTAAAACCAGCAAGAAGTTTTTTCTAAATAAGTTTAAAATGGTGGAGCGTAGCCGGTGTGGGTCGCTCTTCCTGACACCATTTTCTTGAATATATCCCCTTTTCAAGAAAAAAAAGTTTTGTTAAAAGTCGTTTTTTTTTAAAGAAAAAAGTGGGGGCTTATTCAAGAACAAAATGGCGCTTTTTCAAGAATAAAAACTGGGTATTCATTTCGATCTTAAAAAGTGGGATTTTTTAAAGAATGATAGAATAACACAAACTGTTCCTACTACTGGTTCGATCGTTATCCTGTTAACATTTAAATATTGATCAAACATTGGCCCAATTAAAGATTAATCCGCCCGTGTTCGCCTGTTCGGGAATATGTAGGGCGCCTTTTCAATAACAATAAGTGGAGTCTTATTATAGAAATTGGGGCCATTTCAAGAATAAGAAAAGTGGCATTTTCAAGAATAAAAACTCATCATTAAAGATTCATCAAAATAGGCCTAGTATAGAGTCTATGCTAAATGATGCATATAGCCTACAAGATAAGATAGACATATTGTATTCAACTAAGAAAAACAAAGCAGTGATTTAGAACATTCGTTACATGGATAATTAGCCTACTATGGAGATGGTTTCGTGTGCTAGAAAGAAAAGATGAGGGACGTGCGTGACGTGTTTGTCACGTGCGCCAGAGGTTGCCCACTCCAATGTGTAGGCTTAATTGTAGTCTATCTTCAATACCCCCCCTCCCCCAACCACATTACTATCCCCACACACACACAATCTTAACGAAAAAAATAGATTGCAAGGGCCCGCCAGTGCTACCGGTCAATCTCTCAATACAATATATTATTAACCTACACAAATTTATGATGTCATATTAAGAGACTATCATACATTTGAAGAGACGTCGATGAGATGGGGCTAAAAAAATATATAAGAAATTAGTATTTTCTTTCGGGTTAAAATACTCGGTTAAACTTTTTTTTTGCCGCCAAACTGCGAAGGAAGTTGTGTAAAATGTAAATAAACACATGAAACTTGAAACATGCATCCTTCTAATATAAAGTCAGATAGTATAAACCCATCATGAATTATGCTGTATTTTGTGTATAATGTGCTACCAATTGGTGTTAATTCGGCTACCGTTAATTTTTCAAAGATAATAAACTTATCATTTCTAAAAACAAAATTTCAACCAAATTAGAGTCAAGTCAATGTAAAATTGTAAAGTTCTGCTTCTCGATTTTGATTTTAAACACAATTTTTATTTTATTTTCTCAGAAAAAAGCTGTCTGAAATACTCTAGAATAGAAGAAGAATCTAAAATATTACAGTAAATAACGGATTAAAAGTATTACCGCAAGGAGACTGGGCTATGAAAAAGAATTAGGCCTAGTTTTAACTTTACTTTACTTTTGCTTTGCTCTCTCTTGACTCTTGTTATAAATTGATAAAATTGTTAGCCTACAATTTACAATCACAAATAGTCTATATCTAGTTCTTAACTTCTTTTAAAGTATTTTATATCTGCTGTGCCATATACTATATATATACAATCATATAGTAACTCCTACTACTGCTACTGGTCTGCTGAAAAAAAAGAAAAAAAAGCCTAGATTCTACATACTTTCACTTTTATATTAAAATGTCCAAGGCCAAGACTGCTAAAAAACGTCTTAATGACAGTGAAGACATCAGTTCATATTTTAGTCAAAGGGGTGATGGCGGCACTGTCAAATCTAAGTCAGTTGTGAAAAACAATTCTGAGTTTGTAGAAGGCTCAATAGTCCGCATAAAGCTTGATTCTTTTGTGTAAGTTGTTAATTTTAATTAGTAATTGGGTAAAACTTTCAATTTTAAATATATATATTATATCAAATTATATGAGTCACTTGCTTTGCCATAAATTTTATTTTCAATAATAAATATAAAGTATTATATATAAGTTAAGTCATATTTATACAATAGAATAAAATTTAATTGAATTGATGCAGATGACATCAGATATCATCAGTTGAAATTTTCTATTAAACTATAGTGTCTATATTCTATATATACATTGGGGGCACTGTGGCCCTGCAGCAGCGCAATCAGCTAGCGCACCAAAGATCCTGGGTTCGAATCCTGGTGCAGGCTAGGATTTTTTCCCGGGTCCGAATGGTGTCCCTGAGTCTACCCAGCTCTAATGGGTACCTGACCTTAGTTGGGGTAAAGTGAAGTTGGCTGTGCATAATGCTGGCCACACAATCACCTAGTATGCCATGGCCACAAAAACTGGTGAATGCTGCTTCACCGGCCTTATGGATCAATTTGGTCAGACAGGATTTTACTTATATATATATACATTATAGAACTGATTGTTGGGTTATTTTATAAAAATATAAATTAATTGGCAAAGTAGTTTCTACGTCTACTAAGTAGATTGAAGGACATTAAGAAAAGATAAAAATTTTAGCAGACTTTAGCCCAAATCCCATACTTTTTTCTTGCATACAAAAGATAACTGCATCCTACACAAACCTGGTTTGTGAAACTGGGTTTAAGTTTATTCCCTGGCAAATGAGATATCCTTCTCGCCCTGGAGTCTAAACAAATGGTGACCTTGTGTACTCACACTGCTTGCGCCCGGATTCCCTGGTGAACTGGAGACTGCTCTCCTCTTTGGAGAAAGATCTATCAAATTAACTTCCTACTCTCATCACTTCTCGGTGGAAAGTGTCCTCATATATTACAGCTCAAGCTTCACTTACCCCGAAGGATGCATATTCTAAGACAAAGGTTAATACAGAGAACGGTTTATATAAAATTAAGTGACAATGACCGCAGGGCTGGTGTACAGGGGACTTTTAAGAGAGCCAATCTCTGCTCTTAGCCAATGGGAATTCAATTTTGGGTTTGAGTCTAAACCTTTAATTCAACCCCCTCATTCCAGATACAACAATATAATAACAAATCCCACCATACATTCCTTTCTCTTCAAATATTATGATGTATAAATCAGCACATACTTTTTATTAGATAAGTGCATTGTGTTGATATGTAATAATATTTTTTGTTGTTGCAATCTTCTTTTCAAAGAACATATGATAAAGTTGAATTCAAAACTGGACCATATTTAAATATCTTGATTGGACCAAATGGTACTGGAAAGTCTGCTATTGTATGTGCCATCTGTCTTGGACTGGCCGGCAAGACTAATTGGTTGGGACGAGCCAGTGATCCAAAAGAGTTTATAAAATACGGAGCAGAGAAAGCTAAAATTGAAATTGAGTTGTAAGTTTATAATAAATATGGAGCAATTTTAGTAGGTCAAAGTTCTAAGTAACTAAACATTTTTTTTAAAGAATCAATCACAATGTTAGTCTTAGGAAAAATTCTAAAGATTTTTTTTAACTACCATATATTGTAGTAGAATTTAAAGAGTGTTTAATAAATTATAATAAATGTCCCTTATTTTGAATTAAAAAAAAAATTAATGCTTTAGTTGATCTTTTTCACAAAGTTTTGGCACTTATTTAAATACTGTGTATGTCTAAATATCTTCTCTGTCTGGATTTCTTTGTACACATTGGCAAATAAGTGAAACTCAGCATACACTTGCCTACCTATAGTATTAATATAACCTTTGAGATATCTTCATAACTTACCTTTTAACATTAAACCTTTTGTCTATTTGTAAGTCTAAAATCTATAAACTTTTTAGTTTGATAAGAATTACAAATAAATAAGCTTAGTAAATATTTAGTTTGGATTTAAATTATGCACCTTCTTTTTATTGCTTAACTCTATGAAATTTAAATTTTGATTCTAATTTCAATAAAACAAAAATGTCATTGTACTATTAAAAAAAATCTTTTCCCAGATTTAACCCATACGATGAAAATAATTATATTATTACTAGAGAGATTTTCAAAAACAAACCATCTCATTGGTATATGAACGGAAGGACAACTACTCAGAAAGCTGTAAGTAGCACATTCCTGCAAGCTTCTATAATGTCAAGAAATCTGGAATACCGGTATCTCTTGTAATTTACATAAATTTCCAGGATTTGGGATATCTCTCCAGAAATTTACCAAGCTAATTAGAAAAAGGTTTTTTATATTTTTAGTTTGCATATTAGTAGTGACTGTATTTTCCTGATGGAATGTGTAGAATTATGTTAAAGAGTGAATTTTGTAATCTTCAATTAGTTGTGATTGTGGGCACATTGTAATAAGATATTTTATGATTGCTGTACAAAAAAGGATCTTTTTTTTGGTGTATAAAATTGAAGTTTAATAATTACAAAAATATATTTGTCTAATATACATAGGCTATAGGCTTTTTACACATCTATTCAAATCAGTTAAAATATTTCTCTACTTAATCCATATAAATAGACAGCCTTTAAATAGATAACTCTATTTAATATACAAACATATGTTGTTGTTTTCTTTAAATAGTTTTAGAGTATCAAATTATTTTTGTGCATCATTTTTAGGATTAGGGTATATAAAAGCTTAAGGGGGTCGGATGACAGTGTGGCAGCTATTCTTATGGCAAACTGGTTTGTATCCCTGTGAAGACAATGATTTTTTCAGGGGTCTGGAGGGTTTCCCCAGTGTCTATCCAGCTCTGATGGGTACATTACATTAGCTAGGGCAAAGTAAAGGCGGCCAGGCATTGTGCTGGCCACATAATCCCCATGAATGCTGTGGAAACTGTGTTCATTGGTTCACTTGCCCTCCGGAACAAATTTTCTCTTATAGGATTCCTTTTTTTTACTTTACTCATATATAAAGCTGAGACTTAAAAAAAACAATTATACAAACAATTAACAAACTATAACACAAAAAGTTGAAAAAGCAAAAAAACGTTTTAATGGTATTAAAATTTTATTTACAATAGTCATTAACAAATAGGTCTAAATTAAAATGTATTCTACTATGAAATGCACTCAAGGCATAACAATCTTCTAGTTCTAGACAAAGAAATCCTTCAGGAAATTACCAGACATTTGTAATCAGCTTTTCTAAAATAAAATTACAGTGATGTATGATATGGCTTATTTTACCCTTAAAAAATTATTTAGTTCTCTCTATATCTTCAATGTGCCAAGTTGAAAGAGAGTGAATTTAATATTTCTACTAAAAATGCACTAGTTGTAAAAAGATGCAGCAGAATACAAAATCAAATTTGGGTGAATGTTCACTGAAGCTATTGCTTAGGCAGAAGATACAAAGTTTCTGTTCAACTTTTTTTTTTTTTTATTACTTTGTTTCAGGTAGAAGAATGTGTGTCCAAATTGAATATTCAGATTTCCAACTTATGCCAGTTCTTGCCACAAGAAAAAGTAGCAGATTTTGCTCGCATGAGTCAGCAAGAATTACTTGAAAACACAGAAAAGGCTGTGAGTTTAAAAAAAACTTTCCAAATATGTTATCAATTTCTGATGTATGAGAAATGTCATTCTAAACATTTCGTCAATAGCCTAAATATGCTAAAGCAAAATTGTGTCTTTGTTATATGAGGATTTTCTGAATCATTCTTATCAGGCAATGGTGAAAAAAAAGATTTGTTAGAAAGTTAGCTGTTCTTACAATATCATTTTTGTTTGTCAGTATCATGAGACATTCAACAAAAGTAATTTTTCAATAATAGCTCTTCCATAGTGCCCAAAAACTCTCATTTATTCCTGGTTAATACAGTTGTTAAAATAAAAATGTTCTGGTTAAGACAAGTGAAGCAGAGCTCGTTGGTATACAATAAGAGTGACTGTCCAGATGGCTAATTCTTTCCGTAACTGATATCAGACCATCTATAAGAGCTGGGGATGAAATGTGCTTAAAATCTTACTTGCTGGCAATCCAACTCTGCTGTGATCAGCTTTTTGCTATTACAAATCTGTTAAATGTATTTCTGAGTACTTGAAAAATTCTTTTTATGTAAATTAATAAAGACCTTTATTTTGCTGTTCTTTGTGAGTTTGGAAGATGAAATCTATCTAAAATCAAACATGTTGGCAATATAACATTGGTGTTGTGATCCACTTTTTGCAAAAACCAATCAGTTAAAATTATTTTGTAATGAAAATTATTAAGCACATTTTTTATTTGCTGTTTTATGTTAGATTGGAAAAGATGAGCTGTTTGAAATTCACCAAAAGCTAAAAGAGGCTAGACAGACTGCCAAGTCTTTTGAACAGGATGTTGATAAGTATAAGCTGGACCTGGACCAAGAAAAACAGAAAAATGCTAGACTGGAAGAAGATGTGAAATTCTATCATGACAGGAAAAATTTCATGAAGAAAGTTGAAATTTTAAAAATGAAAAAACCTTGGCTGGTAAGTGAGTACAGTAGAAGTCCGATTATCTGGCACGGTCGGGACCGGCTCGGTGCCGGACTATCGAAAATTCCGGTCTATCAGGCGGTGCCCCTTCTATTTAGTGTAGGCTTTGCCGTAAAACAAATGTACTTTGTTTTTTTAACTACATACATACATATATTCGTAATTATAAGAACAATTAGGTTAATAATTAAACTACAAAAACAGTATGCAAATACAACAAAGTTTATATTACATTTCATATAATGTATGTACACGTACTGTGAAACATATTTCACTTAGATTTTAAAAAGTCACGAATGTCTTTTTGTTTTCTTGACTTTTGTCGTTTAGTATAAAATTTATTTCTAATGATATGGAAATCAATAATTTCTGAAGAACCGTAGCTAGTACTAGCCTCAGCAAAAGAGATAAACTTATTTAGTGATTCTGCAGCTTCTGTCCAGCTGATTTTTTCCTTTTCTTCCGTTTCGGCATCTGAGTCACTTTCTTCAAGATTTTGAGTAGGCTGAGGGTTTACTACACTGTTGATAATGTCCTCATCGGTTAGTTCTTGTTCTTCCGGATAATCCCGAACTACCCCAAAAACTTCCGAATAGCTCTCAAGCGTTTTTATTTGCTTTAAAGACACGCTTTTTGAGAAAACCAAAATTTTTACAACTTTCCGGAGCGATGCCGGACTAATGGACTTCTACTGTATACGCAAATTGTAATATATGAATAGTGTTAGGTTTATTCTGCTTTCCATTAAAGTTTCTGATATCATTACAGTTTCTGGTATAACAATTTCTGAATCCTATTTCTAACATCATTACAATTTGTGAATTGCTTCATAAATTATTTGATAAAATGATTTTTTTTTAAATGGACTGCTGTATACCCACAGCTTGCTGACATTGATATTCTGAGCCAGTTTGGTTTAAATGTTGGTAAAAAGTCTCAGATTTTTTTTTACCAGGGTCTAGAAATGTCCTCAAGGCTCTGATGGTTACCGAACATTAGTCAGGGATAGTAAACGTGACTTTGCTTTGTGCTTGCTTGCCACATAATACTCTTTTATGCCATGACAATAAAAAAATGGTGATCCAAGTGGATCAAGATGGTCTAATATGATTAGTTTACTTTAAAATAAAATCAGATTCATTTTACTTTTTATTGGTATGTATACATATAACTAGTTAGTATGCTATAATGGACTAATACTTTATAAAAAAAATTATTAAAAAAATGAAAAAGTTAAAAAAAAAACTTTAAAGAACATGATACTTTATTTTCAGGAATACCAGTATTTAAAAGATCTCTTTGAGAGAGGAAAGGCAGACAAAGATAAAAAATCTGCAGAGCTGAAGGAGGCCAAAAGAATTCTGCACCCTTTAGAAAAAAAATGCTCTTCTCTAAAAGCAGAAATAGAGAATTTGAAAAGGGAGACAGCTGACATGGTATGTGGTTTTTCTTTGAAGCTTTTTGCTTTAGAATAATTGTGATTGTTCTCTAGAATAAATGTTATTGTTCTTATTTAATATGGACATAGTGGTCTAGGGTCTTAGGTTTGAAACTAGGTCAAAAGGCCTCAAATGTTTCCGGATCTTGAGGTGTTCATGTATAGTATCTACCTGGTTCTGATTGGGGCCTGACATAAGTTGGGGAAAGTTAAAGACCAACAGAACAGAAGTCTAAGTCCGCTCAAACTATTTTAATATGTGTATTCAGTATCAAAATGTATACAAAACATTATGCATAATTTTCAAGTAATTAGTTTTATATTTGCAATTAAACATGTTTTGAGCGGCAAAAATCTAAATCTAGTAGCCATTTGAGATGTGAAATTGCCGGGTAACGACGGTACGTTAAGTGTGAAGGAATCATAACCTGGTTCTTATTTTACACAAAATAGTTAAATACTAAGACCTTTTTAGAAATCTCAAAATTTGAACAACTAATGTTAATACTACTTACTATCAATATCAACTATTTACTAAATTTTGAGAAAAACATACTTAGTTGACCTTTAAGAGTGTACTTATATTTCCCTTGTAAGGCATAGCCACTGAAATAAGTGAACACATTTTTCACTAATCCACGCACCATCAAGGTCTGAAATAAGTGAACACATTTTTCACTAATCCACGCACCATCAAGGTCTGAATGGGCAACTTTAATACATTTACTTCTTTACAATAATGTCAGTGCTTTTTCTGTTGACATAAATATCCATTTTCTTTAAAACAATTGTCAATGATTTTAATGAATAATTTTCAGAATTCTTCATAATACAATAAAAAAAAAAATGTATTTTAAATGTTAAAAAAATGTTTCTCCATCATTGGCAAATAACATTTTTTTCATTTCTTCAATTTTTAAGTGTGATTTTCATTTTGAATTAACAATAAGTATTTTTATTGCTTTTATATAATTTTTTATGTATATGTCCCAAAACCGGGATCAGTGAGGGTAAAGTAAAGTAAGGTATAATTTTCAGACTATGTCTGTCCATGGGGTTAGTGAAATGTCATTTTCTCAAAATCCAAAAATGTATACATATATATCTAGACACATTTTTGGGGGACATTGTGAAAAATAGAACAAAAGAGGTACTTAATACTTTTCTATGTAAAGTTATTGGCTTTGGCAGCTAAAGATATTCAAATTGTGCCTTCAGTTTTTTTGTGTGTGCTAAATCTTAAATGATTTGTAATCTCCTTTTGTTCTTTCATTCTTTACAGTCACAAAAGATTAGATCTACTACAAAAAATGTTTTGGATCAAAGACAAAACATAAATGCTGTCACAGAAAAGGTAACCCAATTGCCATTACTCAGTATTCTACATGTTCAGACAAATTATGGAAAATATAAATTTATTTTCCAGACTTTGAAAAAGTCTTGAATATTTTATGTAGTGGAAAAAAAATCTACTGAAAATCTTGAATTTTCATTATTGTATTTGTCATTTTATTTTAACAAGATATCCCTTATGAAAGGGAGAATATAATTTTCTTTGTATCAAAACACTAAATCTATATTTTTAGAAATCTTCCTTACACTTTTGATTTTAAGTTTCTACATCATGGTCCTTTGTGAAAATAATTCTTTATTATGTTTTGTTCACATAACATTGAAAAGTTTATGTACAATAATTAATACCATTTTTTATCAACATATGTGTTTTATGTTCTCTCTTACAGATGGCAGAAGCAAGAAATGATTTTGATTCAAAATTAAAAGAGGAAGAAACAAGAAAACAAAAGTAATTTTAAACATCAGATTTGTTATTTTTAAAAATTTTGATAATTGTGTAGTTGAAAAAAAATATTTGTCCCATCTCTTTAGAAATAGGGTCAGAAGGTCCTTCGGGGGCCCTTAGAGCTTAGTGTTCTGTGGAGTGGAGTCATTTTAGGCCAGAGCTTGTCTCTTGTCCATTGAGAATTATTTATCACCTTCTTAGTCATCATAGGATCCCCAGCATGGGCACATGTTTACTGTCTTCTATTTTTCAGTTAGAGAACATAGAGCTGTGCCCTGTTCTTACCCTAAAATTATAGTTTGACTGAGTCTGCACAGTTAGCATCAGACAAAAGAAAACGTAAAAATTATGAACTGAATTTTTTAAAAATATTTTGATATTATCGTCAACCCTTTTATGCAGCTAAAATCTTGAGTATTTTTTTATTAAAATTAAGTAAGGTCTTTTAAATTTACTGCTATGCTTCTGATGTTAGAATACTGCTTTAGTTTTGGCTGTCTATCTATTGATCTCTTTATACATCAGGTTGCGTGATTTGCAAGAACAGTTGAATGCTTTAGAGATAGCTTTAGCAGAGATTAAAGACTCAGACACAAGCACTATCTCGGTAAATATAATAGCTCTGCTCTTTTTTTTACAAATAGAAAAATTGCATTCACACATTTTTTTTCTACATTTTATTCTAATTTATGGAATCTCAGATTATTGAAATTTTTCTTTCAGAAAAAGCTAGAGAAAGTGTCAGAAGACACACGTAATTTAAGTTATGAAATTTCCTCTGTACAAACTAGTGGAGAGTCACTACGTCAAGAAATTTATGCTCTGAAAACAGAGAAAAAAGGTGAGAAATTCTTTCATTTAACTTAATTTAAGATATTCTTTTGTTACTAACTTGAGTTATAAATAGATGTTAGTATTTTACACTTACCTTCATTGTCCACATAAGAGTCAGAGGAGAGGGGGGAGTTATAACCTTTGAGATATTTGTTTGGATTTAATTACCGTATATACTCGCATATAAGTCGCACCGGTGGATAAGTCGCACCCCTAGTTTAAGATTTTTTTTCTTATACGTTGTCATTGACCCGCGCATAAGTCGCACCCCGACTTCCAGGGGTTACACTGCCTTTTAATTTTTCAAAAATGCATACCCTTTAAACATAAAAGTTACTAAATATTCACCCTTCTTTGGAAACTTTCCGTTAAAAAATTGCTTCAATTGAGCATAAGGCAAACATAATCAAATAAAGGCAGGGCTTCATTTATTTTAAACAAGTGATCAATTGGCCTACAGACATTATGATATGAGAAAGTAAGGTAGGCCTATCTGTTTCACCACCTAAGCCCCTGTCCCAACTCAAGTTCCTATCACTATTGTCTATATATACTATAGTGGGTCGACACACACACAAAAATTGTTTTGAAGTAGGTCATTAGACTGAACGTCGCCTAGACAGGGCAGCACCGATGACGCGCTATACTTGACCTAATTACCATTAGCATTGTTTGTAATGATTTCAAACCCAACTGTGTAGCCGACAATAAGCTGTGTTTTTTTTTTCAACTCTTACATGCAACTAAGGAAAAATAAAAACTATTGACACGAGTCATAACACTTAGTTAAACTATCTTTTTGAACAAATCAATTTGCAAACCATCAGCTAACATAATGTTGTATTAAATAAAGAGAAAGAACACATCCAACAAAACTACACTTGTGATGTGTCCTGGTTGTAGCTGCCAGTTTCTGGATACTCCCTGCCTTTTCTTCCTTTTTCTTATTAGCCAGAAGGTGCTGCAATGAGCTTGGCACACGCTATTGAGAGAGCATGCGCTATTGAGAGAACATGCATCGGCTGTTGGTTCTAGAACATAAAATTCTCTTTTTTTTAAAACCAGCAATGCTGGTCACTCTCGGCTTTTAGTTTGCTTTAACTGTAGGGACAAAGAGTTTAAGGTGGGGAACCTGCATATGAGGTATTGGAGTAGAGACTATTCAGACAAAGGCACCATGATGACCTGTTGTGGCACCTTAGTAGGCTTAAACAATTTTTTCCTGCTTTATCACATTCAGGGCATAGTTAGACATGCTTTGTCTCCAGCTAAGCAAGTTGACATGGTTTGTCTGACATAGATGTCAGGGTTTGTATCTATTGTTAATATTTTGATTGACCTATTATTAGAAGTCTGTTTTACTTTTTTTCTTCTCACAACAGATATTGAACAAGAGCTGCAGAATATTCAAGACATTAACAACAGACGTCTTCAAACCTTGCGATTGCTGCATAAGGATACATATGAAGCCGTCTTGTGGCTGAGAGCTAACAAGTCTCTATTTAATGAAGAAATTTACGAGCCCATGATCATAAGTGTAAGGAGGTGTAAAATCTTTATAGAATATGTAATTTTAGCCTTGTAGGTTCAATCGAAATTCTGGAAAGTTTGATTGATAAAAGCTATAGATGCTTTTTAAATTCCAAGTTAATAAGTTTTGTGAAGTTCACTAGAGTTGAGCAAAACTTTCACATGGAAAATAGAACTAGTCTGTCGTATGGCCATACAATACTGCATTGAGCTGTAGGCTATGTATAAAGGCAAGCTCAAACTAAAATATGGGTTACAGTACCCAGCGGAAGCGCGTACCGGAGGTCCTGGGTTTGAATCCTATCAAAGGCTAGGACTTTTTCATAGAATTGGACCCTGAGTCTATCCAGCTGTGATGGGAACCTGACATTAGTTGGGGCAGAGTAAAGGTGGCTAGGCATTGTGCTGGCCACACACTTCTCTAGTATGTTATGGTCACAGAAACTGGAGAATGCTGCTTCATTGGCTCTATGTATCAATATAGTCAGCCAAGATTACTTTACTCAATCTAGAATGGCCCTAAATACAGTTATATCTAATTTAAACACAATATTCACTTATGTACTGACCAGGATTTATAGTAAAAGTTAAAACATCTGTTTAAATCATTTTTCAGCTCAATGTAAACCGACCAGCTGATGCGGGTATAGTAGAAGGTCACATTAGCTTCAATGACATGAAGGCGTTTGTGTGTAAAGATAAGAATGACCTCAACCAATTCACCAAAAAGATGTCAGAGATGAAGCTAAAGGTGAATGCTGTCATTGCTCCTCCCAGAGCTGTCAACTCCTTTCAGCCAAAGCACCCAATTAGTCATTACAAGTATGGTCTATTTATACTTATTTACACTTTTTTCTATATGTTTTTTAGTTGGCGTTTATTTTAGAAAGTGAAACAAGTTTTACTGTTTAAATAAAAGGTTCGATCTCTGGGCTTTTTCAGAAAATACGGATTCGAAGGCTACTTGCAGAGTTTGTTCACCTGCCCAGAGCCAGTAATGAGTTACCTGTGCTTGATGTACAATGTTTTCCAAATACCTGTCGGCTCGTATGATGTTAAAAGAAACCAGCAGCTCATTATGTCAGAGTGTCCTGAGCTGACAAATTTCTATGCTCCTGATGTCCGGGTAAGGAGAACTTCTTAAATTTGTCATTATGTTTAAAAAAAATATTTTTTAATGATTATTATTCAACCATCTATAATTTGATAGAAGGCTTTGGCAATGGATAAAAAAAAAACAGTAATGGTTTAAAATTACTGAATGGCTGAAAATATAATAACAATAATAATTCTATTTGTATAGCTCTGCCAACAAACATAATGTAAGCTCAGAGAGCATTTAACATTGAGTATCAGACAATTAAGAACACGGCTATAATCCCTAGGCTAAAAAAATATATAGCTAATTAATAATCTTAAAACTTTGCAAGCTTAGGACAAAGCAAATAAATGTAGAATTAGCCGACCTAATATAAAAGTACATCAGTAGGGATATAAACTAAAAAATGTTTAACAAAGGTAAATATTAAAATATCTATTTAAGTTTAAAGTATTAGCTAAATATAAAGGTCTGATAGAAATTGGCTATTCTCGGATGATTATGTGTATCCTGAGAAACTAAGCAGAATAAGGCTTCTTGAGTTCCAGAGAGGGGAAGGGGGAAGAAAATGGGGAAGATCACCCTTGAGAAATCTTTCAAAGGAATAAAGAATTGTAGATGATTCTGACATATCAATGTTCCCATGGTGGAAGCTCTGAAGTAGGGATCAGGCAAATGTTGCCAAGATTCATACAGGTCCCTGGCCCTATATTGTCACTGCCCTGCAGGGTAGCAAAAGAGATGGTCGAGCATGTGCTTTTAGACTGCCCTGAATTACGGGAGCATAGATTGCATGGGAAAGATGAACTGTTTGTACCCAACCTATAAGGTGACTGGCTACACTGTGTAACGCTCCGAGCCCTAAGAGAGTAATCTCGGTTCAAATTCTCACTCTGGGGAAGTGAGGTTCAAGACATATAAATGTTCAGAAATATTAGTATGACATATTATTATATATATTCCAAAATAGCAATTATTTGTACTGCATTTCTTTCCATAGACCAGATTCTTTCTCAAGCTAACCCCATTACACAGCCTCATTGTGTATACAGTGTTATTCTTTGTATGTTTCAGTTTTCTATCACAAAATCCAGATACAGCAACAACATCTCTTCCAGGAATACAGCATTGAAGCAAGTCATAATTTTGTTATGTGTCTGTGACTGTTGGGCCAGTATTGTTATATTAATTTTCTGACTGAACTTAGTTGACCTGCTAGACATTACTAGACCTGCCAACTAATATGATATTTTTGGTTCTAAAAATGGCAGCACAATTTGTGTTAAATAAACTAACTATATTATGTAATCCTAATATGATGAATATACATATTTTCAAAAAGATTGTAAAAATAGTTGAAAAAATGTTTTATACAAAAATTAATTTTTGTTTAGAGTAAGCTTAGGTACTGCAACTAAGTTGAAGGACAGATTCAAACAAAATTTGTGAAAATCCATACATTCAGTGGAAAAGAAAAATGTAAGAATAAAAAATTCAAGGCAATAAAATTTGAAACAAAATAACCAGAAAAAAGTAACATTGAAGAAATCTGTGGAGGTTTACCTATAACTATTTTAAATTTGACAATAACAATTCTTCAATTTGTGTTGCACTATTAAATTTAACTTAAAATTTAAAAAATCTAATGAAATCCTACTAATTTTAAAGTTGTTGGGGTACTGCATTAAATAAATGTTTCCAATTAATGTCAGTGGCATATAAGCTTTAAAAAAATTATCAATTTATTTTTACAGAACTCCAAAAGCTTTGGTTGATTCCTTGAATTCAGAAAGAGAACATGAGTTACTAAGACTGGTTAAGGTATTACTGTTGTTATTATTCTTTAAAGTAGAGCTGTTTAAAACATTACTGTTCTTAGGTTTTAACAGCAAAACCAGACTAGACCTTCACTGTACTAAGAACCAGTCAGGATTTTGTGGCTCAGAATTCTGAGAAAAAGACCAAACTCTTGAATTGTGGTAAAATTCTGGTCAGAGCATTCTTGAAAGTGCTAGAACTAATAGACTCCTGCAGCAGATATAAACGCCATCAATGTCTCAACAGCTAATTCTTTCTAACGTCTTTAAAAATATGGGCTACCATGCAAATACAGACAATGGTTGTTTCATGACTAAGCTACTTACAACGTACCTTAAATATTTTATAGAAGTCTATTTTTTCTTTATCTTTAACAAAGCTTGTTTCTTTTTTTTATTTAATTTTATTGACATTTATGTATACTTTGCAAACCTTGAAATCTTATCTCTTCAATGATCACAGGAAGTCATTGACAAGATCCAAGCTAAAGAAGGTCAATATAAACTTCTTCAAAAGAAATCAGAAGATTTAGAATTAAAACTGAACAGTCTTAGAGAAGAAAAGGTTAAAAAAAAAATTGATTTAAACAAAATAATTTTGCAATTCTTAACATATTAATATTTTGTTATTGTTATAACTTTTTTCATGTTTTAAGAGAAACCATATTTTTATCCTAATCTTATAAGCTTGTCCTAATTTGTCTATCCAGAGAAACATTTTGAAGCAGAGAGACCATAGAAAAAATATTGAGAGTCAAATTACTACAAAACATCAAAGGTGAAAAGTTTTTCTTTCAAAACTAACAATACAATTTTAGAAGTTAGAAGCTCTTTCTCACAAGTTGTGTTTTATACCTGCATTCAGTCTTGAAATATGAAGTGTAATTTTTCTTTGCTCCGCAACAAAGTGCTTCCATTGAGTTTTCTTTATTAGGGATGAAATTGTTCAGAGTCCTAACTGTTTCATTTTTAAGTGGGAAGCATTTCTGATTGTGAGCTTAAGGTAGCATTGGATGAAAAATAAAATTTTCCTCCCCACATTTAAAATTCTCCATATGTATTTCATTTGTTCTGATTTCAACTCAACGCTTAAGATTTAAGAATAATACAAAACTTTGATTTTATATGAGAGATCATTTGTTCTGATTTCAACTCAACGCATATCCTTGATTTAAGAATAATACAAAACTTTGATTTATGGTTTTATATGAGAGATCCAATAGAAACTATTGAAGATTGAGATTGTAAAATTAATAATATATCTTTAGGCCTTTCTTGATTGAGATTGTGAAATTAATAATATATCTTTAGACCTTTCTTGTCATTGTTTTTTGTTTAATCCTGGTTCTAGAATTTGAAATAAATTTTTGACGTTGCAAAGAAAAGAGGCATGAAATTCCTTGCTTTATTATTTTTTAAACTTACATTTGAGCAGAATTCAGCAGGTGATGAAAGAAGAGCTGAATGTCAAAGCTGAAGAGCAAAAATTGAATCTACGCCTGAATGGATTTATCAAAGACAAGATAAAATGTTTGGAGGCAATGAAGAAAATGTCATCTGTGAGTGAAAAAATACATTTGTCTAAAGCATATATGTCAAATGGGGCTTAATGGTTTAGCTGCCACTCCCTCAGATTGCCGTATCGAAGGTCCCAGGCTGGAATCCTGGTATTTTTTCCCAGGTTTAGAGGGCGTCTCTGAGTCTAGCCAGCCCTGATGAATATCTGACCTTAGTTGGGAAAATGTAAAAGTGGCTGGGCATAGTGAAGCACACACAGCCATGAAAACTTGTTTGATGGTGTTTCTCCTGCCTTATCGATCAAATTTATGGGGATATTTTACATTTCTTTAAAATACTGGTAGCTTAGTAGTGATTTTTTGGGGCTTAAGTGCCCAAAATGCAAATGTTCCATCAAAACTTATTATTCTGTGATAATTTTTTCTGATTTTCTAGTGCTGCATCATTTTCCGACACTGTTGAATCGATTTTTCTAGACAGTTAGAAACCTTTGTTGCTGATAGGTCATCACTACCTTTTTATTATTATGAATATTATAAAACATTATTTTCTTACTATAGTTGCATCAAGATAAAGTACAATTTTGCTATTAAATTCAATTCAAACAGGATTGTTTGGCCATTGCTAAGGAGAGATCGAGGAAGATTCTGAGGTTAACCAGCTTTGACAGAGACTTCACAATAGTTGACACTGAACTTCAAAATGAAAAGCAAAGATTTGAACATCTTGAGGTGATGCACATTTCTTTCTCTTCTGGACCATGTGCACATATTGCAAGCAACAGCATTTTAGGGGTCATTTGCGTTGTAGTTAAAGTAAAAGGAGTTTTGTCAATCAAAAAACTATATTCACTATCGGGTTAGTTTCCATTTTCAGCACTATCTGGCCCTAAAGACTAGATAGTGGTGAAGAAATCACCGTTTGTTTTGTCTGTAGATGAATGGAGAGAGAGAACAGCTTAATACTCATGCACATTCTGTGATTATTGAGGCAAAAACAAGAATCCTGTACTGACCAGGATTTGAGCATAGGACATTCGGGTCAGCATTCCTCAGGCGTACTGGATATTATTACATAATAATGTCACCCGTATTCCAAAACCAATTATCATTTTTTTTTGCATATCAAAGGAATTTCCCTCCCCCCCCCCCAACCCGTCTGTGATGTCACAAACCAGTTAAACCCTAATGGCGTCTTTTATTCTAGATCAAAAAGCAATGCATAGGATTTATTTTAAAAAAATAATTCTAGGTCTAATTAGTGTTTGCAAGGCATTTAATGACTTAATTCGCGTGAAATTAAAACAATTTGTAAAAATCTTACTTCAGAACTAATAAAGTCAACGTGAGATAAAAGATTTATTCTACAAAACCAATAATTGATTTCAAAATCTGTTATTGCTTTTGAAACTGATAATTGAATTTCCAATTATTGTTCAACATTCCTAGTTATCACCTTTTACAATTATTTTTTGGACAGAGAGAAGTGAAAGAATTTGAAGAACAGGCTCAAGCATTGAAGCAACAAGCCAGAGAAAAACTCATTGAGGCTACCAAGAAAGCCGACATTAGTCTTAAAGATAACTTAGAAGAAGTTCTTATAGCTGTGAGTATATATTAAATAATCTTTTAGTTAGTTAATCTGTTAGATAGTTAATCCATTATTAAAATATTTTGTTTACATATATTATTTAATATCCTTGTATAGAATAAAATTGAGATAAATATCTGTAAGTGCAAACTAATGTGAAATTTATGGCACATAAAATATGCACAAGTGATATTCCTTTTTTATTTCCAGCGAGGAGTTTGGGAAGATTTTAAAAATGCTCCATCAAAGATAGAGGAGCTTGACAGTGAGATTCACAGCATGCAGGCGAGGGCAGAGTCTATGTATCAAATTGATGAGAAGGTGACTCACTTGTTTAGTCAATTTCCTTTTTGATACATGTAGAGCAATCAGGTGGACTAGTGGGTATTCTCAAGGGTTCCTATGCAAGTTCTGCATCTGTAGAATAGTAAAAAATTATGTGACTATTGAGCTGCCACGCAATAAATGTAATAATTTGGTCAGTTAATTGGGGCATGATGGTCTAGAGGCAGCATGCCCAATTGTCGAATGAAAGGTGAAGGCTATGATATTTGCCAGTCTACCCAGATTTGATTGGTATCTGGCATTAGTTGGGGCAAAGTAAAAGGCAGCTTAGCACAGTGGTCACACAAACCCACAGTATGCTATGACCGCAGAAACTTGTGATTGCTGCTTCCCAGGCCCATTGATAAAATTGGTCTGATTGGGTTACTTAACTTTTTTACTTGAATTGAACATCTAAATATGTTATTCAGTGAAACAGACATTCAATATTTGCAGTTTACATATCAAATTATAAAGAAATACACATTTTCATTCAGCAAATATGAAATGTAGATATTTTTTTGACTTGATTATGGTGATGCTTAACCAAAAAAAACCACCAGTGTAATGCTTATACTAGCAGGAATGATAATGCACTCTTAGGTTATTCCCTTTCCCAGACTTTTTGTTACTTTTATAAGGAAACAAAGTGGCTTTCAATCTTTATTTCAGCTGTCTAGTTTTTAGAGGTCTCATGTTTGAATCTTTGTATTTGATTTGAAGGTTGTGCAAGAATTTGAGAAACGAGAGGTAGAGATAGAGAGATTGGAGAAGCTTCTTGAAAGGACAGAATCTCGACGGCAGACCCACCAGAATGACATCACAGAGAGTAAAAGGAAATGGCTGGAGCCGTTACTGAAACTGATTGAACAAATCAACGAGAAGTTTAGTTATTTTTTCTCCTGCCTAGAGTGCTGCGGTGAAGTTTCCCTCAACATTCCTGAAAACTCGGTAAGTCTGGGTTTGATGTAAATATTAATGATGTGGTAATGATTTGCATTAGCTTTGCAGTTATGATGATAATGCTCTCTAAAGGTGAGTTTACTATAAGGGATTTGTTGCTGGAATCAGTGCCTAGACATGTTTAGCAACAAATTGTAGGATTATGAGACATGTAGCTAGTAAAAGTAGAGTAATTGATCCATAGAGCCGGTGAAGCAGCTTTCACCAGTTTCTGTGGCCACGGCATACTAGGTGATATTGTGGTCAGTACTATGCACAGCCGCCTTTACTTTACCCCAACTTAGGTCCGGAATTTTGAGGCAATTTTTCTGTACGAACCCTGCTTTGCCTCCCATGTAGCTAGTGGCTAATACAAATTTTCTAACAAAATGCTGCAAAATAAAATACTGATGTTTAATTATTACCAAGCAAAAATAAACATTGTAGTATGTAGAAAATACCTAAACTTTGTTCTTTCTAGATCATAATTTCTTTATATTTAGAAATGTTTATGTGTTAATAAAGTTGCAGAAATATTTAATTTATTTTTCATTACCCCAGTACTATAAACTTATTGAAAAAATATATGCGGATGCCCAATGTAAATTTATTTTTTAATTCTAGTAACTACATCAGATTTTAATTTAAAAATTACCAGAAAAATATAAAAACTCACTTTTTTGTAATATAGCAGTAGGAAGGCTGTCACTAAATATCCAGGGGCATGCCCTTGATCATACATTGTTGCTTTTTGGTAAACAGAATTGAAATTTGGTTGTAATGTTTTTTTTAAATCTTATAAGGAGGACTATGAAAAATATGGAGTCTGTATCAAAGTGAAATTTCGTGATGAGGAAAACTTAAAGGAGCTGACAGCCCATCACCAAAGTGGAGGAGAACGGAGTGTAAGCACAGTCCTCTACATGCTGGCTTTGCAGGAACTGACCAAATGTCCCTTCAGGTGTGTCGATGAAATCAACCAGGTGAGTTTTTTTCAGTCGTCATTTCTTTTATTTGGTTGTCTCATAATCATTGCTTTTTTTAATAGAAAATCTTGCCTCTGTATAGATGATTAGGGATAGAAGGAATATGTGTTACTTTTTGTTTTAGATTCTTCACCAGAATAGCTTGAATTTGATGTACCGGGGACACTGAGATCTATCACTTCAGTTTAATATTTAAACTGGGTTTTTAATATTTAAACTGGGTTTTTTATTATTTGTAATTTTTTTTAAAGTAAACTTTTCTTTTATTGTTTATAATACATAAGCCCCTTCAATACAGAAGATTATTCCCTCCTAAGCATATCTGTGGTTTAACTAAGTCTTGCATCTAAGGCTGTTGTTTGTAGCCTGATAGAGAGCACCAGGCTCCTAACTAATTTATGTACTTTGCAATTCTCAGCTGACAATATGATGAAATGATGTTACAGTTTTATTTATCTCAAGTTAAAATTTTCATATTAAAGTAGAATAGAATTATGAAAAATAATAATTAATTGTTTCAATGTTTTTATTTTTTAACCTATTTGACTCATAACCTACTTTAAAATTTAGTTTAACTTTCAAATTGAGTCTAACTATTAAGTCATTTAGTTTACTTGCTAGTAATTTGTTTGTTTCAGGGCATGGATCCCAATAATGAAAGAAAGATTTTTAAATTAGTGGTACAGACTGTATGTAATGCTTGTGCTTCTCAGTATTTTTTGTTAACTCCAAAGGTAAGAAAGCTCTTTTTTTTTTTTACTAGTTGTTGTTTTTTTTAAACATTTTCTTCTATTCTATAATTAAAGAACTTTAAGGCAACACTAGTTCAAAATCATGAGTATTTTTTTTTTAGAAATTTAATATTTTTTACTTTTTGCGTTGTTCATCCCTCTTTTCCGAAGATGACCACGTCTCCCAGTCACACAGTGGCCTCTTTGGTGGCCTATCAGTCCTATGTGGGCCTTGAAAGTTCTATTGCAGGTATTGCAAACAAATGACATGGCCGTGGAGTCTGGAAGCGCCTTGCAAATCTGCTTGGCAATCTGTTAGTTTTTTGTTCGGCCCTGGAGATTCTGTTGTTTTCCACAAACTGTGCCCCGGATGATACATCATTTCGCCACCTGCATCTGTCGGCCGCCAGTGCCTCCCATCTGTCTGGGTCCACGTCTAATGCTTTTAAGGTTGCTTTTGGACTGGCTTTGAATCTCTTTTTTTAGCCGCTGGTTATTTTTTTACTGTATGCTAAATAGGAGCTTCTTCTGGAATCTATGAACCGGCATTCTCACTAAATGACCAGCGCTTGAGATTTCAGAAGCTGAGTGCGAATGCTAGACGAGCCAGTCCTGAGAAGCACTTCTGTGTCTGGGACCTTATCTTGCCATCGTATTTTTAGTAATTTGCAAAGACAACCAACATGAAAGTGACTGAGTTGTTTTGCATGCCTACTATACACTGTCCATGTTTTGCTCGCAACAACTTATGACTTACAACTTTAAAAAATTGATTGTTGTTGACTTAGATATTTACAATATAGATATTACAGATAGAACATCAACACTGTTAACTTTAAACTATTATCACAACAGTGTATTTATTATTTAATACAATAAATTGTATCATAAAGGAGTTATCTGTACAAATGACCAATTATCTTCTCTGATAATTTATTAAAAAAAAAACAATTGTGGTCTCACGCCCGGGGGCCATCCAACTGTTAGTTGTAGGCTCAAAAGCCAGGGTAAGGGAGTGAGGTTTTTCTACTGTAATTATTCTGAATAATCAAGCTAAGTCTTATAAATTGATTTTTATAGTTTGGCAAAATTATTGCAACATATTAAAGTTGATTTTTATGACATATGTGTTAAAAAAAATATTTTTTTAATAAGGTAGAAGCTTTTTGATGAATATTAAAAAAAAATAACTGTGGGTTTAATTATAAAAGTAATTGACCGTTTAAAATCTTTAAAAAATAAAACAGGGTGTCATTATCTTTTTGGTTTGCTAAATCTAATTTTTAACAAGACCTTATTCTTCACTTATTCACTTATTCTCTTCTGTTTCTTGATTTCAGCTACTTCCAGATTTAGATTATGATAAAAATATGACTGTGCATTGTGTCTACAATGGACCAGAACTCCTGGATTACAAGCAGTGGTCCCTAAAAAAATTCATCAGAAGACGAACTGAACTGGAATCCTAAACAAATTGTTTCAATTTTAAAACAGCCCACTTTTTCACAGATTAGGATTGTTTAATTCCTTATTGAGGAAATGTATGAAAATAAATACTCAAGATTGCAATTAGAGTTAAGGTGATTTATAAAAATTGACACTTTACTTATTAGCTAGAATTTATGGTGTACTTTTTTTTTTAAAGTAGGGCTAAATTTGAGTTGTTTCTCATATGTGGTTTCAGATGTTACAATTTTTAAAATCTACTTAAAAAAAAACAATTTTTTAAAATATATTTATGCTATTTAATTTTAATTAAGTAAATACAAAAAAAAATATTTAAATTTCTGAGCATTTTGTTTTATAAAACTTGAATGTAAATATTTGTATAAATTACTGATTATAAGGAAAATTGTGCATGAAATCTAGCACATCTTCAAGATCTTGACAAAAATATTACATTATAGACAGATCACATACTTACATAAAACCACAACTCAAAGATTCAAAATGATCAAACCTTAACCCTTTCATTTAAACAAAATTGACTAAGTTTTTAAAAATAGAAGTTGTGGAATAAAATGCATTTCTGTTAAAGGTTTATGGACTGTACTTTTTTCCTTCTGGTTAGCAAGTTCAGTATACTTGTTTTTAATAAACTTTAACTAAGGTTGTATTAAATTGCACTAAGGTTGTATTAAATTGCATACTAACCAACAATATTGTAGGAGGCACAGTGGTTCAAATCCCGGTGAAGATTAGTATTTTTTACCCTGGTCAGGAGGGTGTCCCTGAGTCTACCCAGCTCTGATGGGTACCTGACCTTAGTTGGGGTAAAGGAAAGGCGGATGTGATTTGTGCTGGCCCCACAATCACCTAGTATGCCGTGGCCAGAAAAACTGGTGAACGCTGCTTCACTTGCCCTTTGATGAATTGGTACTTTACTTACTTTACAACAATATTGTACTTGCAGTAAGCAACGCTTATTGTGATTATAACCACTTATTGCGATTATAACGGGTTATAAGAATCAAATGGATTTTTAAAACAAAACCTGTTTCTAAATCATGCCATTGTCTCCATTTGTTTTTCTTTTTAATGAATTACTCTTAAGAATTTAAATATCAATTATTTGCATGCCTTAGTGCACTGTACTGAGTGATGATGTTGACATCAAGAATTCCGCACACTCAATATAATGTGTTTTTGTTTTCATGACAAATTTTTCATGTACAATATACCGTACTTCCTTTTTTTTATGTTTGTATATATGATTTTCTGTACATCGATAGTTATACTACAACGGCCCATTGTCTTAAAATGTTTCCTGTTGATTTTGTTTTTAGATTTTCTGACAATAAATTATTTTTCATTGAAATTATTTTCTGTTCACTTTTTAATTAAAATAAAAACTTACTTTTTAACAATTTATTGAGCGTAATCTGATCAATAATGGCTAAAATAATATTAGTACCGTAAGGCCAAGAATATATACCGGTACCGGGTAGCGACAATCTTGCATAAAAACAAGCATATAATTTTATATACAGTATATTTCATTCTCACTAATGCTATTCGACTTCACAAGCCTGAAGAGCGGGTTTCATCAGGAAATGATAAAAAGCCATTTAGTAGAAAAGGATACAAAGTTAATAAAGTAACTTTTAAATTGCCCTCAGTGATAGGAGGGTAAATGTTGCATGAACATAATGAAACAAGTTCAAATAATTAATTACACATTTTAATTTTTGCAAAAAAAATGTTTGTTTTTCTAAAGTAGTTAAAGAAGAGAATTACGCATGCTTACCATTATACTAATTATAGTACATTTTTAACTATCATCAAGAATGTTGATTGGACTGTACCTAGCCATGTATGTGTCAGTAACAAATAAAGCTTATATAACTGTCCATCTCTATGAGGCTTTCTAGTTATCAGTAGCCTATTGGCTAATTGTACCGGTACACAGATGACAGTAAAGATGGAATGTGAGTTCTTAATTTTAAGCACAATATTTGGGAGTTTTGGCTTTTTAGTGCATGGGTTTTGATGGTCAGCTTTTTATTGTGCCACACTCTCTGTGGTAATCTAGACATTGCTGTCGACTCAGATGGCTTGTACATAACGTGTAGATGGCGGATGGCAGAATCCCTAAAGACAGATCTAGCAACATGAAAGAGGACTGCAGGCCGGCCCCACCTTCGATTCCAGGATGTCTGCAAGGGTGCCTTGGAACCCTAGCCATAAATACAAATAGCTGGGAGGAAATTGCCCGAGACATGTCCAACTGACAAAGACAAGCGTTGACCTTTGGGCTGGAAGTAGGAGAACACAATCTGCAACACGAGAAGCGCACCAGGAGGAGGGGAATGGAAGACCAGCCAATGACTGATGCTACCCTCTTGTGCTTAGGATTGTACAGCCACAGCAGAAGTTGCAAGGCCAAGAGCGCACACTCTCCAAAGGCACATTAGGCTATATTTAATTCCGTGGTCTTGCGACACAATCACAAATGGAAGCCAACTATACATGGGCAGGTCCTATATGTTTATACAACACACATTGGATTTTTAATAATAATAATGGTCATTTATATAGCGCTTCTATCCATGCTATTTTAGCATGCTCAGTGCGCTCTAGAAGACTATTATTCTGTGAGAGGTTTCACTGCTGCCGGTTAAGCGCTCGTGATAACAACCCAGTACTAACGTCATCTATTCCCAAAACTCCTGATCAGATCAGATCAGAATCTGTTAAAGCTATTAATGAACAGAAGCTGAGTTCTATGCTAAGTAACTGGGCGCAATCTTCAAATAATGTAATTATGGCAAGCTTTGCAATATCACTATAAATTGCAATAAGAGGGAAACCATTCACTGATGGAGAGTACGTCAAAAATAGTTTCATATGTGGAGCTGAAGAACTGTTTGGTGATTTTAAAAACAAAACAGAAATCATGAAGAAAATCAAAGATTTGCCATTATCTGCTAAAACAGTACAAGATAGAACTGCTAAACTGTCTTCAAATGTAACCCATTTGCAAGTGAAAGATATTCAAATTGCTATGGATGAATCTTGTGACATAAAAGGCACGGCACAAGTAACTTTTTTTGTCAGGTAAATATCAGCCCAAGGTCCAAAAGAATTACTGCTAGGATTGCTGCCGCTCTCAGGACAAACTCGTGGAAAAGATATAGCAAATATTGTGAAAAAATGCCTGAAAGACTATGCAATCGAGATAAATAAAATCGATTCCATAGCAACTGATGGAGCCAGAAGTATGACAGGAATACATAAAGGAATAACAACAATTCTTCAGCAAAAAATTAACCACGAAATTTTAAAGTTTCACTTCATAATTCCACAAGAGGCGCTTTGTGCCCAAACATTTCCGGCCGAAATAGTTGAGATCATGAGCTTGGTAATTAAGATCATTAACAGCATTTTGGCAAAAGCACTCTACCAGCGCGAGTTTAAGGAATTTCTTGAAGAAAAAGAAAGCCAGTATTCTTACCTACTTCTGCACAATAAAGTGCGATGGCTTTCCAAGGGTAACGCATTGAAACGTTTTGCTTCTGGCTTGAGTAAAATACAAATATTCTTCAATGAAAAAGGCATAGTCCATCCCGAATTGAAAGAAGACAAATGGCTGCAAAAATTCAACTTCAACTTCATGGTGGATATCACAAAGAAACTAAATGAGCTAAATGTAAAACTGCAAGGAAAGGGAAATCCAACCTATGCCTTGCTTGAAGAAGTGGCTTGTTTTGAAATTAAATTACTTCTTCTTGTCGAAGACAAGAAGAGCGGTAAATTACTTCATTTCGAAAATCTGAAGTAATATCGCGATGAAACCCATGCAACTTTTGACACCAATTACTTCAGCATGGCTATAAACAAATTAAAGAATGGATTCGCTGAGAGACTTGAGCAATTAAAAACCAAACGCAAGTACTCTAGCGTTCAAAGTAAATCCTCTTAACACAAATACAAATGAGATCTACATTGAGCCATTTGGAATTGATGCTGGTTCGCTTCAAATGCATTTGGTGGATTTGAAAACCAAACACCTGTGGAGTGGCAACTTCACAGAACTCAAGAGCAAGTCAGAAGAGTTGTAGGTCCAGAAAGGCATGCCCGTCACGCTGCACAACTGGGCAGCTCTAAAAGAAATGCCGCAAGTTGAGGCACTCATATTTGACGCATGGAATAGTCTTCCAGAATGCTACAGTGAGGTGAAGAAGTTGGCATTTGGAGTGCTGACGATCTTCGGGTCAACATATTCGTGCGAGCAAGCATTCTCTTGCATGGATATAATAAAAAGTAAAGTAAGAAGCCAACTAAGCTTATATAAATAAAAATCTAGAGGCTTGAAACTGAAAACAAGTTATGAGCCAGATTTAACCAAACTTTCAAAAGGCATGCATTTACAAGGCCAATGCTCCCATTAATGTAACTAGTGTAGGGGAGAGTGGGGAGAAATGGCCCACCAAATAGTCTTTCTTGATAAACTGTGTCTAATTTATACAAATATGTATATTTAACTATGAAATTGTAATAGATGTTAGTCTAGCCAATAATACAAGTTAATATACCTTGTTTATCCCTTAATTATATATAGATTTATAGATAATAAATAACAATTGATGTACATATAGGTGGGGAGAAATGGCCATAGCATGGGGAGAAATGGCCCACTAGGTGGGGAGAAATGGCCCTGAATGCTTTTTTTTCTATTTCTTACCATTTAGCTTTTGAAAAGTAGGCTATATGTAAACTGTATCTTAGCATGAGCATTTTACATATTTAGTAATATAAAAAAAATGTATTTAGTCCACTTTTTCATCCCGTTGAATGCTATGGTATTTGGAGTCCTTTTAAAATCTTGACGTTTGAATAGAAAAAATATAATTTCATAATTAGACATTTAGAAATAACATGTTGGTAAAGTCTATTTAATATTCATAGTTGTTATAATCATATTAATCATAGTTTAATAAGCAATAGATTGCATATGCTTACTATAAACTATATATAGGGCATAGGGCTACATTCACTATTATTGGCTATTGAATTTGTAATAATAAAAAAACAATCTTTTAAAAAACACAATAGTTTCTAATATCAAAATATATTTAATTACTAATTTAAATTATTATCAATATTAGTGGTAAATTTAAATTAATTTACTATAAAACAGTTGTTTTAAAAGGATAGTTTGCTAAAAAAGTTAGTTTTATGGGTGGCCATTTATCCCCACAAATTGTGGGCCATTTCTCCCCATAGGGGGGTTGTGATATAAAAATATTTTTAAAAAAATTACATGATATAAAAGATAATTTAAAATATCATATTGTTATATCTAAATAATTGATGTATTAAGAAAATGACTTTCCAATTATTAAGACAAAAAAAGCTTAATTTTGATTAAAAAATGTAAAAGTTCAAAAAGTATATTTTTTTAACATAAAATTTCAAACCTATCCAGTCCAACAATTATTGAACATTTCGCCCGGAAATTGATGGAGGACCATAAAAAGAATGTACTTAATACATTCATTTACATCCTAAACATTAAGGTCCAGCAGTTTTGGGGTGGGCCATTTCTCCCACCTGGCCATTTCTCCCCACTCTCCCCTAACTATCTATTATGCAATAATTATAGTTACATTATTTGATTACTAATTGTATTATTCTAGCAGAGCTAAGTCTAGCTTAAATACTTTAATATGTTTTGTGCGAAACATTTGTATGTTTTATATGAATAAATATTTTTCATATTGAATTGCTTTTTAAATCAAAAATCAAATTTATATACTTAATTCTAATCAAATTCCATAATTAAAAAAATGTTAGTGGCTCTTTAAAAACTGGGAAATTTTGTAAATTGCAACTTTTGGCTCTTCCGTCTCAAAAGGTTGCCGACCCCTGGCCTGCATGGGTATAGGCCGAGTCGGCCCTATATGTATGTGTATACAACACACATTGGATTTTTAATACATGGGTAAGCCCTATGTGTTTATATACATGGGTATTACACTACACATTACACTACTGATGGAATAAGGTCTACTGAGGCTACAAACACTCGCAGCTAGGTCTTACTTTAAGTTAAGGCATTACTTATAAAAGCTACACTATCGCAAGTCTAGAGACGACAGTGACAGTGCTACTGTTTGACTTGATTGGAGGCAGAAACGCCTCTACCTCTAATTAATATAGGCTACCATGGCATTAACTCATTAACTTTAAGTTAAGACAAAGATTGAATAGAGTTAAAGAAAGCCAGAGATGGAGCAACAACAGCCTTTCACAGAAAATAGTCAGCAAGGCCCTAGCAACTCTAAGTCTATGGGTGCATTAGAAAGGCTAAAGACAGACTTATCTTACAGAAAACGAGTGTTTCATTCATTGTTAATGACACTTGCCATCTTAACATTGGTAGGCCTATTTATATAGTAAATATTTTAATTATTCATTATAACTTACATTAAATAAAAACATAGCTTATTAAAAGAATATAGTTCATATAGATAAGCTCTGACACAATGTTTAAGCCAGGCTATTCCCAAATTACTCACTACCTAAAATATATATAATAAACGAGGCCTATAGGCCTATAAATATGTTTTTAATAGTTAAATTCAATTCAAAATAAGAAGCTGATCTAGACTTAGGGTAGGCCTATAAAAAGAAATAAAAAATTGTACCCGTAAATGAATTTAAACCTATACCGTAGCCCACCTACTGTAGGCCTATGATATATTATGAACACAAAAACATAAAACTAAAATCCTACCTAACATTACCATTAACATTATAGTTAAAAAAATATCCATCTTCTGTCAGTTTAAACCCATCAACTAGAAAAAGCCTTAAAAATATTAGAACAAATCCAGAAATTAATTACAATTTATTTGAATATTCACACCATTAGTATATATAGCCTACATTTTATTAATTAAAACACTAAATCTAGAAACACTTCATTCAGGAAAAGGGGACTTGGTGGTCAAGCTGACATGCATTTGGCTGGAGTACTGAAGATACTTGAATCCTGGTAAAAGCTAGGACCGGCTATGATTTTTTTTCTGGGTCTTGAGGGCACCTGACATTAGTTGGGAAAAAGTAAAGGCTGATGTCAAACTTGTAAGCATTATAAAGAGCTAAAATACTTATTGTTGCTTAAAAAGTTAATAAGAATGTCTCACATCTGACAATATATCAAATTTTAGTGACTATTGTTTCTTTAGCATATATGTATATAATTGCAAGGAGTATAACATATTGGTCTATATTTTTGCTCTAGGGCATTATTTTTGGACAGCAAGGGCCTTCATTTCTGGACTTGCAGATCATAACCAACACCAATGTGGAGGAAGCATCAGCATTTTTCACAGCAGGTTCCTTTGGTTATATGGTTGGATCTTTCATTACTGGCTTTATTCATGGCAAGGTACAGTTGATGAATTAAGATTAAAAAATCAAAATGTAAAAAAATTGCTATTAAAAAAAAAAGGCTGAAAATGCTAAGTAAAATTTTTAAAACCAAATTCAAACTTTTTTTATGGTCAGATTATTTATAATTAAAATAATGCTGCGTCAATTATCTTAAACAATTCAAAACATTTTTTAAAGCTTTCCATGGAAATTTATATCATGAAAGTGTGAAAGGTAAAGTCTATTAGGATTAACTTAAAGTGAACTTTTATAAGTAAAAATTGATTTTGAAGATTAAGGTTTGTTAAGAGGGGGGTCACTCTTGGATACACAAATACTCAAACCTGCCTACATAAATTTTAAAAAAATGTTTTATAGTTATAGCATGAACAAAATTTAGTAATTTGGGCTAAAAATGTGTAATCAGACATTTTTATTTAAATAGCACTGTAATAATAAGCCTAGTTGTTTCTAATGTTAACTATGACTACCAAATATTTTAACCACTGCATCAATGTTAAGAAATAAGCTAGGCCTTCTCCACAAATTGTGTAGGTCTATAGTCTATATTAACTATACAGACTAAATATTTGTAAAGTTATAAATTTGTACATATTAAAATTGTGGCACTTCATTATTTGAATACCTGAGTCTATTGATGACAATAACTCATACATATTTGTTCCTCCTCAAATTTGTAATTTTGAAATTGGGTAAAAAATGCCTCCAAATTTTGTAACATTATGAATGTTTTGTTAAAGTAGGCAGGTCTGCAAATACTCAATGAAGAATGACTGAAGACATTGTGCTGGGATTGTAGTTTTAAAATGCAATCAGTGTCTGAAGTAGAAATAAAGGAATTAAAAAAATCTTGATTTTCACCCCCAAGACAAAAATTAATATTATATTATTTTATATTAGCTTTCTTAGACAAATAAAATATAGATTTAAAAAAAAGTTTGAACAAAAATAATAATTAATATTTACTTTAAAAAAATGTTTCTGAAACATAAAAGATAAAAAAAAAATAATTAACTGCAATATGTGTGAATGGAACTGAATAGCAGAGAGAGAGAGAGCTCAGAAGAAGTTTAGAAATTCAATGTGAATGAAATGACAGATTTTAATGTTTTAGATGCTAATGGTTTATCTGACTTAGTGTTTTCAACAGGAAAAAAATTATTGATTTATTTTTTGATAAAAAATAAATTGTTTATCTTTTAGTTGTTTTAGATAGAATGTTGGATTTTTGTTATATATATATTTTTTTAAAATCTTTGTTCTACTTTTAATTAGCTGAACAGCAATTTCTGCTTAGGAGTTATGTGTGTAGGATCTGGTCTGGCTGCTATTACTACACCACACTGTTCTCCTTATTATCTCATGATAGTAATTCGGTTTACTACCAACATGTTCTGCGGTGGAATAGAAAATTGTAAGTTTACATGAATGACATATAGTGGACATTTTGTCAAATGAATATTTATTATATATTTATAAAGAAACGGGCATTGGTTCTAGGTTTGAATCCTGGTGAAGGCTAGGAGTTGTTCATGGGTCTGGAGGGTGTCCCTGAGTCTACTCAGCTCTGATGGGTACCTGACATTAGTTGGGGCAAGGTAAAAGCAACTGTGCATTGTGCCAGCCACACAATCTCCTAGTATGTTTTGGTATCAGAAACTAGTCTACCTCACTGGCCCTTATGGATCCATTTGGTCCAACGTGATTACTTAAGTACTTACTATTAAAAAAAACAACATATTGTTTACATAATATATTTTTAAAAAATGTCTGTGTACTAAGGTTAAATTAATTTAATGTTAAATTACTGAAAGACTCATGAGATTCCACCCAACCTCATTAGATTCCAAATATCTTTTAGGATTCAGTAATGCCAGCCTGGCATTGTACTGGTTTCCCAATCACCCTGTCAGCTGTAAGTGAAATGAAAACTTACTATTTATAATACTTGGAACCCAGCTAACTTTATTTTATTGCAAACAGCGCAACCATGGGTCCAAAAAAAAGTTATTCAACTGAGCCAAAAAGGAAAGTAGAGTGAGAATGACAGTTGATTTGAAAAAAATACCTGTTTCCAGCCTGACTAACACAGGTATAACAAAATCAACCATATTGAACATTGAGAAAAACATGCAATAAAAAAGGCTAATTTAGCAAAGGAATGACGTTTTCTTTTATTTTTGGCTTAAGAATACAATAATTTGTGAAGAAGCAAAGTAGTTGTATGATGACCTTAATGTGAGACAGCCTTGGAAATTTATTTTTTTCTGCGTACAGTACTGTATATATCAGTTTTAATATATTTTATACTTCAAATATTGCTATTAGATTAATTTAATAGAAGCATTCATCTGTAGATCAGGATTGGATTAATCCAAATTAAATTATTTTTTATGGGAAAAATGGTTGTTTGCTATTGATACGAATTACATTTTGAACAATCTCCTGGAAAGTATTGTTTAATCTCCAGGAAAGTATTGTTTACAAAGATGGAGGTTCCACTGTATTTTACACATTGATTGTATAATGTTCATTATGAGCAATGTAAACAATGCCATGATCTTTAAACTTAACTCTTAATTTTTTCAGTGGTAAATGCTGAACATATGTTGATTTGGGGAAGTGAAGGGCAATCACTACTACAGCTGATTCATTTTACATTTGCTTTCGGAGGAGTCCTCACACCTTTGTTTACCGAGCCATTCCTTGCACCTAAAGATATTAAGAATTCCACGGCTTCTAGAACATTAGCTACAACTATTAGACCCATGCTTTTTAATTTAAGTCACCCAAATGCAACAAGTGATTCAATATTCACTTCCATGGAGACTAACAATACTAATAACATTTCGTATAGCTGGCCAGTATTGCTTAATGATATGAATAACACTTTGTACTTGACTGACAATGTTACACATACACCATATACCAGAACTACAAATGTACATTTTGCTTTTCTTATATCTGGTTCAATAGCCATCATGACATCTGTGCCCTTCTTTGTCATGATCTTCTTTGACAAAAAATCAACAAAAAAATCCATTGAGAAGTATACACAGCAAGCTTCTAGCAGAAAACTGTCCTGGCCATTGTATGTTTTTCTTATCATAACTATTTGTTTCTTTTATCTTATCTACTGCTGTGTGGAGGACACCTTCGCTTCATTTCTCATGACCTTTCTAGTCAATGAATACGTGCAAGTCTCAAAGTCAAAAGGTGCTTACATTACAACCTTCTACTGGGCGTCCTTTGCCATTGGCAGGTTCCTAAGTATTTTTGTATCCAAGTACATCATAGCCGTAAGGATAATTACAATATATACCATAATGATGGTACTGGCATATTCTGGCTTCGCAATATGCGCAGTGTTTGGGCAGATAGAAGGGCTGACGTTTTTCGCTGGCATGGCTGGTGTAGGGATGTCCGCTGTGTTTCCAGCTGGTATCTCGTGGGCTGAAACAGAGTTGCTCCAGGTCACAGGATGGATCTCATCCTTTATTCTCATTGGTAGCTCACTAGGCAGTATGATCAACCCACTGATCATAGGCACTCTCATGCAGGATCTATCCAACATGTGGTTTTGCTATGTTCTTCTAATCGAATCCTTCATCCTCTGCGCAGTGTTTGCATTTTTATTGCTGATCAATAGATGTTACATTAATAAAGTGTTTGGCATGCTTAGAGATAAGCGTTCATTTGAGATAGAAGTGAATTCTCCAAAGATCGGGGCTGATCCTGGCCTTTTAGTTTTAGAATATGATGAAGAAAAAAACAACACTATATGAATTTGTATCTTATAGTAGCCTATCTGTGATTTTATCATTACCTCTATAAACTATCATTATCATGACATTACATGATCTAATTATTGAGATTATATAATTATATTCTTATTTATTGTTTTCAGTCAAATGTTATTGTTGTGATTTTACACATAGTAATCTCCATACTTTTTATTACATAATTATAGAAGTTTTTATAAAATTTGTTAATTTAATTAACAATATTGTCATGACAATGATAAAAAAAAATTTCTCTTACACTGATATGTTTATTTCTTTCTAAATATTAATTGTAAAAATATTAAATAACGTAAATTATTTTATTTTGTCCTACATCTAATCCAAAGGAAATAATGACAAATTATTGTTATTGACTTTTGTGCCATTTGTTTACTGTATAAATTTAAATATTAAAAAACTAAAAATCGTTATTTGGTTATGCTTTTTTTCAAGAATAGCATTGTTTTGTAACTTGTTAATAATTTTTTTATCAAATCAAGGATATTAAAAAATGTTAACCACATAAATAATAATGTCCGGTACCCATCCGAGCTGGGTAGACTCAGAGACACCCTCCAATCCTGGGCAAAAATCCTAGCCTTCACCAGGATTTGAACCCATGACCTTCCAGCAAAACAATGTAGTATTTAGCAGAAAATGTAATGAATTAGATTTTGTTATCTAATGTGTTGTTAGGTTAATAATTGCAGTGGAGTTTGCTTTTCAAAGTTTTACAAATGCTAGTTGCTTTTCAGAGTTACTAAAAATGTGTGAACTTTTTTCTGTACCCCTGGACACAATGGTAATGTGAAAAGAGTATTCTCATTGATAAACGCTCAATGGACAAGAGAAAGAAACAGATTTTTAGTTCACTCAGGGCATCATTCTTAAAAAGTATAACTTGAAAAATCTCTCACATGTAGCCTTCAACAGTTGTATACATTTGTGCTTGCTAACAAGGATCTTCTGCAAAAAGTTGACTCGTCAAAGAAGTATGTTGTATAATTAAGAAAGATGATAATGTATTAACAGTAGAGTTGACTGTTTAATTTTCAACTAATATAGTATTGTTGCATTTTGAAAAAAAAATCAATTGAATTCACACAAATTTTTTTTTACAATACTTTTTCTTAATTTACTGATTGATAATTATTGGCAACCATTGTAGTAAAATTATACTGACTGCTGGTTAAATCCGCATTCAATTGAAAAAAAAATAAATTATTTAAATGAAACACTTAATGTGTCCTCCATTTGGTTCCCATATGTCCTCCTTTGTCCACCTTTTTGTCTCTCTCTGTCCTCCTTTTGGTACCCATGTATCTGGCAACCCTACCTATATGGGCCCTGAAAGTTCTATTGCAGGTATTGCAAACAAATAGGTGGCCGTGGAGTCTGGAAGCGCCTTGCAAATCTGCTTGGCTTTTCTATCTGTTAGCTTTTTGTTCGGCCCTGGAGATTCTGTTGTTTTCCACAAACTGTGCCCCAATATTTTGCCACCTGCATCTGTCGGCCGCCAGTGCCTCCCATCTGTCTGGGACCACGTCTAATGCTTTTAAGGTTGCTTTCGGACTGGCTTTGAATCTCTTTTTTTAGCCGCTGGTTCTTTTTTTACTGTATGCTAAATAGGAGCTTCTTCTGGAATCTATGATCTGGGATTCTCCCTAAATGACCAGCGCTTGAGATTTCAGAAGCTGAGTTTGAATGCTAGACAAGCCAGTCCTGAGAAGCACTTCTGTGTCTGGTACCTTATCTTGCCATAATAATTTTAGTAATTTGCAAAGACAACAAACATGGAAGTGATTGAGTTGTTTTGCATGCCTACTATACACTGTCTATGTTTTGCTCGCAACAACTAATGACTTACAACTTTAAAAAATTGTTTGTTGTTTACTTAGATATTTACAATATAGATATTACAGATAGAACATCATCACTGTTCACTTTAAACTATTCTCACAACAGTGTATTTATTATTTAATACAATAAATTGTATCATAAAGGAGTTATCTGTACAAATGACCAATTATCTTCTCTGATAATTTATTTAAAAAAAAACAATTGTGGTCTCACGACCGGGGGCCATCCAACTGTTAGTTGTAGGCTCAAAAGCCAGGGTAAGGGAGTGAGGTTTTTCTACTGTAATTATTCTGAATAATCAAGCTAAATCTTATAAATTGATTTTTATAGTTTGGCAAAATTATTGCAACATATTAAAGTTGATTTTTATGACATATGTGTTAAAAAAATATTTTTTTAATAAGGTAGAAGCTTTTTGATGTATATTAAAAAAATAACTGGGTTTAATTATAAAAGTAATTGACCGTTTAAAATCTTAAAAAAATAAAACAGGGTGTCATTATCTTCTTTGTTTGCTAAATCTAATTTTTAACAAGACCTTATTCTTCACTTATTCTCTTCTGTTTCTTGATTTCAGCTACTTCCAGATTTAGATTATGATAAAAATATGACTGTGCATTGTGTCTACAATGGACCAGAACTCCTGGATTACAAGCAGTGGTCTCTAAAAGAATTCATCAGAAGACAAACTGAACTGGAATCCTAAACAAATTGTTTCAATTTTTAAACAGCCCACTTTTTCACAGATTAGAATTGTTTAATTCCCTATTGAGGAAATGTATGAAAATAAATACTCAAGATTGCAATTAGAGTTAAGGTGATTTATAAAAATTGACACTAGACTTATTAGCTGGAATTTATGGTGTACTTTTTTTTTAAAGTAGGGCTAAATTTGAGTTGTTTCACATAAGTGGTTTCAGATGTTACAATTTTTAAAATCTACTTAAAAAACAACAATTTTTAAAAATATATTTATTCTATTTAATTAGGTAAATACAAAAACAAATATTTAAATTTCTGAGCATTTTGTTTTATAAAACTTGAATGTAAATATTTGTATTAATTACTGATTATAAGGAAAATTGTGCATGAAATCTAGCACATCTTCAAAATCTTGACAAAAATATTACATTATAGACAGATCACATACTTACATAAAACCACAACTCAAAGATTCAAAATGATCAAACCTTATAACCATTTCATTTAAACAAAATTGACTAAGTTTTAAAAAATGTGGAATAAAATGTATTACTGTTAAAGGTTTATGGACTGTACTTTTTTCCTTATGGTTAGCAAGTTAAGTATAGGCATACTTGTTTTTAATAAACTTTAACTAAGGTTGTATTAAATTGCATACTAACCAACAATATTGTAGGAGGCACATTGGTTCTAATCCCGGTGAAGATCAGTATTTTTTGTCCTGGTCAGGAGGGTGTCCCTGTGTCTACCCAGCTCTGATGGGTACCTGACCTTAGTTGGGGTAAAGGAAAGGCGGATGTGCGTTGTGCTGGCCCCACAATCACCTAGTATGCCGTGGCCACAAAAACTGGTTATGGCTGCTTCACTTGTCCTATTATGAATTGGTCCGAAGGGTACTTTACTTACTTTACAACAATAATGTACTTGCAGTAAGCAACGCTTATTGTGATTATAACCACTTATTGCGATTATAACGGGTTATAAGAATCAAATGGATTTTTAAAACAAAACCTGTTTCTAAATCATGCCATTGTCTCCATTTGTTTTTCTTTTTAATGAATTACTCTTAAGGATTTAAATATCAATTATTTGCATGCCTTAGTGCACTGTACTGAGTGATGATGTTGACATCAAGAATTCCGCACACTCAATATAATGTGTTTTGTTTTCATGACAAATTTTCCATGTACAATATACCGTACTTCCTTTTTTTATGTTTGTATATGATTTTCTGTACATCGATAGTTATACTACAACGGCCCATTGTCTTAAAAATGTTTCCTGTTGATTTTGTTTTTAGATTTTCTGACAGTAAATTATTTTTCATTGAAATTTTTTTCTGTTCACTTTTTAATTAAATAAAAAAGTACTTTTTAACAATTTATTGAGCGTAATATGATTAATAATGGCTAAAATATTTTTAGTACCGTAAGGCCAAGAATATATACCGGTAGCGACAATCTTGCATAAAAACAAGCATATAATTTTATATACAGTATATTTCATTCTCACTAATGCTATTCGACTTCACAAGCCTGAAGAGCAGGTTTCATCAGGAAATGATAAAAAGCCATTTAGTAGAAAAGGATAAAAAGTTAATAAAGTAACTTTTAAATTGCCCTCAGTGATAGGAGGGTAAATGTTGCTGTTATCCGCAAGCAGTTAAACTGTTCAATAATACAAGACAGAAGCGTCTTATAAGATCATAATTGTAATAATTTTCCTTATACAACGCTGTTTTTTCATTAATTTTCATTGTTGTGTCTTACTATTATTGTAATGTAATTTTTTTTTGTAGATGTCACATTCAACATCACATATTTTCGATGTAAAACGCATTGACTGAATAAAATTGAATTTGAATTTGAACATAATGAAACAAGTTCAAATAATTAACTACACATTTTAATTTTTGCTATAAAAATGTTTGTTTTTCTAAAGTAGTTTAAGAAGAGAATTACGCATGCTTAACATTATACTAATTATAGTAGCCTACATTTTTAACTATCATCAAGAACATAGGTTCTCAACGGGGGCGATGAGAAGCTTTAGGGGGGGCGATAACATTCCCGGGGGCGATGAAGGGCAAATGAATTATGATGTAAACGCAAGTGCTACTAAGTATCTGATACCTATCCCCCAACAGTAGGCATACATATTATTGCACAAATAAGAATCGTAATGACTTTTCGATGAAGTAGGGGTTAGTATTTGGCAAATATGGTATACGGCCGTCTCGTCTAATGGTTGATTCACCGGACTGTCGCCTTGACATCTGCTAATATTACTCTTTTGATCTGTTTGTATTGCTGAGATGTCCTTTTTAATGCGTTTGAATCCTTCGTAAATAGGTAACCACAACAGCTGTGCGGTATAGATACGTAGTAATCATACAAACTGGGTAGTTATTGTAATGCTTCAAAATATTCATATAAATTCTTTAGTCATACAATATTTAAACAATTTTAAAATAATTTTTTTACAGTTCTATCATATCATTTTAAAGTTATAAATGCAAGCCATTTAGTTTTTTAAAAAAGAAAAAAAAATGAAATATTACCTCAAATGAAACGGGTTAATTATCTCCCTTTAAGTAACAAATGTTTCCGCTAAAATTAAGTTGGGGGGGGGGGGGGGCGGTGAGCGGAAAAAAAATGTAAAAGGGGGCGGTGAGCCGAAAAAGGTTGAGAACCTATGATCAAGAATGTTGATTGGACTGTACCTAGCCATGTATGTGTCAGTAACAAATAAAGCTTATATAACTGTCCATCTCTATGAGGCTTTCTAGTTATCAGTAGCTTATTGGCTGATTGTACCAATACACAGAGGGCAGTAAAGATGGAATGTGAGTTCTTAATTTTAAGCACAATATTTGGGTGTTTTGGCTTTTTAGTGCATGGGTTTTGATGGTCAGCTTTTCATTGTGCCACACTCTCTGTGGTAATCTAGACATTGCTGTCGACTCAGATGGTATGTACATAACGTGTAGATGGCGGATGGCAGAATCCCTAAAGACAGATCTAGCAACATGAAAGAGGACTGCAGGCCGGCCCCACCTTCGATTCAAGGATGTCTGCAATAGTGCCTTGGAGCCCTAGCCATAAATACAAATAGCTGGGAGGAAATTGCCCGAGACATGTCCAACTGACAAAAACAAGCGTTGACCTCCGGGCTGGAAGTAGGAGAACACAATCTGCAACACGAGAAGCGCACTAGGAGGAGGGGACTGGAAGACCAGCCAATGACTGATGCTACCCTCTTGTGCTTAGGATTGTACAGCCACAGCAGAAGTTGCAAGGCCAAGAGCTCACACTCTGTGAAGCCGTCTGGCCCAGTGGTTAGTTCACCGGCCTGTCAACCAAAAACCAACGGACAGGTCGCGGGTTCTATCCCGACGGATCCCTGTCGCCCTGCAGGAGTTTTGGGCCTAGTGGACGTAATAATCTTCTATGGGGACGTCCATTAATTACGTCAACAAAATAGGGGGGAGGGGAGGTCTGAAAAAGTTTGACAATTGTTGACAAGGGGGAGGGGGGAGGTCAAAAAAAGTTGACGTCAACAATGTTACTTTTTTTAAATAAAAAAATGATACAAATTTATTACAAAATTCTAGGCTACATTTGTCATGTGCCACTTACATAGCAGACATTTATAGACATGTTTTTAAGTTAATACTAATATATTAATTAAAATTACGGATGCTACATTTGACATGTCCTTTTTGTGCTCATCTTGTTAGTTTGTAGATCTATGTATGAGAGGAAAGTGGAAACTAATGCAATTGTTAGCACGGCAAAATGACCGACCAATTGTAAAAAACGTCACCTTCGCTGTAGTCTAGCGAGCCATTGTGACTGGAATAACAAAATAACATAAACACACCAACAAACATTCTGCAGAGTACGTTCAGAAACAGAAACCCTGTTTTTTGCCGCTCAGTAGGCCTACATCTAAATTAGGCGCCGTTCTGTTATTGAGTCCTGAAAGGACTATGAACACCGTCCGAGAGTCGACTGCTTTAATTCAACGCCCATGGTTGAGTCTTTTCCAAGTTCCAACCCTTGAAACCATGTTTGGATCAGCGTTAGCAGGCCATGCACTCCGACATGGAAAGATATGAATAGGCAGGCTTTGTCTTACAGGGCGGTCGCTTGTTGGGTCGGCTTGCTCTGTTCGGATTCCCCTTTTACGAACGTTCATTTGCTCGAGCCATCCATGGCTTGCCTCGTATTCCTGTAATGTGGGCTGACGGTGTGTTGGCCGAGCGGATTTTGTCTGACACGGGGATGTCATCCCCTCAAGGCCACCTTTGATAGCAGCCGTTTTTACAGGACGTTTTGTATAGGCCATACCTTTCCGTACGTTGCATTAGCCCCAACCCCGGAGACGCCAGAAATCGGACAGTGGGTACCTCACAGGCCCCCCCCCCCCCTGCAAATGGAAGAACAGAACAAGCCGATTAATCTCCAGACTTGCAGCTTGGGATACCACGCCTCTCTCCGTCACTTACAGAGATGGGAGTGGAAGTATATCGGCGACCGCTTGTCCCATGCATTAGCTCACTGGTCAGACTCGGGGAACCAAGAGAGAAGGTCTCAAAAAAAAAAAAAAAGGACGAGCCCGTCTTGTGTCCAGGGCGTAACGTTTAGGGTTGGGCTCAGCTCTTTCCCATGCGTTCGTCCGCTGGTGTATTCTTAATGGGAACGTATCGGCGGTTTACACACTTCGCCAGCTTTGGGGCTCATAGGTACAGAAGTGAAATTAGGCGCCAGAGACTGGCGTTCGTTATATATACACCATGTAAGCGATAGCTGGGATTGGCAATATAACTAAAGACAACAATAGGCCCTCTCTGAGACTATATATATGTTTGAATTGTCTCTGAAAGTTTGACAGTTGTTGACAAGGGGGAGGGGGGAGGTAAAAATCGCCAAAAAATTGTTGACGTAATTAATGGACGTCCCCTATCTAGAAGGAACGTCTGTAAACTTATAAGGCACATTAGGCTATATTTAATTCCGTGGTCTTGCGACACAATCACAAATGGAAGCCAACTATACTTATAGGCTTATAGGCTACATGGGCAGGTCCTATATGTTTATACAACACACATTGGATTTTTAATACATGGATAAGCCCTATATGTTTATGCAACACAAAAAAGCGAGCACTTAATTTTTAGACTTAGTCGACTTAGAGATAATGACTTTTCATCTTTATATTTAAGACAAGTTGGGAGTTTCGGGTTTACAAACACTTGGCTAAACCTTATTAGAATGCAGGTCCTATAATACTATTATAAATTAAATTATTAAATATATATTTTTTTAAATCAGCGACTTAGTAGGCCTATAATAAATAGTAATAGATTAAACCCAAACGTTAACATGTCTTTTAAAAAACATCATTGTAATAATATAATGTTAATATTATAATATATTTAGTCAGTGAGGAAAAAAAGTTCAGTGGGAGCTTGCAACAAAGATTGAGGCAAACTTTAGTAAAATTATAATTTCGATTTTTTGTTTTGTATTTTGAACAGGTTATAAGACGTGTTACGTGTACTACTTGACTTGAGGTCTGCTTATAATTATAATAAATTATAAATGACAAGAGTAGAACTTAGCGGGCCAATAGACTACACCAACTAATGCAACTTCGACCAGTTTCTAACTTCGACCGATTTCTATCTATTAGATAAGTCTAGTATCTAGACCTAGTCCTAGTGGGAAAAAAACTTTGGCTTACATTAGTTTAAACAATACAATCACAGTATTTACACTTGATCTGCATCCTATGCCTTTAGTCACTTTAGATAAGATCACATTTTTTATTGTTTTTTATCAGCCATTTGTGAACGCCGTGTAAGTGTAGGCTACCACTTACACTACACGTGCGTTAAAAAATGCACTCTACTTTACAATTGTGAACAAAATCTCAATGAGGCTTATAATTTGTACGGTGCCTGTCGTATAGTCATAGTATAGCCACTACCACTACTGATGGAATAAGGTCTTAAGTCTAATGAGACTACAGACACTCGCAGCTAGGTCTTACTTTAAGCTTAACTTATGCAGACACTCGCAGCTAGGTCTTACTTTAAGCTTAACTTATAAGCTACACTATCGCAAGTCTAGAGACGACAGTGACAGTGCTACTGTTATAGACTTGATTGGAGGCAGAAACGCCTACCTCTAATTAATATACCATTAACTTTAAGTTAAGACAAAGATTGAATAGAGTTAAAGAAAGCCAGAGATGGAGCAACAACAGCCTTTCACAGAAAATAGTCAGCAAGGCCCTAGCAACTCTAAGTCTATGGGTGCATTAGAAAGGCTAAAGACAGACTTATCTTACAGAAAACGAGTGTTTCATTCATTGTTAATGACACTTGCCAGCTTAACATTGGTAGGCCTATTTTATATAGTAAATATTTTAATTATTCATTATAACTTACATTAAACAAAGCTTATTAAAAGAATATAGTTCATATAGATAATATAAGCTCTGGCACAATTTAAGCCAGGCTATGCCCAAATTACTCACTACCTAAAATATATATAATAAACTAGGCCTATAATGTTTTTAATAGTTAAATTCAATTCAAAATAAGAAGCTGATCTAGACTTAGGGTAGGCCTATAAAAAGAAATAAAAAATTGTAATGAATTTAAACCTATGTAGCCCACCTTATACATGTTGATAAGAACTTTTAAGAAGTAGCCTAATTTAAAAAAATCAAACAATGTATAGAATAGTATGGGCCTATATATAATAGGTTTTTATGAAAATACATTATAATTATTTCTAACAAAAATAACTGTATGATATATCTTATCTTCTTATCTTATACATTACAGACGCTCCTTCTATAAAGAAGATTATTGCGTCCTACGCTCATCCGTGGTCCGAGTCTAGTCTTGCATTTTTATTAATGTTTTAAATGATGTTAGGTTATTGGTTTTCCTGGTTTGTTCAGGCAACCCATTCCATGCCCGAATGCCACTCGGGAAGAAAGAGTACTTATATGCATTTGTTCTCGCATAAGGGACAAGGAAGGTGTTTTTGTCTTTATGTTTATCTGAGCTTTGCAACAGATTGTTATTGGGTTGTATTTCTAAATTAGAGTTTAATGCCTTATGTATTATTACTACTTTACTCTTTGCCCTTCTGTCCTCTAGTGTTTCTAGGTTTAGTGATTTGACTAATGGTGTTACTCTTGTCAATTGGGAATATTCACTAGTTATAAACCTTGCAGCTCTTTTTTGAATTTGTTCTAATTTTTTAATGTTTTCTTTAGTTGATGGGTCCCATACAGATCCTGCATATTCTAGTATATGCCTAACTAATGTGAGATAGCATTTTAGTTTTATATTCTTATTACATTTGTAAAAGTTCCTTTTTATGAATCCTAATGTTTTGTTTGATTTTTTAATTACTTCATCAATGTGAGGGTTCCAAGATAACTTATCATTTATTATTACTCCTAGATACTTAGCATTGCTAGTTTGAGTTAGTTCTTTACCATGAATGAAGTAGTTTGTTATTATTTGTTTCTTTTTCTTGGATACCCTTATTAGTTGGCATTTTTCTGGGTGAAAAGACATACTCCAGTTTGATTCCCATTTTTGTAGTTCATCTAGGTCTTTTTGTAAAAGTTCACTATCTTTTCCTGTCTTTATTATTCTATAAATTATGCAATCATCAGCAAATAATCTTACTTTTGTGCCTGTGTTGATGCAATTTGGCAGATCATTAATGTAAATTAGAAATAGTAGGGGCCCTAGAACAGTTCCTTGTGGAACTCCTGAGTTTACTGTTATTGGTGATGACTTAGAGCCATTTATTATCACTGTTTGTTCTCTGCCTATAAGAAAGTCCTGAATCCACTGATGTAAGGGACCAGAGATGCCAAAGTATTTAAGTTTTTTAAGAAGACTAGAATGATGAACTTTATCAAATGCTTTTGAAAAATCTAGTAATATAGCATCAATTTGGTTGTTATTATCTAATCCCTTAGACAAGTCATCTATTAAGCCTATCAATTGAGTCTCACATGATCTATTTTTCCTGAAGCCATGTTGGTGTGGGCACAGTGCATTTAGTTTGTCTAGATGATTTACTATACTACTATATATTATATGTTCTAGTAATTTACATGTTATGCTTGTTAGAGAAACAGGTCTATAATTTCCGGGGTCAGATTTATCTCCTTTTTTGATTTATCTCCTTTATATGAACACAAACATGAAACTAAAATCCTACCTAACATTATCATTAACATTATAGTTAAAAATATGCATCTTCTGTCAGTTTAAACCCATCAACTAGAAAAAGCCTTAAAAATATTAGAACAAATCCAGAAATTAATTACAATTTATGTGAATATTCACACCATTAGTAGCCTACCTTTTATTAATTAAAACACTAAATCTAGAAACACTTCATTCAGGAAAAGGGGGCTTGGTGGTCAAGCTGCAACACATTCGGCTGGAGTACTGAAGATACTTGAATCATGGTAAAAGCTAGGACCGGCTATGATTTTTTTTCTGGGTCTTGAGGGCACCTGACATTAGTTGGGGAAAGTAAAGGCTGATGTCAAACTTGTAAGCATTATAAAGAGCTAAAATACTTGTTGCTTAAGTTAATAAGAATGTCTCACATCTGACAATATATCAAATTTTAGTGACTGTTGTTTCTTTAACATATATGTATATGATTGCAAGGAGTATAACATATTGAATATTGGTCTATATTTTTGCTCTAGGGCGTTATTTTTGGACAGCAAGGGCCTTCATTTCTGGACTTGCAGATCATAACCAACACCAATGTGGAGGAAGCATCAGCATTTTTCACAGCAGGTTCCTTTGGTTATATGGTTGGATCTTTCATTACTGGCTTTATTCATGGCAAGGTACAGTTGATAAATTAATATTAAAAAATCAAAATGTAAAAAAATTGCTATTAAAAAAAAAAGGCTGAAAAATGCTAAGTAAAATTTTTAAAACCAAATTCAAACTTTTTTTATGCTTAGATTATTTATAATTCAAATAATGCTGCGTCAATTATCTTAAACAATTCAAAACATTTTTTAAAGCTTTCCATGGAAATTTATATCATGAAAGTGTGAAAGGTAAAGTCTATTAGGATTAACTTAAAGTGAACTTTTATAAGTAAAAATTGATTTTGAAGATTAAGGTTTGTTAAGAGGGGGGTCACTCTTGGATATACAAATACTCAAACCTGCCTACATAAATTAAAAAAAATGTGTTAAAGTTATAGCATGAACAAAATTTAGTAATTTGGGATAAAAATGTGTAATCAGACATTTTTATTTAAATAGCACTGTAATAATAAGCCTAGTTGTTTCTAATGTTAACTATGACTACCAAATATTTTAACCACTGCATCAATGTTAAGAAATAAGCTAGGCCTTCTCCACAAATTGTGTAGGTCTATAGTAGGGATGTTAAAACCGTTTTTTTTTCAAAACCGGTTTTCGGATCTACAAAACCGGTTTAAAACCGGATTTTGGTTCCCCCCCCTACGCAATGTCACAAGTCACAGGCCGGAAAAGCCAAATGTGCGTAGCTTTGTAGGAATATTTGAAAAATAGATCAAACTTAATTAGTGTTTGCTGGGTATTCAACAGGTTGATTTGTCTTACAATATGATTTTGTACACCTTACCATAACATTCTTTAGAACAAAAATAAAATCTGGGCTAATTGATTAAAACCGATAAAAGCTTTTAATAGTGATAAAAAAAAGGTGTACACCGTGGAATTAGATCTAGATTTGTAAAACAATGTATTGAGCACAATGATCGCGTGGCACCAATGAAAAGAATGTGTATTTAAAAGCGCCGTTCTTAATAAAGCACAGACGCGGTTTCTAGCCGAATTGTTCAGGGTCAAAGGACAAAAGTAGTTTGCGTCTCTTTATTGCGTAGGCTACATCAAAGTGTCCGTCGTCGTCGTCGGCATTTGTCAGTCTCGAGAGACGATGGTGTAGCTTCATCAAAGAGAAGCGGAAATCTAAAAGATGAGCCGACAAGTACAAAAAAAATCCTGTTAATTGTAACTGTAACTTAACATTTGGTTTGATGTTGTTTTTATCGCAAGCCATAGTTGGTATTTGGAGAAAAAGGAAAGACAATATCTAAGACAAATTAGATTCATTTCCATCAGAACAAAAAAAAACACACAAAAAAAAAAGTGTGCTACTTGAAGTAATGATTACCTTCCCACCAACAAACCGAAATCCGGTTTTGAAAATCAAAACCGGTTTTCAGTTTCAAAACCGGAATCCGGTATTCCGGTTTTCGTTTAACATCTCTAGTCTATAGTCTATATTAACTATACAGACTAAATATTTGTAAAGTTATAAATTTGTACATATTAAAATTGTGGCTCTTCATTATTTGAATACCTGAGTTTATTGATGACAATCATGCATATTTGTTCCTCCTCAAATTCGTAACTTTGAAATTGGGTAAAAAATGCTTCCAAATTTTGTAACATTATGAATGTTTTGTTAAAGTGAGCAGGTCTGCAAATACTCAATGAAGAATGACTGAAGACATTGTGCTGGGATTGTAGTTTTAAAATGCACTCAGTGTCTGAAGTAGAAATAAAGGAATTTAAAAAATCTTGATTTTCACCCCCAAGACAAAAATTAATATTATATTATTTTATATTAGCTTTCTTAGACAAATAAAATATAGATTAAAAAAAAATGTGTGAACAAAGATAACAATTAATATTTACTTTAAAAAAATGTTTCTGAAACATAAAAGATAAAAATAATAATTAACTGCAATATGTGTGAATGGAAGTGAATAGCAGAGAGAGAGAGAGATCAGAAGAAGTTTAGAAATTCAATGTGAATGAAATGACAGATTTTAATGTTTTAGATGCTAATGGTTTATCTGACTTAGTGTTTTCAACAGGAAAAAATTTATTGATTTATTTTTTGATAAAAAATAAATTGTTTATCTTTTAGTTGTTTTAGATAGAATGTTGGATTTTTGTTATATATATATTTTTTTAAAATCTTTGTTCTACTTTTAATTAGCTGAACAGCAATTTCTGCTTAGGAGTTATGTGTGCAGGATCTGGTCTGGCTGCTATTACTACACCACACTGTTCTCCTTATTATCTCATGATAGTAATTCGGTTTACTACCAACATGTTCTGCGGTGGAATAGATACTTGTAAGTTTACATGAATGACATATAGTGGACATTTCGTCAAATGATTATTTATTATATATTTATAAAGGAACGGGCATTGGTTCTAGGTTTGAATCCTGGCGAAGGCTAGGAGTTGTTCATGGGTCTGGAGGGTGTCCCTGAGTCTACTCAGCTCTGATGGGTACCTGACATTAGTTGGGGCAAGGTAAAAGCAACTGTGCATTGTGCCAGCCACACAATCTCCTAGTATGTTTTGGTATCAGAAACTAGTCTACCTCACTGGCCCTTATGGATCCATTTGGTCCAACGTGATTACTTAAGTACTTACTATTAAAAAAAACAACATATTGTTTACATAATATATTTTTAAAAAATGTCTGTGTACTAAGGTTAAATTAATTTAATGTTAAATTACCCAGTTGAAGATCTGCTCAGGTGAAATCTTAGTAAACAGAAAAGTTTTTGTTTGCTTACTGAAAGACTCATGAGATTCCACCCAACCTCATTAGATTCCAAATATCTTTTAGGATTCAGTAATGCCAGCTTGGCATTGTACTGGTTTCCCAATCACCCTGTCAGCTGTAAGTGAAATGAAAACTTACTATTTATAATACTTGGAACCCAGCTAACTTTATTTTATTGCAAACAGCGCAACCATGGGTCCAAAAAAAAGTTATTCAACTGAGCCAAAAAGGAAAGTAGAGTGAGAATGACAGTTGATTTGAAAAAAATACCTGTTTCCAGCCTGGCTAACTCAGGGTGGTACCGGTATAACAAAATCAACCATATTGAACATATTGAGAAAAACATGCAATAAAAAAGGCTAATTTAGCAAAGGAATGACGTTTTCTTTTTTTTTGGGCCTAAGTTTAAGAATACAATAATTTGTGAAGAAGCAAAGTAGTTGAACGATGACCTTAATGTGAGACAGCCTTGGAAATAAATTTTTTTCTGCGTACAGTACTGTATATATAAGTTTTAATATATTTTATACTTCAAATATTGCTATTAGATTAATTTAATAGAAGCATTCATCTGTAGATCAGGATTGGATTAATCCAATTTAAATTATTTTGTATGGGAAAACGAATTACATTGTGAACAATCTCCTGGAAAGTATTGTTTAATCTCCAGGAAAGTATTGTTTACAAAGATGGAGGTTCCACTGTATTTTACACATTGATTGTATAATTTTTATTATGAGCAATGTAAAAAATGCCATGATCTTTAAACTTAACTCTTAATTTTTTCAGTGGTAAATGCTGAACATATGTTGATTTGGGGAAGTGAAGGGCAATCACTACTACAGCTGATTCATTTTACATTTGCTTTCGGAGGAGTCCTCACACCTTTGTTTACCGAGCCATTCCTTGCACCTAAAGATATTAAGAATTCCACGGCTTCTAGAACATTAGCTACAACTATTGGACCCATGCTTTTTAATTTAAGTCACCCAAATGCAACAAGTGATTCAATATTCACTTCCATGGAGACTAACAATACTAATAACATTTCGTATAGCTGGCCAGTATTGCTTAATGATATGAATAACACTTTGTACTTGTCTGACAATGTTACACATACACCATATACCAGAACTACAAATGTACATTTTGCTTTTCTTATATCTGGTTCAATAGCCATCATGACATCTGTGCCCTTCTTTGTCATGATCTTCTTTGACAAAAAATCAACAAAAAAATCCATTGAGAAGTATACACAGCAAGCTTCTAGCAGAAAACTGTCCTGGCCATTGTATGTTTTTCTTATCATAACTATTTGTTTCTTTTATCTCATCTACTGCTGTGTGGAGGACACCTTCGCTTCATTTCTCATGACCTTTCTAGTCAATGAATACGTGCAAGTCTCAAAGTCAAAAGGTGCTTACATTACAACCTTCTACTGGGCGTCCTTTGCCATTGGCAGGTTCCTAAGTATCTTTGTATCCAAGTACATCATAGCCGTAAGGATAATTACAATATATACCATAATGATGGTACTGGCATATTCTGGCTTCGCAATATGCGCAGTGTTTGGGCAGATAGAAGGTCTGACGTTTTTCGCTGGCATGGCTGGTGTAGGGATGTCCGCTGTGTTTCCAGCTGGTTTCTCGTGGGCTGAAACAGAGTTGCTCCAGGTCACAGGATGGATCTCATCCTTTATTCTCATTGGTAGCTCACTAGGTATGATGATCAACCCACTGATCATAGGCACCCTCATGCAGGATGTATCCAACATGTGGTTTTGCTATGTTCTTCTAATCGAATCCTTCATCCTCTGCGCAGTGTTTGCATTTTTATTGCTGTTCAATAGATGTTACATTAATAAAGTGTTTGGCATGCTTAGAGATAAGCGTTCATTTGAGATAGAAGTGAATTCTCCAATGAACGGGGCTGATCCTGGCCTTTTAGTTTTAGAATGTGATGAAGAAAAAAAAAACACTATATGAATTTGTATCTTATAGTATCTGTGATTTTATCATTACCTTTATAAACTATCATTATCATGACATTCCATGATCTAATTATTGAGATTATATAATTATATTCTTATTTATTGTTTTCAGTCAAATGTTATTGTTGTGATTTTACACATAGTAATCTCCATACTTTTTATTTCATAATTTTAGAAGTGTTTATAAAATTTGTTAATTTAATTAACAATATTCGTCATGACAATGATAAAAAAATTTTTCTCTTAATTGTAAAAATATTAAATAACGTAAATTATTTTATTTTGACCTACATCTAATCCATAGCAAATAATGACAAATTATGGTTATTGACTTTTGTGCCATTTGTTTACTGTATAACATTTTTTTTATAAATTTAAATATTAAAAAACTAAAAATTGTTACCCGGTATTTGGTTATGCTATTTTTCAAGACTAGCATTGATTTGTAACTTGTTAATAATTATTTATCAAATCAAGGATATTAAATGTAAACCACATAAATAATTATGTCTTTGTATCAATTTTTTTTTTAATTTGATGTTTATATTCAGGTGTAAAAGATGGTACTGGCATATTATTGACTTTTGTGACATTTGTTTATTGTGTGAATTTTTTTATTTAAATATTAAAAAATACAAATTGTTACCTTGTTATGCTATTTTTCAAGACTAGCATTGCTTTGTAACTTGTTAATAATTATATATATATATCAAATCAAGGATATTAAAAAATCTAAAGCACATATAATTATAATAATGTCTTTGTATCAATTTTGTTTCAAATTTGATTTTTATATTCAGAGGTAAAAGATGAGCCAGCTTTTATTGTTTGAAAGTGACAATAACATGCAATATGTATGCACCGGTATAGAAAAAAAAAAGAAGAAAAAACCATGTTGTCACTCATTAAACTGGATATGTTCTTTTTTTTACATTCTCTATATGTGGTCTTCATCTGTTAATGATTTTGTTGAACTATTTGTGAAGCCTGAAGTTTAAAACTTTCCAACTGCGTCCAAAAATGTTCACTGTTGTTGCAAACATCTTGACAAGATGCACCACCTTTTACAGCTTCATCACTGCCTTTAGAGTCAATCCCACTTTTACTTAAGCAGGACACAGCTGATGCAGAGGTTCCTTTCTCTGAATCGTCTTTCTTCACCCAAGCTTGTAGTAAACTGTTGGAAACGTCATATTTCAGTAAGGCCGGGATCTTAGTGATGAGATCAGAGCAAGATGTAAGCAAGTTGTTAATAGCTGGAGCTTGTGAGATGGTTAGATTTGATGTTAAAACTGGGCAGTTTGATAACTTTGGTAATATACTTGAGTGAACACTGAATAGAAAAGAAAAAAAAAAGATGTATATATTTTATAATTAGATATACATTTGCAAGTTTTAAAAAATATCATTGAACATTATCTTCAGAAGCATAAACTTGTGATACCAGTATTTGTGTAATATTTACCTTGGAAAATTGTTAAGTTTTAAGTCAGATATATCTAAAATTATTGATTTAATTATGCATCTGTTAGTACTGTCACATTGGAACTGGCATATAACTAAATGTAGAAACCACAAATAAACAGATGTCAGATGACTGTAGATTTATGTATAGTGGAAGTACCTTAAATTGCCATTAAGTTTTCCAGCAGCCAGTGACATTTTCAAAGCCTCTTTGAAAGCTGAATTAAATCCCTTTTGCAAGCATTGATCATATCCTTCTTCCATACCAAGTCGATAGCCTTCCTAAAAGATGAACAAAAATTTATTGAATGAACCAGTGGGCTATTTTCTAAAGGGGGTAAAATTATGCATTTGTTCTATTAACTGCACCCTGGAAAAATGTCTGGCTTCGCCCCCGATGCTTAGTAATTTATTTTATTTTCCCTTTTATTTATCAGTTTATTTTCATCGCTACTAATTTGAATAAAACTGTTTATTTTTCTATTTTAACTATAAAGAATTTGATTCAGTTGCTTTAAGTTTTTTCTCAGTTAATTTTGTAATAATATTTTTGGTCTGATTTGTATTTAATATACAGAGTTATGCAACTTGACTCAAAGGTTGGAGGGATTATGGCTGGCAAATGAATAAGGGGGTAAGGGTTAAGGATTTCACCACCTAATAAACTTTCAGGGCTCATCCAATTCATCCATACCCTTGTAAAGTTAATTTAAATTTCTCTAAGAACGTGTCGTTTATTTAGCGGCTTTCTGTAGTGCTTAGGGCACTTAGAGTGTGTATGTGATCCCAATCAACATGGCTCCCTAAACAACGAAGGTGTAGTTTTTTATCGCTCGGTCAGTTGCTTCACTAAGGAAAAATTGCTTCATTGTCCACCTATACACACATAATAACTAAAGAAACACAAAAAGGACATATGGCAGGGGGGGGGGGGGCAAACCTAACGTCAATTTAAAATCAGATTGTTAGTTTTTGAAAAAAAACACTATATTAACATCCATAATTTAGACAAAAAAGTTTTCATGATGTGCTGTGTTAACTACTAGTATGTAACATTGTGTAGCAGAATAATTTTGAATAATCCCTTGTAGATGCATAAAAAAGTATAGAGCCTATTACCCACAATACCAAAATGCTCATATGGTGTACATAATATGCTATAGCCATGGATATAATGGCATTATATATCATATTCTGAATAGGCTACAGGTCACGAATCTCTTATTCTTATTACTCTTAGGGACATGAATTTGGCTTTTGTTCCTGAGATTAGTTCCTGCTTTAAATTTAAGTAAGTAGGTAGACTATCCCAGTGTTAAGACTTAAATTAAAAGTAGACTTTACAGATGCTCCTATACTCTATAGGCCCATAGGGCCACTATCATAGGCCCTAAACTTAAACTCCTAAACTCTAAACTAAAGCCTAAAGAAGATTTTTGCATCCTATGTTCATGTTGATGGCAGTATTTATTGTATTATTACTCTTAGATGTGGCTATTCGGACCCGATAGACTTAGTGATAAATAGTTAGCATCGCTTAGTTTATATAGGTTAGGAATGGCATTGTAGTATTTTTGGTAATAGTTAGTTACTTAGTATCGGTTAGGTTTTAAAGGATAGGGACAGGGATAGATTTGGTGTTTTCTGTGCTACTTCTTATACTATATATGATATATGGTAAAACCACTATATTTTGTGTTTGTTTCCCTCTTTTTTGATGTTTTCTATGAGTTTTAAGGAATTCTGACTGAAGCCGGGTCCGAATAGCCATTTCATGCTAAAGGGACCCGGGTCCGAATAGCGGCAGCCTTACTCTTATCAATACTCATTACTACATAAATAACATAAATCATCATCATTTGTCCATTGGGTTCCTTGTGGAGCATTACATAACGATTACATATTCAACCATAGGCTAACATAGGTCATAGGTAGGCCTAGGTCCTCCGTCAGAAATACTGAAATTCAGTGAGTGAAATAGTGAAATAGAAATACTAGATCACTAGATCTAGTAGATCTAGTCTAGATCTATTTGAAATAGACCTACATTTTTTAAATTTGAGTCAACTTTCGCCCAATCCCCAACAAAACTCTCTTGAAAATCATCATGATCATCCATAAAATCATCTATTTGCTTTTCCATCTTTATTATAGTTTGCCAAATGAAACGTAAATTTATTCTAGACTGTAAATAAAAATTAGATTCTGCAGTATTTCACATTGTAACACATAGATCTTAATTATTTTATGTTTGTTTTTATTGAACGTTTTTTTATTAACTTATTTATTAAAGAGCAATCTGTTCGGGTGTTGCCAAATGAGGCATTTTTTTTAGAGTTGTCAATTTTATAAGAAAGGAAGATATTAAGTCAACAAAGGAGAGGGGAAAGGGGGAGGGATCCACACCCAGAATATATAATTATGCAATATTTATGCAATTTTATCTACTGTCTCTTAAATATTGAATATACTACTGTTGTCAATTAGTTTTGTAAAGAAAATAAATAGAAAGGAGAGGATTTCTAAAATGAATTCTTTTTAAAGCAATTAGAGTCTAGATCGAAATCATTTTAAAGAGAAAAATAAAAGCCGCGGTTTACAATAAATCGATGCCAAATTGTAATTTTTGGGTGTAAATAATACATAAAATATATAAAAGCAAAAAAAATGCCATTAATTATTTTATAAATTTAAATACTTCTTTTAAAATAGGGCTATTAATCAGACAATAGGCATAATAACTACTCTTTAAAAAAAAAACACCTTATAACTTAAACAGTAGCCTATGTTATGATTAATTTTAAGCAGTACTTTTTTTGTGACGGTACGCACCGGTACGGCGTACCGGCACCTTTTTCAATGTGGGGAAAAAATTATTACTTTTCTTGTATTTTAACGTTTATTATTAATTTATTATATTATTAATTTGTTAAAATTGACTTATTTTAAAATTGCGCGCAATAAGAATAAATATATAATGCGAAACTGCTTAAAAATTTAGGCAATCCATCACTGAGTACCGGCACCTATTTTTTTAACAAAAAAAACAACCACTGATTTTAAGATAGTATCATTTTTATCGCGTGGCATTCGGAGATGGATATAAAAAAACTCTGATATTATAGGTGTGTGATATAAAGTCAACCAAAACCAAGCAATTAAACCATTTCGTTATTCCGTGGGCAGGGGACAATGGCATATAGACTTAGATCTAGAACTTGAAGCTCTTTTTTTTCTCCAATGTGGAATCAGGGATAAAATTTGCACTCTGAACAAGTCAGAAAATGTAAATGCTAATGTCATTTAAATTTTTAAGGAAACGTAACCATGGGTATCAAAGCTGGTGAATGTAGCCTACGTCACCATTGATGCGCTCATATTAAGAGTCAACAAATTGTCGAACGCTTGGAGGACATCACGCGTGGCGCCTCCGACGCGTTAGCCCTGGGTCCACCGAGTTTCGATGGGGGATGAAGGAAGGGCGCAACAATAACCGTCTCGCCTACCCTGGTGTGTGGACTACTAAGCCTAAAACTTGGTATTGGCATAACCAGGCTAAATTGCAGTCGCTGACGACTCGTTAATGAATCAAGGGGAATTCCAAGATAAAATGTAAGTGTGCCTCGGACAGGAGTAGGCCACGGGGCCAAGATTACGCGTTCCATCCATTACTAGTTTAAGCAATGAACCTAAGAGCCGAAGGGCTCGACCGGTAGGTCTAGGGCCTAGGCTATATAAGAGAATTTTAAAATTTGCTTCACTGGGCAAGAGAAGCAGCATTCACAAGTTTCTGAGGCCATGACATTTACGGACATTCAAGTCTAGACTCAAATCATGGATATGATTGGAAAAGCAATATCGCTCTATTACTTCCACCCTCCCTTGCCCCCTCTCGTACTCTTGCTAGCATTCTACCTCTCTCCATTTCTTCTTCTCTCATGTTCTATATCACTCCGTTTCTCACTTTCGTTTTCCCACTTTCCTCCTCTCTCTCTCTCTCTCTCTTTCTATCTTCTCCCCCAGCCATTCGTTCTCTCTATTTCTTTCTCTCACTGTCTCTTTCTCTTCTCCATCTTTCACTCTCCCGATATAGGGGCAAAGAGAAAAGTCGAGAGAGAAACAAAAGATGGACAAAGAGAAAGTAAAGAAAATATAATGTGAAAGAGAGAGAGGGGAGAAGAGAGAGAGAGAGTGAAAGAATAAGAGAGGTGAAAAAAAAGAGAGAGAATAATGAGCTATGTATAAATGAGCTAGGTAGATAGAGTGAAGAAAGATAGATAAGAAAGAAAGAACAAAGAGCGAAGGCGCAGAGAGAGAGAGAGAGAGAGAAAGAGAGAGAGAGTGACAGCGAGAGCGCAGAAAGAACGTGAGAATCCACAAAGTACGATAAACAGACATAATGTGTTTTCTGTTAGTTTTAAGCCACTATTCCATTTAGTAGGCTACCCTGCACCAACTCTACTATTTATTTAGTCTTCATATATGTTATGAAATCCCCCCCCCCCCTCATCTTTTATTTCGCCCGCAGAACTTCTTTTCAAAACTTTCGTAGTTTTGTGTTTGTGTAAGTTATTAAATTTCGACATATTCTATTTGTGACCATAATATGACATTCATATAATGCACGTAGGCCTATATTTCATAAAGAACTTCACTATGTCGGTGCTTTAATAATTTTATTCTTTATCATGATTTCTTATAGTCACGTAGGGCCTATCAGTTATCTGCGCCTGTGTCCTTTTGTCTAGAAAAGTAAATAAGCTTAAAATCTGGAATATCAAATTAATTATAACACTGTTTATTTTTAAAAATTTAGTGTAAATACCCACACCCACAATATAGGCCTACATATATTGTATAGAGGTATTTTATACCTATTAGTATTCTTGTTGTCCAGAGCTGTATTGTTAATAAAGATATTATGTTTTACAACCTTAACAATGGTGGCCAGTATGTGGAAATATTTATTTATATTTATATCAAATATTATATAAGCAGTATAATATATAAGATCATGTGTGTTGTTATAAAGAGTTCAAAGTTCAATCATTCACAGAAGAATGTATTGCTTTCCACGCCAAGGCCAAAGCGCTTAGCGAAAAAAACACACAGAAACCTTATGGACTCTTTGTAAACCATGCATTAACCCTTCCCGTACCGACCTACTTTCTATCTATGCTATCTTCAGTCCCGCTATATACGCGCCCGGGACTGTAAGGGTTAATTATAGAGGGTTCATTGTTAGTAATAAAAACAAATTATTATTTATTTACCTTAACTTTTAAAAATTGTGTATCGTGTGATGTCTTAAAATTTTACAGACATTCCGAGTAGATGAAATATTTTTTTGTACGTTCTTGGCCCCCTAATCTCATGCAGGGTGACAGTACAGTGGTTAGTTTGTTTAATTAAAAAGCCAGCGGCTCTCAAGTTGTGATTCGTGTACACCTGACGATGTGGCCCGGCAGAAGAGTATCTATGGAGGGGAAGGTGTACATTTAGGCCAGGTCCTATGTCCCAGGACGCCGAGGTAAAAACAAAATGCACCGAAAGGAGCAATTCAACGTTCGTTCGCCTAATTAAACGGAAGGGGGGGGGGGGCGAAACTTTTACATTTCGTACCCGTGCGCCAAACACCATAGCTGCGGCACAATTATTGACGGTAGGCCTACGCTACAGTAACATAAATGATGTGGCGAATACTATAAAATAAAGTGTTTGTGTGTGTGTGGAGGGGGGGGGGGGTAGACTTGAAACAGTGTGCGATGAGAGGTCTGCAGTCTAAATATGTGTGGAGGGTTTGTTCAAAAACAAAATAAAAAGAGGGGGGCGGTGTGTGGTAGCTGAAAAGGTTAAAATCCGCTGAGGTACAGCTGAACCACCACGTCTATTTGTTTACATAATGTAGCCTACACTGTACCACTACATGTTTATTGTTGGGAAACAAGTACACAAAACTAGAACCCAGCTATACATGACAATAGCCTTCAGATAGGCTTATTGCATAAAACATGCTCTGTTTTAAATAGGCTTTTTGTGCATATTATTTGTAATTTATAAACAAACAAAATCTTATATAGGCCTATGCACAAATACAACGCTATCGTTAAAAAGACGTGGATTAATGAATGTGGTTCGCATCGTAACTTTTAGAAGGGGAAATGAACAGATAAGATAAGATTACTTTTTTGATCCAAATAGAATACTAGATTATACTCCCCCCCCCCCTTCCCAACATAGACACACACAAATAAAATAGTTATTATGCAACATTTTGAAAAAAAAAAGCGTCAATAACTCCATAAGAAATAGGCCTACATTCATTTACAGCAGGAGTGTGCAACATTTTTTCTGCTTTGGGCCGCATATGAAATTTTATACAAGACGGGCCGGGCCACACAGTTTGAAAATTTATTTGCATTATTAATGCAACAAATAAAAAAAAGGCCGTTAGAAGCTTTTTGGGGGCCACACTAAAAGGCTTGGCGGGCCGTTTTGTAGCCCGCGGGCCGCCTGTTGCACACCATTAATTTACAGTAATGTTGTGGTACGAATTTTTGATTGGGTTAATTCACTGAATAATTAAAACCTATTCTAAATTATTGTATGCAACATCATATCCGTGAACACCAGATAAACAGGTTATAAGGTCAAATAATTATAATTATAGAGACAGACAGCCGCCGGAACCGTTAATTCGAAATTCCCGTGCAGCTTCATTTCTGCTCTGAAAAATCACGTTCTGTGAAGATGATCCTAGTTTTTAAAGTAGTTTTCTATTACCCAAACGGGGCTTTAGCATGACAACTTGGTAGCATAATATTTGGTACACTTTTGTGTTGTGAATGAAAAAGTTGTCTCTCCCCCTCCACTATTCTTTCATTGATGTACCAGTGGTAGACCAACTATATCTTTATCGGAAAAACTCAATGATTGATGTTTGGTGACGCCTATAATTTTATTTATGCTAAAGATCCATTCAAGTTTTTTTTTAAAATATAGATCTATACTTTTTTTTTTTTTTATCGATGGACCGAATATTATGTAATTTTTGTTCATGGCGTCACCTGCACCCTGCTCTTAGTGCCAGCTGGTACATTTGGTAAACTTGATCCAGAGTCTTCGAGAAGGAATGTACGTGGACAGCTCACCCAAAAGCATAGGTCAAGGTGACAAGCGTTTCACCCCCCCCCCCCCCACACCTTATTGAAAATACACAAATACAAACTAGTCCTTAGGCCAATAACGGAAAAAAAACTACACAAAATCAATAGGCGATGATGTGACAATTAGTTTCGAATTAATGTGGTAGTAATAATTAAATGTATCTGAGTAATCACAATTAAATCAAGAAAAATGTTAAAGTAATCATTCTACACGATGTCCAATGTAAAAACGTTTAATATTTAAAAGTACATGGTAGTTCATAAAATAATTAAATTTAATCACTATTACCCTTAACTAAGTCTACAGCCTATGCTAACTCGACCTGATTGTCCTACAGCCTAAAGTCTAAGGTCGTCGCATGTTCTATTGAGATTTCTTAAAGCTGAATCTAATCAAACATATCATAATTTGTTGTGTCATACGTTCACTGCTAACTTGCTTGCATTCGAGCTTACTTCATCTCCCCTATCTATTTATTTTGTAATAATAGGCCTACACATTATTCTGTTAAATCCAAACAACCATCTTATACAACCATAGTAGTAAACAATATTATGGGTAATTAGTAATTATTGTGTGACTTCTTCTATTTATCGACGTAATTACTTATTCAGTCATTCTTCAGACTGCTAATTAACCGACGGACCACTTCATCCATAGATAGATATCCCCCCTCCCTAATCCCTCCTTTTGTAGCAAAAAAATAAATAAAAAATTCCTGTGTAATAGTCGCATGTGTATTTATGGCATGTGTATTTATGGCCATGGTTTATAGGTACAGATAAACTCTTTTAAAACTGTACAGTACAAGTCTCTTAACAAACTTACACACAACTAGAAACACACACACAAACACACGCACACATACACACACGTATATAGATCTACATTATAGTTGCGCTGACTCAAGATTGATAAGACTATAAACATTAAAATCTTAAACAAATATAATTCTTAAAAAAAAAAAAAAGCTACTGTCCTGTTGCACGAAGGCAGGGGCGTTGCTTACCAACGAGCCAGAGCACATTTGCCAGCCACACAGAAAATAATGTCAATATATATTGTGGTTGGCAGTGAGTTACAAAAAGGGGCCGACCAGAGGGAGGGCACGTATATGGGATATGCAATATATACCCTATTAATATATATAAGTTCTGACGCATTTTCGTTTGAATGTAATAGAGGCGTCAACATATTTCATATATTTATATTGGAAAAATAAAAAAAATCACCAGACATACACAAGCCAAACACGGTCATGATTGGTCAGATTTGGTCTCTAAATATTTGTATCATTAAATGTAAATACTCTGTCTGTGTTTATAAGTATGCGGAGTGCTTTTTTTGTAAAAAAAAATATGTGCCGGTACTCAGTGATGGATTGACTAGCTTTTAAAGCAGTTTCGTATTTTATATTTTATATTTTAATTCTTATTTTTGTGCAATTTTAGAATAATTCAATTTTAACCAATTAATAATAATATAATAAATTAATAATAAACGTTAAAATACAAGAAAAGTAATACTTTTTTTCCCCACATTGAAAAAGGTGCCGGTACGCCGTACCGGTGCGTACCGTCACAAAAAAAGCACTGCGTATGCGTGTGTTTCTCTACCGAATCGTTTAACCGTTTGCAGGGTATTTACAAGTCATTCACAAATGCAGTAGAGATGCCGAAAGCCCCCCCCCCCCTTTCCTCCCACACACCCTTCTACTACAATCTTGTAACAAACGACCTAATCAAGTAGACCCGAGCTGTGGAAGCTCCGCAGAAATGATCAGAAAACAGTTGCCCAGTTTCGCACAGGTCACTGCCCTATATGTGCCTATTTCGGAAGGTTTAGGCCCAACCTGGACCAAGACCATCGTAAGTACGTATTTACGCTGGTCTTGCCTGGACGAAATTGCAGGGAAGCAGAAGAGATGGTCGAGCATGTGCTTTTAGACTGCCCTGCCTTGCAGGAGGATAGAGTCGATGGGAACGGTTAACTGTTTGCACCGAACCTATATGGTGACTTGGCTACACAGCGTAGCACAAGTGTGTTTGTCCTTCGAGAGATGTCTCGGTTCTTATTCTCACTCCGGTGAAGTGAGGTTCAAATCTGTAATAAGGACGTGCATGAGTGATTAAAAGTGACATCAAAAGCGCCTCACATTATTTAGATCAATGCAATGTTGGTCTCTTGAAACTCTTTTTTTTTATAAAGTCATGAACGTTCTAAAACTTTTAAATAATCTACACAAAGTTGTAAATACATTAGCTTTACAATGTTAAATACGATATTTTAGACAATAATTTACATCACATATTTGTCATCATGGTATTGATAATGGAAAAAAGTGTGTCTTGGGAATGGGAAGTTTGCGAGATCAGTGGCGTTACAAAGAGAGATATATAGGTTTTGGCAAATCCTCCAGGATCTAACTATCTATCTATCTATCTATCTATCTATCTATCTATCTATCTATCTATCTATCTATCTATCTATCTATCTATCTATCTATCTATCTATCTATCTATCTATCTATCTATCTATCTATCTATCTATCTATCTATCTATCTATCTTTCTATCTATCTTTCTATCTATCTATCTATCTATCTATCTATCTATCTATCTATCTATCTATCTATCTATCTATCTTTCAACTTCCTCGAACCTATACGCTCCCTCTCCAATACCCCTACGTACTTCTACCTGGACAGTTGATTCAGTTTTCTACCTGTATGTTTGTCCATCTCACTTAGTAAAAAAAAATCCTCAACTATGTGTGAGGGAGGGGAAAGCTCGACAGAAATCTCAGTGTGGCTTTGACCCTTGGCTATCCGAATGACAACATTTTGACAAAAAAAAATGTTTATGAGAGTGGGGGCTGGGGGGGGGGGTGGACTACTTCTCTTTAGTGGTGGAGAGATAGACATTTATGTACCCTCCTTGGGCTACATGAATCACATAGTGAACGGAGGAGAGGGCGATAGATCACCTGATATCATCGTCACCTGCATATCACTCCTTTAATCAGAAACACTTTTAGTTCCACAAGGGTGTCATCCACAAATAACGTCCCTTTCAAAACTTTTTTTTTCAAACACCATCATACTTTACAGCCTGTGAAATCGCCCCCTCCCCGACCCCACTTTTTATTTCCTCATGAAAAAAAGTAAAATAAACTCACCAATCAGCCCCAAAAAGCAATGCTATATTATTGCGTATCAGTAATGAATAAACGTTTATTAATACACAAAGTCAAATTTTTTTTACTCTTTACAATGTTTTAGACCAACCCTCCCTCCCAACTACTCTATTTTCATGGTAAGACGTTATATGTGGATGGTTCCACGTTTGAAGTTTATAATGTAAATTAGCTGTTATACAATCGTTGATCTTTTTATTTCCCTTATAAACAGTTTCTATTTATGCTGGAGAGAAAACAGTATAAAGTATAGGAAAACTCCAACACAACTACATCAATAACAACAACGAACAGAGAATAATTTACACAGTCGCCAGAAGGTCAGAGGAAGTTTGAAACATAGGCCTACATTAGTATTTCTATATTATTAACATATTTCCTTATACAGCCATTTAAAACGAAGACAAAAAATATATATTAAAAAAAAAAAACAACAATAGGCAGACGAAAGTACACGGTTTAAAGCTAAATGAGGAAATTGTGAGGAAAATATTGACAATAATTGACGACACACGCTTGGTGGGAAGTGTACGTTTACGGTGCATTGTCAAGTTTGTTGTCTACACACATTTTAATCAATTGTTTTCCTTTCTTTCTCTTTTTAAAAATATTGTTTAGTATAGGGGTGATGTAAAGAAGATAAAGGAGAGAGAGAGAGAGAGAGAGAGAGAGAGAGAGAGAAAGAGAGAGAGAGAGAGAGAGAGAGAGAGAGAGAGAGAGGGGAGAGATGGGGGAGGAGAGAAGATAGTGTAAGAAACTACTTACGATTTTTTAGTAAGATAAAGAGAATGGGAGAGGGAGAGAGAGAGAGAGGGGGGGGGGGGGAGGGCAGAAAAAAAGAGAGAGAAAGAGAGATGAAACAAGTCAGTGTTCGTATATATGGTGGTAAAAGTCAAACAGCCATTGGACGTTAAAGCCTTGATTATCTGTGCGTATTATGAATGCATACCACGTCATGTCTCTGTGTGTTTGTAAGTGAGCAAGTGACTAGTGCGAGGAAGTAATAGGGACAGAGAGATAGAGAGAGAGGGAGAGAGAGAGAGAGAGAGAAAGGAGAGACATAGACAGAGAGATGATCGGAAGAGCTGTTGATTCCTAATTTAGGACAAAAATTCTGAGTGCAAGTCACGTTGTGACCCTATGTGTGTGCTTTATACGTGTGTCTGTGTGTTTGTATCCCTGACTGCATGTTAAACGTATGTCGCATATGTGCTTACATATAAAATATGTGTTTGAGTACTGTAGCCCGTAACGGCTAACTGAATAATTCCCAAGCGAGATTTTGCGGCATTTAATGCGATTTAGCAATGACAAGGCTGACAATGGAGGCTATACAGTTTCTATTTTCTGCTCTCCCTTGGCTGTCGTACACAAGTGTTTAAAAAAAAACGTTTCTAATTGAGGGCGTGTCTTATGGAAAAAATATATTTTAGTTTCATCTAGCTTTACGACATCAGTCATCATAAGTGGTGTAAGTTACTTTTGTGGTGGATTCTCTATGATGGACATGCACTGTATTTGAAATGGGTGGGTGGAGTAGTACACTTCGGTGGAATGTTTTGTTGATGTTTTTTTTTTAAGCGTCGAGGTGATCAAGAGTTGTTGAATTAGGCAAGTAGGGCTAGTGTATGGTATCTGTCTGTCTATATGTCTGTCTATCTATCTATATATCTATATCAGCTATATATCTATCATCTATCTATCTACCTACCTATATATTTATATATTTTTCTATATATCTGTCAGTAAGTCTGTCTATCTAGCTATCATTTTATCTATCTATTTGTTTACGTATCTATAAATCTATCTATCTATATCATCTATCTATTTATCTATCTGTATTTTTCTTTCTATCATCTATCTATCTAGCTCTCCATCTTTTTCATCTATTATTTATCTTTCTAATTTCCCACAGAGCCAAACATTAAATTACCGGTAGTTTTAAAGACTTTTAAAACTAAAATCTTAAAAACCACAAACATAACATGTTTTGGCTCTTTATGTACTACGAAGCTGATTGTCCTTAAGGCTTTCATCTTCAACAAATTTGGACCCTTTAAAAGTACAAACAAATGTTGCCTCCGAATGTTGCCTATAGAATGTACCCCGTTAAGGAATTATTTAGTTCAGTGAAGCACGAGAAACGGATTTTTCCGATTGTGGCAGGGGGGCAACTTTCTTTTCAAAATCGTCTGCCCATGGCGAAAAAAAAATGAAATTAGACTTACTTCCCTTTCATGTTTCAATAGTTGTCTATAGTGTTAAAACATACACACGTACACAAATTCAGAAAAAAATACACACAGACACATTCATACACTTACACACACATACACACTCACACACAAATACACATACTAACTACACCCCATTCCCGTTTCTTTTTGAAAATTTATTTATTTATAACCAGAAGCCCTTTGTGCCTTCTGCTCTACCTGCCATTTCACAGTCCTGCCCCTCTCTACTCTTTATCATTTCGTCTCCACCTATGTCACTGTAGTAGTAATAAAAACAAGAAAAGAAAAGAAAACAGGCGTTTGGATATGACAGGCAGTTTGAGTTATGTTTTATAGCCTTAGATGTGCTGCATTTTTTATTTAGGGGTTGTAGTATTATTTTTTTTTAGGTCGCGTGTCTTATCCGATGTTTTATGCCTCTATGCTGGGTGTGGATGTAATCTTTATTTAGTCAAGATGTAATCTCTTCATGGATACAATTTCTATATGGTTGTAATCTTCATATGGATGAAATCAATATAGGAAAGCACTCTTTTTATGGATATAAATTATAATGTCTGTAATCTTTATATGGATATAAATTCTAATGGATGTAATATTTACATGGATATAAACTCTATATGGATGTTATCTTTCTATGGATGCAAAGTGTATAAGGAAGTAATCTTCACATGGTTATAAGCTCTATATGTATGTAGCCTAATCTTTTTATGGATATACATTTTTATGAATGTAATCTTAACATGGATATAAACTCTATATGGATGTAATCTTTATAAAAAGGTAGTGTCAACATGGATGTACTCTATACATAGATCTAATCAGTGCTCGTGAAGAATACGCTCCAATATTTTAAATTGGACCTTGTTTGTTGGACATTCGTGCTAATGGAAACCTCGTGGCCCGGGTAGCATGCAGTACTTGTCTGGACTTCTGACGTGGTCAGCACTAGAGTTGGAATAAGATTAGTGCTGGACACTGGGCGGAGCCTGTCTTAAGCCATGCTTAAGTGGGCGAAAACTGACAGGTAAGTCTTAAAAGACCATTAATAACATTGTCAATCTATCTACATATAGGCCTATACTCGCATGTCTGTCTTGCTATCTATCTATTTAATCTATCTTTTATCTATCTTTCTATCTATCTATATGTGTATATATCTATCAATCTGTTTGTCTATTTATACGTCTACGTATCCGTCTTTCTGTCTAATAGTCTATCTACCCACTGATATAATTTATCTACATTTAAATCTACGAATATATGCATTTATCTATCTATTTATCTATCTATCTACATTTAATTCACGTACCTGTCCATTTATCTATTTTTGTATCTTTCGTTCTTTCTATCTTTCATCTATCTAATATCTATCTATATAAATATATCTATCTATTTGTATATTAGTCTTTCCATATATAAATGCATTGGTATAATATACTAGTTAGAACAAGTAAAAACAAAAGTGACCCACATAAGAGATGAGGATAAAAGCAAGAGCAGTAATGTAGGTCAGTATATCGCGAGAAGTCTTATCAGCATTAAAAGCAATTGATTTCGACTACAGGGACTTGAAAAAATAAAAGGACTATTAGCAAAAGAAAAATGACCGCATTACAAACCTATTATACAAGAGAGCGAAAGAAAGTAGTTACACGTTCGGATATTACATAAGGAACATGTCTGATGGCCTTCACCAATGATCTAGAATCTAGATCTAGATTCATGGATTGCCATGCTTGAAATTAAGTATAGCATGTTTTAAAACATTTGACCGAGATTATATTTTCACTACATCACTGACCTAAAACATTAAATTTTATGAGTGAAAACTTCCTGTTATCAAAATTCAGAAAGAAACGAGATAACAAGTTGGCATTTACTGCACATTGAAAAAACTTAATAATTCAGAAATTCAGATCAATAATTTGGTTTAGACTACCGGAGTAAATTTAACAAATAAACCTATAGTTTTTTTTATTCAAAATCTATTTTTTTTAAAATAAGTATAATTCAACTAGTTTATAAGATTTTCTAATTTTTAAAGTTAAATCAACGTAGGCCTAGAGGTTTATTATGGAGGCAGAGTTTTAGTTTTGTTTTTGGTTTAGCAGAGAGTCAAAGACTAGTCCATTCAAGTATAATAATATATAGATCAGTTGTCTACAGCCTGATACTGGCTGACAAATGGAAAACAAACGTTCACGTGATCTAATTATAATGAAATTACATTTTACACGTAATGATACTATTTTATACCTTTGTGCCATACACAGCCTAGCACATTGACTTTGTCTCGTCTGTTGTGCCCCTTAGGTGGGGTGGAGGAGGGTGGTGTAAAGTTGCCACACAACCCATCCCAATCCGAGATATTTTTTTTAACAGTTATTCCCATTAGATGTTATTTATTACATCTGTCGTAAACAGCCTTTGTAAGTCGCGGTGTTTGTGCTGATATTGCGACAAGGTTACGCTGACCCCATCTCACCCCCTCCCTATCCTCCTACTCTCCCATCGCATTGTCAGCGCGTTCAATACACTAAATACGTCAACTCGTGGTCTGAAGTTCCTTGTATCGTCTGCAGCACGTTATCGTGTGTACATTACATACGTCATACACACACACTTGATGCATCACAAGAGTCATTGTACAAGATATGATGTAGCTGTGTCATAGTGTAACCAGGGGCGAAGCCAGAAATTTTTCCCAGGGGGGGGGGGGCTGAACTTTTTCGTGACAAATATTTACCGAATAGGCCTACCAGAGGGGGAGATTAGGGGGGGGGGGGGTTAAACTTGCACGTGACAAAGATTTACCAAATTTTTAGCGAATTTAGTACATATTAAAAAAAAATCAGTTTAAAAAAAAAAAAAAATTAATTTCGCGGGGAGGGGGGGGGGCTTAGCTTCCATGTGGCTTCGCCCCTGATTGTAACAACGCTGTTGTTTGTTTTGTCACATTCATATTCACGCTTTAGGGTTGTGTCAGAGTTATAACATTTTATCTAGATCTAGTTCTTAATTTAAAAAAAACAACAAAAACAATATCAATAAACAACGAAATAAATTTAAATAAGCTGCTTGAAAAGGGAAATATTGCATTTTAATTACTTGCAAACATCCGTATGCTACCAGTAAAAGCTAGTCTAATATGAACACATACATAGAATTAACACTCGTGAACTTCAACAACTCAAACTAAGCTCTAAAAAACTGAAATGAGCTAGATGTAATCCCAGAGCTTAAATTTCATTATTTGGGCTTTTTAATTGTAAGTTCTAGATAAAGAGTGTTTTGCAAAACAAAACTAAGCCGGGCCGGTTCTAGTTATCGGCGTCACAGGCAGTTGCGCAGGGCACCATGTATACTTTATTTAGAATTACAGAGAGAAATGGAGAGAGAGAAAGAGAGGGGGGGGGGGGGGGTCACATTTAATGTCCTGCAAAGTAGCACGGATTTTAAAGCTCTATTGCATAGGTACTAGGTACTCATGTTGTTATCCCCCCGCCCCATTTTTTTCTGGGGCACTGAAGAGATTAGGGATGGGGGTAGATATTTCTTTTCTAGGGCACCAGCAGCAAAACAGTCGGTCCTGTTACTAAACAACATTGTTTGTGTCATTCGCCTCATTGGCCTAGCAGCTAACACGATCCAGAACTTACTCTCGTCAGTTTGACGTCACAAGTCACAAAATAAATTCTTACAATTTAACACTCACGACATACCGATACATAACAATGAACTCTACAATGAAGTAAAAAGATCCATAATTTCTATATTGGTTTCTAAACACGTATCTTTAAAAACGTAGTTTCTACAAACTACACAATCGACACACAGTTGCTACATTCAATGCTGTCTTGGACAACGTAGCCGTAGCATCTTATATATTAACTTATAAGATTTGACTTATAAGTTTACAGACGTTCGATCTAGATTGAAGATTATTATGTCCACGAGGCACACAACTCTTGCAGGATGGCAGGGATTGGTCGGAGGCAGGACTAGAACCCGGGCCGTTTTGTGGGCAGGACCAATGGGCATCACTGTAGCATGTCTTTTTAATAAAAATATTATTTAAATGCCAAACAGATACAAATTTTGCTCATCGGCGAAACTCAGATAAAACAATTCAATTTTTAGGCTGGATGTGTGAAAAGGGAAGGGGGGCATATTTATAATTCTTGTCACAATTCAGTAGGAGATTACCTGAATTTTGTTTTACAGAATGATGAATAAAAAGATACACACAACTTGGATAATCTTACCAATGTGTGTGTGTATTGTTATGATTTATCTTTTTGTTTGTTTGCTTTAAAGCTAATAATAAACATTGAATACAACAAACTTTATGTCACAGTAAATGCCACGGATTTCTGTTTTAATTGACATCACGGAGAGGGGGGACTGACAGATGTATTTCCGGTGTATGTGATGTGTTTTAAAACAGCCAGCACGTTAGGAACTGTGACAGTCTCGGCTACGCTTTAAGATCAATCATGATTGATGGTGTAGTGAAGAAATCAATAAGCCTGTTGTCATTGCGTCAGTCGATCAGCATTACGTAGCCTTGATCAGATCAAATTCTAAATCAGGACCAGACGTAATTTATGCTCTTTGGTCTTATGCTTGGTTAGTAATAAAGAAGTAATTAAGAAATAAAGACTTTATCTTTCTTTATCTTGGTATCTTTCAGTCTTTTTTTTCCTATCTTTTTTTTTTCTATCATCTTTTTCTCAATTTATTTCGTCTCTTGCTTGATCAAAAGCCAGTTGAATACTGGAACGGAAACTATTTCGAAAACACAATTGTTCAAATTTGTGGAGTGTCAGCAAATATAGAAGAAGAATTTTCCATTTCCATCGAAATGTTTTTAGTTTTCCTGAAAACATGGACTAATGTGATGGCTCTGTTATTGTGGTGTTTTTGTGTGTGTATGTTATAGTAAAATGTATCTTTGCAAAACAACTGTAGACCTGTTTTTTCTTTACAGTTGTGTCTAAAGTGTTGCACTTTTTACCAGAAATATTTAAGAAATGTTGCGGAGATAGTATCAGACTGAGAGAGGGGTAAGAGAGAGAGACACGGAGGGAGAAAAGGAAACAGAGAAAGAGACACCGAGAACGAGAGAAAGCGAGAGAGAAAAGGTAGAGAGTAGGTGAGATGGATAGAAGGAGAAATAATGATGGATAGAGAAAAACAGGGAGGTAGAAGGAGTGTTAGAGAGAAAAAGAATGGGGGAAGAGATAAACATATGGAGAGAAATAGTGAGAAGGAGAGAGAGAAAGATTGAGAGAGAGAAGAGAGAACAGTTTTGGTAACATTTCAATATTAGTCTAAAAGATTCGTTTTTGCTATTCCAAAAAAAAATTTGTACGCTCATTCTATATAGGGCCTACCAACGCACACTATATGCCGACCGAAATCCGGCAAATGGCCTCTTTCGACGTAGTTTCGGTTTTGGTAGAAGCCAAAAAATTAGCTTTCGGTTTTCTTTCGGTTTCGACAGGAACTGATATCAACTTTCGGGTCATCATCGACAATCTATTTTAACTTTCAAAATTAAGACTGCAGAGCTAGTGCTGCATCTATTACTCTGCTTATTGATAATTTCATTTAGTTAAACTGTTGCAAATTAATCTGTGTGAAGTAGAAATTTGAAGTTAATAATAAACGGATAATAGATTATTTAATCACCCCAAAGAATGTCGAAAAATGGAGTGCGGCTTAATAAAATGGATTTGTGTTATGCACCTAGGTCACCTTTTTTTCTTTTATTGTCATAATAGATTCCAAAATCTTAAAATCTTATATAAAGTTAATATTGCCTTTTAATAAAGTTATTAAATCTTAAAGAGTATTCAATTATTTAAAATGATAGGCCTATATTTACATGTATATACAACTGTGTATTACATGTTCTATGGTTTACTTAAATAGAGTAGATAAACTAGTTAATATTACAAAAAAATGTGCAGTATTTTAAAATCTTTTGTTTGGCTATTTTGGTTTATCTTTCGGTTTCGGCCGAAGGTGTAGAGAAACTTTCGGCTACGGCCGATAATCATGTATAACTTTCGGTATGGTTTCGTTTTCGGCCGAAATTAAAATGTTTGTTTCGGTCGGCCTCTAACACACACAAACACACAGATATAATAAATATGTATATTGCTATAGATCGCTATTGAATTTTCGTCTATATTTTTATTTTTTTTCCCTCTGCAGTTTACTCCAGGGAAGATAATCCATAATTGAACTGCGCAGCTAGCGTCAATCATTTTCACTGAGGGTTATCTCGCTTACAGCTACCCATAAGAAAGATAGTTCACTATTTGACTGAGTATTTTGGGCTATACATTGCATACCTTTAGATCTACTTAGGATTATATAATAATGTGTTTAATTATTACAGTGTAATATTTTATTGAAAAAAAAAGAGTTGTTGATTGGTTAAACATTATCGTATTTTCATAAATTAGTAAGGCCAGAAAGTGAACGTAGGAAAGAAAAAAAAAAGGAAATGTTTTATTAGTTTTTATTTCAAAACTTTAAGACTGCGTACATACACTATAATATGATTATAACATTAGCATTTATGACACACCATATCGCACACAATCTTTTAGGACAACATTTTTTTGTCATTGATTTATATCAATATTGTTGTCCGTATTGGCATTTTTTGTACGAAATATCATTTACAATTAATTGGGTATACGAGCAGGGATTACCTAGATTGTCAATTTTATGCCAACTGTTATATTCTCCTGCTGTATTCCAACAATATAAATGGTCTATTAAGTATTTACTAAGATTTTCTCAGCCTCAAAAAAGACTGTCCTTTCAGCTGGCCTGAGACTGTCCTTTCAGCTGGCCTGCGACTGTCCTTTCAGCTGGCCTGCGACTGTCCTTTCAGCTGGCCTGCGACTGTCCTTTCAACTGGCCTGCGACTGTCCTTTCAGCTGGGCCTGCGACTGTCCTTTCAGCTGACCTGCGACTGTCCTTTCAGCTGGCCTGCGACTGTCCTTTCAGCTGACCTGCGACTGTCCTTTCAGCTGGCCTGCGACTGTCCTTTCAGCTGACCTGCGACTGTCCTCTCTAGTTCCCTTTGGTTTGGTTACTCGCTTCCTCCTTTTCCAACCGCCAGGTCAGAAATTCGGCCATGCTCCTGTTGACAAGACAAGAGTCTACAACTTGTATCGATTATAGTAATAATAATAATAATTGGTCACTTATATAGCGCCTCACCCCATGCTAATACAAAGCATGCTCAGCGCGCTCTTAACGAAACGACAATGACATTCTAAGATAGTTTTATAAACAAGTTTTTTGCCGATGGAGGTGCCCTGCTGAAAGGTCTCTTAGAGTATTTCCTATGCTGCAGAGATCTTACATTTCGGATCGTCGTCACTCCGTATTGAGGTGGTGTTGGTCTTGTGTTGTAAATTAAAAGTAAATTAAACAATAATTAATTATAAATATAACCCACTAGACCAGGGGTCGGCAACCGTTTCATAATAGTGTGCCAAAGTAGGATTTCTAATTCATTCATCGTGTCAACAGCATAAACGTCACCCTGTATTTTTCTTTTAGAAGTGGCTTGAATAGTCTTTTGAAGGGTTTTCCTCGTGCCAATAATTGCTCTGCGTGCCAGGTCTGGCACGCGTTTCATAGGTTGCCGACCCCTGCGCTAGATCATATGAAAACAATGCAGATACACAACTGTTCAGAAAGTAAATACGATTATCATAGCTCAAGTGTTTTGATAATTTAAAGATCATCTGACTGATAATCACTATTCTAACTAGTCAATAACTATTTGAGATTAACGTGCAAGCAATAATCTTTGAGTGTTTTCGTCCTGATTTTTTCTCCATCCTTAAAAAAATATTTAATTTATATTCTCTTTATTATTTTATAACATTATATAATACATATATATTATGTGCATCTGAAATATACAAGGCATAGTTTTATAATATCTCCAACTCCCTACTCGATGCCATGAAAATCGTGTCATATCTTCTATGCGTTCCAGTGGTTGTTAATATCTGTTTAAACGTTCATTGCTAGAAACAAAATGAAAAACCAGGAAACAACAAGCAACAGAATACATTTAATAGAAATCTGAGAATTATTTCATGGCATTTAGCTGTAGTGCACTCATAATTTAACATACATTTCAATAATTTTCAGCGACACATCTTTGTATCCGACATATAGATCCATTTGTAAAACAATAACGTAAACATTTCAAAACAAATTACAAAGATACATTTGAAAACAATAACATAAACATTACAAAGCACATTACAAAGATACATTTGAAAACAATAACATAAACATTACAAAGCACATTACAAAGATACATTTGAAAACAATAACATAAACATTACAAAACACATTACAAAGATACATTTGAAAACAATAACATGAACATTACAAAACACATTACAAAGATACATTTGAAAACAATAACATAAACATTACAAAACACATTACAAAGATACATTTGAAAACAATAACATAAACATTACAAAACACATTACAAAGATACATTTGAAAACAATAACATCAACATTACAAATCACATTACAAAGATACATTTGAAAACAATAACATAAACATTACAAAACACATTACAAAGATACATTTGAAAACAATAACATAAACATTACAAAACACATTACAAAGATACATTTGAAAACAATAACATAAACATTACAAAGCACATTACAAAGATACATTTGAAAACAATAACATAAACATTACAAAACACATTACAAAGATACATTTGAAAACAATAACATAAACATTACAAAACACATTACAAAGATACATTTGAAAACAATAACATGAACATTACAAAACACATTACAAAGATACATTTGAAAACAATAACATAAACATTACAAAACACATTACAAAGATACATTTGAAAACAATAACATCAACATTACAAATCACATTACAAAGATACATTTGAAAACAATAACATAAACATTACAAAACACATTACAAAGATACATTTGAAAACAATAACATAAACATTACAAAACACATTACAAAGATACATTTGAAAACAATAACATAAACATTACAAAACACATTACAAAGATACATTTGAAAACAATAACATGGTACGACCAGAAACTTTACTTAACTTACTATTTAGTGTGGACTCAGATTTTGTTCTAGGCTAGAGATGTATTGTAAAATATCACTTTCCCTCCCCTCCCAAAACTGACCTTGGCATACCAAGCGATTGTATGCACAGGCCAAGGTACATCTCGATCTCTCTTTTACTTACTCCTCGTGCGACATGTAACATAGTAGAAACGGCTATAAATTAATGTTGCGCCGGTGTACATACAAGAACAGTTTATTTCTAAACATATTTGTGCTTTTTTTCTCCA